>OZ010666.1:68546873-69091873 GCA_963932185.1 Troglohyphantes excavatus | reverse complement strand
GTTTAAAAAAAACGAAGTAGAATTCAATCGAATCACAACACCCGAAAGATGAAGAAGTGTTCTTTGAAAAGAAAAATCCACACCGTTTTGATTTATTTCGCATTCTCTTTTTAACATGAAAAACAATGACAGAGCCCTTTGAAAAAGGTTTAATAAAAATGTCTAGAAAAAATGCTTCATGATTGCACAATGAGAAAAAAACAAATGCGACCACAGTGAGGACATTTTGTCGTTTAGAAAGAGTTCATAAGTACAGGCATATTGTTTGAGGAAATATACATTAAAATTATAAAATGTATATTATAGTCATTAAAGTATCTAAAATACGGAGTTTAGGTTAACAAGCTGATGAATTATATTTAAAAAAATGTAGGTTTCCTTTACACCGAATCCTGAAGAAATACGAATATAAGATCAAAAAATAACAATAAGCTACATTGACAATTACACTCATTGTAAGGTATTGCAACTTTCGCAAATGCAAGGTTCTTTCGTCACTTGAAATGCAAAACGACATTTCATTCGTTATGTCTGAAGCCATAATTATGGGTTACCAGAAATGTATATTGAGAATGTCAAAAGGATGTTTAAAATAAAATCTGCAATAATTGTTATTTAATTGCTACAAAAATTGTTTTAGCTTATTTTTGCTTCAAGTATTTTGCAATAAAATATTACGAAGAACGAAAATAAATATTTCAGTAGATAATAAAGACAAATAATTATAAATTGTTAAATCTTTCAAGAATAAATAATGCTAGAGTTTAAATATTCATTATATAAAAATGTATCAGCCATTACCTTTCTGAGGTTTATAAACTTTTACAAAATAAAAGATTATTTCTTGTCAATTTTTGAACTCAAGTTCTAAATTTGCCAACCAGTGTCACTCCAATTATTTAAACACATTTGCGAAAATTGGCAATTCTTGCTGAAATCAACGGGCGAACACAAAAATCGACACGACCCTGTGATACTTATTTAAAAGTTATTTCAAATTCGTTTCAAGTTGGAACATACAGATATCTATAATCTTTTTGAGCTACGGATCGGAATTAGGCAAGCTTTAGCTACTGCTGAAGTTTTTTATGTCTCGATTACATCACATGACCATCTAAGTACTTTTTATATGATTTGAAAAAATACACCATCGAAACGACAACACCAGGACATTGAAAATACAAATCAAGTTTTTTTTTAAAATCTGCATACACAGCTTAGTTGAAACCCAATTCAAATTCCCTCTTTGCATGCATCAGAAAGAATCAATGAATAACCATTAGAAATCAAAAACATGGGAGTTAAACATATTATTTTAACAATCAATATTTACCCAAGGTTAATCTACTGCCATCCAAGCAGATGCAAGCCGCCTCTAAACGAAGTAGGCGACACCGATAGGGTGAACCTATATAACTTAGCTCATTAAGTTCTTCAAGTACATTAAAGTCGTACGTCACTTGGTCTAAATTATAAGATATGGAACATAAATCTATAAAATGGTTACCTAAACAGAAAAATATCGAAAAAAATATTTAGAATTTTTTAATCTTTTAAACTTTTATTAACATTAGACTAAGGATAATAGCAAAGTTAACGTTTTATTTCCCCATGACAGATTCAGTAGCCCATGTTAGTTCGTTAATAGAGCAAAAATTAATATTTGGCATTTTATGTTAAATATAAATAATATAATATTTGTATATGAACTATGAAAAGTAGGCAAAGCTTTTGAATGAGCTAACACTTAATAGCCTCATCTTGCATTTCCTGAATCTTTAAAAAAAATGAACAAACATTTCTAATCAAAAGATGGTCTTCAAATATGAAAAAAAATGTGTTTTGACACCCTCAGTGTGTAGTATCCTAAATAATTTAAAGGAGGCATGCATGTCCTATTGGGGCAGTAGGATAAGATTCTGAGCAATGCAGGTAATTACTGTTGAAATATGACGCACATATATGACCCATGATGTTGTTTCCGATTGGTTATTGATTTATCCTCACATTAATACACAAGAGTCCTATATTCATGTAATTCGAAATATAACATTCTAATATCCGGACTTCAAGTTAATATCACACGTTTTCATGAGAATTTTCAAACACATCTAATTAAAGTTAGAATCTATAGTTACAAATCACTCTCTATTAAAAGAATTTCTCACCGATACAGCTCAACCCAACATTTATATCAGTGTACTTCCTTTGTACCTTTACATATATAAAAGTAAGCTAACAGCATAGCAACCTGCGAGTAGAAAATATAAAATACCTTTTTTTTTCATCTCCGATTTTCTCTCCGATTCATAGTATATTTAGAAAGAATATTGAAATATATAATTTTTTTTCTCTTTTTATCGTAACATCTTCCAACATTTTTACACACAATGATATATAATATATATTTATATATATATGTTCTAACACAATAGACTCCTGGTTGAGTAAGAAAATATACCCGCCGAATAATTACTTACAGTATGAGAAAACGGCTAAATATAGTGAACACACGGAGCTGACACAAGTATTGAACCAGAAAAAACAGGCAGTTATTATTAGATACATGCTTATTGACTGTAATACTTCCCCATGAAAAGGGCCGTGGTTTAGTAATAGATATTTAAGTACAAGGTTATATGTAACAGACTGACTAACGCTTACTTCAAACCGTGTATCATGTAGTATTTTTATGTAAGTACAGATGGATGAATAAAAATAGATTTTCAAGGATCGTAAAATCAATACGTACAAGTTATAGAATTGTTTTTAAAAAAGAATCTAACAGCCCATTGGACAATCGGAAGTAATGGGAGGAGTTAAAATCATTGACGTCAACACGGTTCGAAGAATGTTCCTTACTTATCCTGTTTTCAATTCTAATATGTACAGCTCTTTTTTTTCTATACAATGTTTAAATCGTTCACTTAAAAAATTTATTTTATCACTTTAAAATTCATATCAACTAACAAACTGTTCTCTCGGTTTTTTTTGTAACAGTAACAAACCTCTAAGATTTTTTGACAAATCAACATTTCTTTTCTTTAAGATTTTCCCTTTATACTTTCAAATTCAAATACTTGACTTTCTCTACGTTTATTTAAATGTGCAACAATCTTTAAAACTCTGATAATAAATTTATTGCATTCTCGAATATTGAAAGTCCGAGCTCTAGACACCAATAGATAATAATCAAATGTATTGTCAGTCAATATAGTAAAACATATACTTCAAAGAGCAGACAGGAAATGAAACGCCAACATTCGCTTTTGTACAATCTAGGAAAGAGCACACACAATTCTAAATCATCTTTCGTTATCTTCCAGACACAGTACAATATTATAACAGTCAGATATTTTTAGTAGGTATCACGGTCTGTTAAGATCGGGCCGTTCAAACTTTTCTCCTGGACATTGTTACACGTGAGCAGCTTTGTATGACATAGACAATGAGCACAAAAAGCGAACACCTTCTTTAGAAAAATTATAGAAAAGTTGAACATTGGTAAGTCTCTTCTGAGACTTGAACACACTTACACTACAGTAAAAATCCGAAAAGATATTGCATTGAGGTACTTTACATTGAATCTTCAAACACCCATAAGTCTGTAGTGATATTTGAAGGGTACAATAATGAACTACTCGTACGTCTAATATAAACATGTCTTCGAATACGAAGCAAGTTGAAAAGATTTACATAAAGTGGATGCTATTACGAAGTATTTTTATAAGATGCTGGTTAGGCTCAAATTCGTTTTGAAAACTATTTCGTTACATACATTATTTCAAATGTTATGATTAACAAATGGGATATCCTTCTTATAAACGTCTTATTAAGTTAGCTTTTAAAACAGCTTGAACATACACTTCTCTTCTGTCACTTGAGCGTCGCTGCTTTAACAAGACATTTGTCATAAGAATTGAAACATTTGCAAATTTCCAAGACGTTTAAAGCATTTCTTTAGTGAAACTAAATACACAATTTTCTTGAATATAACAACGTTTGGGTCATCATAAATTAACAATTGTTTAAGTAAGTTAAATTTAACATTACAATTTTCATTTGTAACTTATGCTTTTCTTAACCTTCTAAAAAACTCTATTAAAACTTTATGATTGGTAAATGACTTATTGCTAAAGAGTTTTGCACTTAATGAACTTTTAAAAATGCAATGTAATATATAATTTCCTCTGCTTTCTTCATATTTTTTCAGTTTAAAATGAACAATTTAAAACAAAAAATATATATATAAGTATAAAAGGTGAAGTGTAAGAGTTATATTAGTGTACATTTTTTAGACTACATTGTGCAAGCTAAAAAAAATACAGTACCGTATTGATGCTGATAAAACATGAAAATCCTTCAACAGTTTCAACACACCGGATCAATCACTTTATAACTTACACATATTAAAACCCGTCAGGATCAATAGTAAAAATATCTTCATGAGAACTTTCTATCAAACCTTCTTTAAGTAGGACATTTCGCTGAAGAAGCTTCAATAGTTATCAGCATAAATTTAGCACCCCATAAATCCGTCCGTATTATAAAATATAAAGCAGGCGTTTTTCCACAACTTTGATAAAACGTTATTTAAAAAATAAATATTCATGTCAACAAAATTTCGATCACATCGAGATGGTATAATGAGCGATATCAAATGAGAATATCAACATATAATGCAAGTTCTTTTGTTAAAATATCTTTAAATACATCAATACAAACTATAAAAATAAAAAAAAAGATTTTTAACAATCAGATTATGATAACACATCAGAGCTCTTTCAGTGGAGACTCAAAAATTAAAAGCCGACAGATGTTTGACCACAGACACAAACAAAATGTTAAAACTGTACTTCAAGACTATATGCGGTAAAAAAAACTTAAGTTATATATAACTTATATCACTAAACTTTTTTTAATATATTTTCAACGATTGTTTATCTCCCATAAATAATGCAGTCGCTGGATCCATGATCAAACAACTGACTATAAGTACAACCAAGCAATCAACCAAAAGAAGGAAGAAAGACAATATCGATTTTTTGTACTAATTAATTATAAACTATAATAATAATACATAGTGCGATTAATCTCACTAACAATTGTTGAAATTGGGAGCAATTTGAATAATACTGAAGTAACAATCTATCCCTTTTTTTCAAGATCTATTATCCAAGTTTTTTCCACCTTGATTTACTTGTCAGCATTTCAAGTGACCAAGTTCGATACTGGCAAACACAGTCCTATGTATTTATAAAATTTTAAAAAAGACGAATACACATACGTTCGCCGGAAAATAATTTTCACTCTCTCCTTGCTTATCCACAACCGCCTTATATAGCTGCCTGAAGCTGAGACATCAGCTTGAGTTTTTTTTCTGTAAATCACAATGAATTTTTAAATGGTATTCTTCTTTCCCACGCTCATACATACTCTCTCGTAATGTTAAGATATTAAGTCTGTTAACATTGTCGTACAATCTTGTTCGTTGAATCCAACAATTTTTTTGCGAGTTGTTAAATCGCCATTCTGCAATATTCCACAGCGTTGCTTAAAACTCGATTGTTAATAAAATTTTGTGTGCGGATTTCTTACCGTAATTAAAGGAGGCCAGGGATTTAAAATATCAACGCATATTTTTAAATGATAAAACACCAAAATGTTTCTTCTGTTCAATAATACACTTATTTTTGCATAGTTCTTCATCCATTTATCGTCAGAATTGTTTAAATCTGAAGAAATTACAGATTTGTTTATTACTTTTTCCATATGCATATTGTGATTTTTTTTAAATTAATCTTTCATTTTTTCTTATTATAATCATTACAAAGTTTCATTACTTTCAATTTAAGGAAATAAAAAATCAAATTTTCCTCTTAACAATTTCGTTTCCTTTGCTATTCAAAAAAACTTTCACTGAAATTTTAGATTCGCTTTTGGAACTTTAAACCCCGGATCCCCTTCATCCAAACGGATACCTATCCAGAAAATACTACACCACCTCTAGGCAGCAGGATGTGAACAATGAGTTGTGCAGTCCTGATGAGGCATTACCTTAGTGGCAGAATGACAGTGGACAGTAGTAACTACTCTCTCAACAACTGACTAAAGTGTTTTATAGGTTGGCTTCGCGTTTGAAAGACGTTTTGTGTCTTCTTTAGACAGTTCGCAAAAAGAGACTTCACTATTCATTTTTACCCCCATCACAAATATCGTTCTTTTGAATCATTTCAACTAAGAAATGATATCTCTTTTCATTGAATGGTATCTGGACAGTCTATATTCGTGAGTTATTTTATATATATTAAAAGTGCTTGGAAGAATTAACGACGACCTATGTAGACAGACAAATGAACTATATTTTCCTTTAATTTTCCACTGTTTGCCGTATACCTTATTTGAAGGAAGTCACTAGATTAAACTGGATATCCGAGTTAGATAAAGAAAAGATACATTTGTTTGCCGTCAGGAGGAGCAACTGATTGTTGCGTCCCCCCTGTCCAATGAGAATGAAGTAGACGGAACCAGATATCAATCCCAAACCTCTTTTTTCTCCTTCCACCCCCGTCAGACAATTCAATTTGCCATCAGGAGGTGCTGGTTGGGGTAATTCATCCCACCCACGCTGAAATTGTCGATGCCGTTGCTTCCGTAGCCCTTGCTGTTGCCGCTATCGGAAGATGCATTGCTGGATTTGTAGCTGGACGACCCATTGCTGCTCGGGACTGGCCCGGAAGGGTTGTTGAAGGGCCCCTTGTCCAGGAACAGCGAGAGGGCGTTCGAGTTCGTCAGACGAGAACTCGACTGCTTCGCTGGGGCAGCATTGTTGCTGCTGCTACTGCTACTGTTGGGCGTGAGCAGCTGTTCCTGCTGGCTGAAGATATCGTTGAGATACCCGCTGGCGTCGTACAGGCCAGACCTCTGGCTTGGCGAAAAGTGGGACGTGGGGGTTGGCGGTGGGAATGACGTCTGGTGCTGCAGGTTGGCAAGGAGGAAGCTGTCCATGGTGCCGTTGTTTGGCGGGGTCGGGCTGAGTGACCTGGGCCTCTGTTGTTGTTGCTGCTGTTGACCGAATATATTTTGCGGAACTTGTGTCTGCTGCTGTTGTTGTTGCTGGATGATGGCCCTCGTCTTGATGTAACTGCTGAACTCTGTGGGCGACATGCGGTGCGAGCGCTTGCCGTTGCTTTTTAGCTTGGTGGAGCCAAACTTTGTCTGGGCGAACGTCGCTGTGGTAAAAGTGAGTGGACATGTGACCTGCAACAGAGAATTCGGATAAATTTGTTAATTGATAAATCGGAAGATGTTTGGTTTATTTGCCTAAGAGTGTATCATAAATAAAGCGTACTTTATAAAAACTATGTGGATACACTTTTTTTGTTGAACTTTAATGCGTTATGTTAGCTATAGGTCTGTGCTTTTATTGCACCAAGTTGTTGTAAAATGGAAAAAAAAGCTATGGTTACGCCAAACATTCAGAATGCTACCTACATATGAGACACGATCTTTGTTTTCTGCATAATTACTCTGAATGGACCGTCGTCGTTTTTCCTTGGACCTTTCAAATGTTAAAGTGATACATTTAAATACAGTATAATATAGAAGACAATTGTATCCATCCCACATAGACTTAATTTTACTAGTGCAGAAAATATCAAAGTATATATATTCATTGTTTGTTTGCCCTTCCTTATCCATAGTAAAATAGAAACTTATTTCTAAGGCTTCAAGAATAATTCTTTTTTCTATCACTGATATATTGGGTAGTTTTTGTGTAAGGGTGTTGCATGGTTTCTTTGAAACCGAAAATGGGGCAATAGTAGCGAGAAGTGTTCAAGTACATATCGAAAGGATAAATAAGCAAGTACGTTATTCTAGAAGCAGGAAAATTAATAAGTGATGGATGCCGTAAGCCTATAAAGTTGCTTGCGAAAGCCGGGAACTACGGTTATTTATGAATGAAAAGATTCTCTTCAAAAAACATGGGAAATTTATACAATGTCCATTATGTTTCAATATTTATTCCAGTTTTTTGTCAAGCACATGGTGACTCATCTTACCTTTGGCAAGAAGCTGCCGTTGATGGGACTGGGTGACGACTTGTAGGTGGGTGAGGGAGAGTTCCCGTAGGGGCTACTGGAAGAGGAAGACCCAGACGAGAGTGACATGGAGCCCAGCTGCGAGGCCACGGAATCGATGGGCTTGAAACACTGGGCTTCAGGGTTGAAAGTTCTGAAGATCTCACGATCGGCACGGTCCTCGGAGTTGTCTGACTCGGAGTACAAGATCTTTACGTAGTTTTTCTCGCCTAACCTGCAGAATCAATGAGATTGGTGAACATTATTGTGAGATTTGATGAGATCGATAGAAATTTTGATATAACGAATTAACATTATTGCGGAATTTGGATATTATACAGCAGCATCTGCTTCATTTTTTTTTGCTAATGACACGTTTTGTGAGAACAATATTCAACTTATCAGTCAGTTTCGATGTTTTGATTTCTTTTTCTTCATTATAACTCTACACATGGTTTATTTTTGTATTTGTCACACAAGACACATTTCCGTCCACCCTGGTGTTTGTCAAATGCAATTTATCCAGTTTTACTATATGCAGTCATAATCTTGGATATTGTGCCTGGGGATCACCAAATAACAGTACTACTTTAGTCGAAGGAGCATATGAGCCCCAAACATTTGGACGAAATTTAAACCCGTAAGCTTTGATATTATTTATTCACAACCAGATGTAAATATTTATTGATGGCAAATGATGCTTGCAACGGTAGAAGAGATTATATAAATATTTGGACGGTAGAAGAGATTATATTGATATTTGGATTAGGAAACTAAAATAATTTCAAAAACTAACTATATTTTAACAAACATGCAAATTAAGGCATAATTTCACTGGTGTTTCCATATTTACGCACGAAGACCCACCATATATATTTTTTACAACTTATTATCCGAGTCAAACGAAACAGATTTTAGGGGACATGCTAAAGATTTTACCTAAATTGACAATTCCAAAAACCTTTTTTCGATTTTGGCAACTCCATATTGTTAAATGGTCGTAAATAACTTAATTTGCAGAATCGTTAAATCACGTACCTGTAAGATACCTCTCCAGGATCAATCCAAATACTGAGCTCTTCCGGGAGATTCTCCTGTATGTCGGGCATGGCCATTCCACTCTCTTGTGCAGCCAGCTCGAAGACAGGGTCCAAGGGAAGGGCAGTCTTCAGGCACCTGAACGCTGACCCCTTGAAGGGTTTTTCAGGGTACCAGTGCCCGACGAACTTCAGCTTGAGGGCCTTCTCCAGCTCCTCGCCGAACTGATTGACCCTCCGCCTGGGGAGTTTGTTGTAGAGGAAGGAGATGAAGAAGTTCAGGGCCACCTGGATCTCCACGTGCATGGTTCGAACCCGTTGATCTCTCGTCGTGGATGCTGTTGTTGCTGCTGCTGCTGTCGTGTAATGAGGGATTGTCACGTGTTGGCTATGAACGGACTGGGCAGCTTGATCATTCAGGAGTTTGCGGTGGTTGCTCAGGATGTTGAGTTGAACTGCGTCTTGTGTGAGGGAAGTGTGCTGTGATGTTGAAGAAATGTCTTCAGAGTGAATTAAGATTCTTTTTAATTAAATAATGGATTGTAGCGCCTGGAAAGAGACAAGGTAATGTGTTAAGAAAACGATACATAATTTTGTTAACACGTGAATACTTTACTAAAAAAATCAATTTATGAACTAAAATAATACCATTTGTTTGGCATACTTCATATGTATCTTAAACAATATTGTTTAATTTAAACTTAGAATATAAATGCTATGCGAGTAAATATATCATTTCATAAAATATCATCATAAAAATATCGAGTTATATTTAAACTTTTATTGTGCTTCTAGAATATTAAAAGGCAGATTCATGTAATTATTTAAAATTATAATCTTAAGAGACTTTGTACTTTTATATATTTTATATCTCAATTCCAAATAAAATATTTTCTAGAAATTTTAGCTATGTATATTTGCATGGTAATTTTTTATTACTAATTGCTTACAATAAAAAAATTCAAATTACTTTATGAGTATTAGTCATTGTCGCAACGCTTAAAAAAATATCTTTGTTAAATCTTTCAGTCAAAAATTTTATCGCAAAACTACTTTTCAAATAAAAACTAATAAATAAACAACCGCTTTCGCATAAAAAAAGTCAACTTAAAAACAATCTTAAGCACAGACACAATATTTGCGACCCCAAGTTATTAACTTGTGGTTGGAATCTGAAACAAAAAAAAAACACAGATCCCCCTACCCCCTAAAACTAGATCTCTGACCCTATTATTATCATCAACAACATTATACTTTTTTTCTTAAAGGAAAACCAGCAAAAAATTCAGTAAAAAAAATAGGGAGAAAGTTCGGAAGCAATTTCGTTGATGAAAAGACGGGGGAGACGGAAAGTGTTAAGAAACAAAAGAAGTGGAGTGAGTTGAAGGAAGGAAACGATCGATGACCTATATTTCCAGAGGGATGGGGGGAGGGATGCTGTTCCAATTGCTCTTGAGCCTCCCTGGATGATGGAAGAGGGATGTTAAGGACTGAAATGGAAGATGGGGTTATAGGATTTCTTAGGCGAATATGAGAAGGGCGAGTTTTAGCAGTCTTTGCGTCGTGAATGGTTGGGGTGAAATGGATCTGGCACCGTTTCGTGTCCGAGTTCCCTGGGAATAGTTAGGATAAGTTTGGCGATTGGATTTCTTAACACATACATTTTTGAATCAAGTTTCTTTAAATCCAAAATTATATATTTATTGACTAAAGCCGGTAATTTTTAATTTGGACTGTTATGTTAGGCAAAATATTATTTGCCTTCACAAGAATTTATATGAAAAAAAAATTACATTCGGTTACATTGCTTTGGAAACATTTATATTGCATATCCCAAAATTATTAAAAAAAAAATTGAAATATAACACGAGAAAATAAACGTTAATATTCTGCATACAAATAATTTTTTTAATCTAAAACGTTAGGATAATTATTAAATATTTATAAAACTATTAAAATAATTCAAATAAAAAATATACAAAAGCTACATGATTTTGCATGAAAAACAATTTACAATTTTTATATTTGCCTCACTATTTAGAAGGTTGAATATTTAGTATTCAAAAATATAATAATATAACAGTAACTGCATGAAGTTTTTACAGAACAATACTTTACATGCATTTTATTAAATGTATTTCGTCATGACGTTATGCGGTAGAATTTTCAAAGGTCACATGATCGAAAAACTTTTCAGCTAAAAATTTAAAAAAAAAGTATTTTTATATTTCCCTTTGGAACCAGAAGAGCATCGGAGATCGATGGAGTTGTGCAGCGAATTTCAACAGCGAAGGGCAAAGGCGTGTCGCCCTTTGAATGTCGATCGTCGAGAAACAAGTTAATGTTGCGAACACTTTGCCCTTTAGAAAGAACATCCAAATGAATCGATGGCGGAGGGGATTCAATAATCTATTAATAGCGTAGGATTGATTTACGCCTTGGATGATGGGAAAGTCATGTCTGCTATGCGCATGCGTAACGACGTTATATAATGCCTCTCAAGCACACACTCATAAAACAAAACAAACAGAAGAGAGATCTTATCTTATATCTTATTAGATTGGTTTTTAGCTTCTAACAGATCTGTAAATATGACTTAGGGGATTGGAGAGATTATTGTGGATGTGTTCTTTTATAACGGATAACGTAGAACAAATTGTCATAGTAATAATTGTATTCGAATAACACCGTTTATGGTTCAAGAGTATTTAAATGATATTAATCTTTTGAAAGTTTAATACGTGCATAACACGCGAAGTAAGATATTTGGGGAAATGTAATCATACATCGATATTTGTTAGAAATAGTATCAGAAAAAAAGTAAACACTTGTACGCAAATGTAACTTTCAAGAATAACATTTCAATAAACAGCAGATTAACAAATTATTTCTTATAGATATATCGTTGGACTTAATTGTTTTGCGGTTAAATAAATTTTTAAAAAAAGAAAGTGTTATTTTGGTTAGCAGTGACCGTACACAATCTTATTCAGTTAAAAATGTAAAAGTACGAATAGATGTGAACATTTTAAAATACCTTTATTCTTAGTTTAGCTCAAAATAAAATTAAATACAAGGATATCATAACTATTTTCCTAGAGAACAATCTACTTGAAGTATGTTTGTAAACATAGTGGAATATTAGAAAATCTTTAACGACCTTAAGAACGCCGTTAAACGGGGCCTTAAGTGCATACTCTATAGATAGCTATAACTTGTACGTGATACGTTCAGATACTGGTTTTTTGACAAGACATTCAAGTTTTACAACCAAGTCAATTATATTTAATAATATTACCTGAATAAACGTCTTCTGTTAAAACCAATATTGGAACAAAACAATTTTTTTAAATATTGCGTTCGGGAGTAAAAATACTTTTGATAAACGTATAAAAAATCGAAATATTCTTTTTTATATTAGTAAACAGTATTTTTTCCCATTTAGCCTATAGCCACTTATAGAAATCAATATTATTATTCCCGTTACGAGGCTTCCACAGACTAATATTATTTGCATGATGCGAGAAGAAACTTGTTCAAACCACCTCCGAGGAATCAATAGTCATTACAATCGACCAAAACCATCTGTTTCGGTTCACGAACGTAATTTTGCTGTGACAGGTGGCTCGGAGCTGGTTCAACGTGCAAGGCAATTGTGTTCCGTACTTTGCGATAACGATTAACACAATTTATCGAGAGGCCATTCGATACTCAGTAAAATTATGATAAGAATAAAATACATACAGATAAGGTATTTTTAGATATTTGCGATATTTTGAACTATTTAAATATAATATTCTTTTTCTAATATATGCTTCAGCAAGTTAAAACAAATTGGCAGTCGAAAAAATAACTGCTGCTACGGGAAACTTAGGAAATAACAACTTCAATATATCTACGCGTTTCAGATGAACAACATAATAGCATTTTTAATTACGCATTTTAAATTATCTTTCAATTGTTGATATCATAGATATGAATATTCAATTTAAGTACGCGTATATTCTTTGGTAAAAGGAATTAGAGGTATGAGAGTGAGGTAAGGTATGGAAAAAGCAGTTAATTTCTCGCTTTGATTTAGCAATAAATATAAACTGCCAGGTAATATTAACAAAATAGTATGACTGTGTTTAATTAAGAAACTTAAATTATGTATTGGTATTAAAATTTTGGAAAATGTTAATTATGTTACAGGTACAAGGGCTAAGAAAGGAAACTAAAACACATATAATTCCATCCTGTTCATACAAAAGAATTATATTAAAAACAATTAGCAAGACAAGCAATAAAAATATACTTACTGATATTAGCATAATTCAGTTTAAATTTTTTATAAAACAGTCACAATACAAATGTTGTGTAAAGTACATGAATTATTTTAAGCTAAAACTATGTCAAAGCAAAATGACTGTTGAATTGACAATTCTATATTGGCTGCTACAATCCTATAATCCTACTAAGTATATATTCATTATTAAATTACCAAAAGGAATTTAGTGATAAATGCAGAGCCAAACTATACATCGATAATTAACAAAATTAAAACATCTATTGCACTCAATTATAGTTCTTAATTTTATATTACGGTAACGCTCGCGCTTCATTTGCCTTAAGTAAGAATATTTCATCAAATGAGTCGCAATTAGTGATGAAACAAACAAATAATTGATCCATTGATTGCATTAAGTTCCGTTAAGTAGCTCAATTTATTATCAGTACCGTTGACACGCCACTCTATTTCAACAGCTTCTTTATAACTGTAACTGTGTTTAGGATCTCCTTAATCAAATGAAAGTTTAACCTTTTCGCAATTATTTTTAATATGCCAATTATTTACTAATAAACAAGTGTTTGATGTTTGCATTGGAAAAACTGTTACAAATAATGGCATTTATTTAATTACAATTAACGATACTTATTTAATTATGTTGTTTTTTGACTGACGTTCACTGTTTTACAAATACAGTTTGTCAAAAAACGTTTTAAAGGAAATTGAAGTCGAATAAGAAATTTTCGGAAAGGCTGCTGCATATAATATTTGATTTTGATAAACTTAAATCGGGACCAAATATTAAAAAAAATAACTTTTGTTAGTTTAAAACTACAACTCAATATACTTCTCAAAAGAGAATTATGCATATATGTATACTTTTATACACTTTGCAATCCTGATGTAGGCACATTCTATATGGCCTTCAAGAAAGAAAAAAACTTAACTTAGCTTGGATTTTTCTGTAAAGGGTAACTTTTTGTACGTTTCGGAACCTTCTGTGACTTGCATACAATTCACACACGAAAACCACGGAATTTTTTCTTTTCAAATTTACACAAGTGTTGATAATTGTTAATGATTTTAAATTCAAATCAATAATAAATAAAAAATAGGACCACATGACTACCATTATTCTCTTCTAGAATTGCAGCGAATTTTTCTAGGTATGATGGAATACCGCTTCACATTTAAACGTTACTTCTTCTCTATACATATGTAACTCTTAGAAAATATGCATTTTTATATCATTCTCTGAAATTCAAAATTTTACTCGGATTTTTTTTTTGTGGAAATATGTTATAATGCATTCCAATGCATAAGCTCGAAAAATAATGGTACTTCAATATCGTCTTTGCCGAAATCATGTACAATTGAAAATTGTTACTATCTTTTATCAAAATTCCGATTGTAGCTTAAATACATGTAGATTTTAATGGTTGGTCGAATACTGCACTATAACTACACAATAGGCATTTATCGACGATCCCAAAATAAAGACCCGAGAACAATGCCTCATGATTTTGAACTATAATCAGATGACGAGAACAGCACTAAGCTTGTGTCCCACTCTCCAAACTCCTCCATCGTGTGGACATCAACGTGTGCGTATTTTGACTACGATATATTCAAAAAACCTTAACCCTCTACGCGATGGATATTTATTGCATGACGAGAATCAAACTCGCAATCCTCCGATTACGAGCTCGTTGCTTTACTCTACCGACCGGGGCCCCGTGGAATGAAGAAACTCGGAAAAAATTGCGCTTTACTTCATACCAGTTTTTTAAATTTGTTGAACTAAGCTCAAAAACACCTCCTAACACACATTTATCGTAACCTTCCATCGTTCATGAAAATTAGTTCACAGTGACTCCACCCCCTCAGATAATGAAGTATGGGGCGCAGAGACATTCGTCACGGGCTGACACGTGAGCTCACTTGGCAGTCATCCAAAAGAGTGTTCGTATTTACTTCCTTAAACAGGGGGAGCACATGTTCCCACTTGGGGTGTACTGCCAAGATCGCGATCAGCTGGCGAGAGTTTGCTATTAGTTGGCGTCGCGTGGATCACTTGATTTAAAGAGCTGCATTTTTTAAGCAGTATATTTCTCAAGAATATCGATTTATTAAATATAGCCACTAGTTCGGATAGATAATTTATTAGATTGAAAGAATATTCGAATTAATTCGGTTTTAATAAAATTTTGGTAGTGGATTATGCTAAAAATAAAAATATATATATAATAAATATTTTATTAAAAAAATCAGGTGTGGGTAGGTTTTACACGAAACGTTATGTCAGCAAATTATAGAAATATAAGATTAACAACCAACCGACAGAAATTAATCTGTTTGTTCCATTTGTCTTTGTTAGAATGAATGTTCGCGAAATATAAATCAGCAACACGTATTGCTTTTGTGTTTCTTTGGTATTTAGTTTTCGCACGGTTCAGTCAGTCCGTAAAATATTTCTATAATTTATTTTAAATAAATTATAATGTTATAATTACTATAAAATAAAAAAATACTCAAGATAAAAAAAAACATGATAAGATGCTTAATAGATTATATATTATTAAATACGATATTTAATAGATTTAACATTTATAAATTTTAGTACGATTGTGAACAATATTAACAATTTCTCTATTATTAAAATGTATATTAAATTCAAAATGATCTTTTACTAAAATATATCTTTAGTATACATTATCTACTAAATAACATTTTAATTTTCTAAAACACTTTACAGTAATATAAAGATTTAGTATGCATGATAAATATTTAAATGTGTTAGTTACGTGTTGTGAATAGTGTATTATTATGTGAACTAGTAATATACAGAATGTATGAGTGGATGTGTTTAAAATGTGGTATACGTTTACATTGTAAAGAATAATATTAATACAAAACACAAATTGTTCTTTAATGGAATATATACCAAAACGTAAAGCATTATAATTAGTAATGCGTACCTTTAAACATTCCAAAATAAAATTTGCATGCAGGTAAACATTAATTAATGATTAAAAGTTATAAGATATATATAAATACTAATGTATATCAATTTAGAAAAATGAAAACTATAATTAAATTATATTTGTTCTAAAACGAATTATGAATAAATCAGCACAAATTTATTCCATTGCGAAATTTTACAACGTGTTTCAAAAGTCTATAATTAAAATTTCAGTAAAAGCAACTTACCATAATTATGGAATTGAGTGAATAATACTTATATTAAAACCTTGAAATAACAAAAATATGTAACACAACCACTAGCTTAAATAACAATATCATATATCTTCAAATAAACAATTATAATTGATTTATTCTAAATGAAAAACACTAAGCTACAGACGATAAATTTACATCAACAAATAATCAGAAGTTAAATGTTGCCAAATACAGAAACAAATTTTAACTCGTCTGGTTTGGAACTATTATAAAAATAAAAGTAGTTTGAAATTATTGTAAGTGGAATATATTTAAAATCGAAATTAAAAATATATATTGTAATGTAATTATATATTAATTTTTGAAAGAACAATAAATATACAGTAAATACGGAATAGAGTTATTGATTAAAACTTATTAACATTCTAAAACTCTTTTAAGCAGAGACTACAGTCCTCGACAACAAAAATCAGTCGTTTTACATTCAAACTAAAATTGCTCCAATTTATTTAATATTTTATAAAAAAGAATTAATATAGTTTATAACTAAATATTTGTTAATATTATTATACTTCAAAAATTTAGTTTTGTAATTTTAAATAAAAGATTTAAGGTTAAAAGGTAATTTTAAATAATAAACCTTTTTCTGACAAATAGAATTTTCAACTTGATAACGTTTGGTTTGATACACTTTTCATAATAAATATTCAATAACTTTACAGAAAACTTTTAGCAAATGCAAGTAAACACTTTAATTCAAACAGTGAAACTAATATTTTACCCAATATTATTAAAACAAAATTATATTAATTAAAAATTATTATATATTTTTCGCATCATAAATGTCACATAAAATATTTATTTTTCATAATTTAAGAAATTTTTTAGATTTGCTATGTAAAACTTGTGTATTTTTATTATTTTTTAAAAAAATAAATGAAAATATTGAATAGAATTTGAAAAAAATTTACTAATGTACTGAACATATCAGTTTTGCGAAAAACTTATATTTTCTGTATGTTGGTAGATTTTTAGAATATTAATTATTTAAAATTGTTTATACAAAACTAAATTCTTGAAGTGTAATAATGCTAACAAATGTGTGGTTATTCACTGTTAATTTTGTTTTATAAAATATTTAATTAAAAAAATGTGGAGCAAATTTAAGTTGAACGAAATACAACTGATTTTTGCTGTTGGGTACTACTGTCTCCCCTTAAAGTTAAAAAAACCACTTTACTTCCATCCAAAAATAAAATTTTTACAACGCGCCGGACGAATTTCTGCAAAGTCATGAAACTAAACAATGTAGAGATAACTTCAGCGCATCAAAGAAACGAAAAACGTGTGCGTTCAGTTGACAGTGAATGACAAAAACAAGGTGAATGGTGTCACGACGCCGAAGGATTTTTTTCATTGTGGACAAAGTCTTGTAAATCAACCGCACCAGGAAGTAGTAGTGGAAAATTATGGCCTGCCACGTAACAAAACTATAAAAAGCACGGTAAATCTCAATTTTCTTCAAGAGAAAAAAAAAGCCAAGAACTGTTTTGTCCTAAAGGAGTAAAACTACTGGTTCACCAAATATAAAAACAATTATGTGTAGATTAATTCAAAAATATATTAGCTGTGTGGTTCAGCGTTGCTATCAACCTGTTAAAGCTAATATATTTTCAAGTTTTATTTAAAAAAAATAGCAATATCTTACATTATTCGAAAAAAAATTCAGTGTTGTTGATTGGTGGAACAAATGCTATATTTTTGCTTTTAAATCGAAATATTAAATACAAACTCACAGATTTATTTGATAACTGATATTTGAAAAATTGTATATTTTTATTTTACTAATAAGATATAAAATATATTTGTGAATTTGTATTATTCAATATAGACATTTATGATTTTGGCAACAGGATTTCTGATATTTTTACTTCCCATTTTGTGGTATCTAGAGCAGCTATATGAAATATATTCGTCGAGATTACAACTTAAATATCAAATAAAACTTTCCGCTACATTTTTTAGGGTCATTTCAGACACCTGCTGAAATACTACGGGATTTATTTTTCGACTAGATAATCGTGTTTTGCTCGATAGTGATGGATTAATTTTCTCTTCAACTCTAATATAGTTTTTCTTTAAACCTACTACATCGCTTTGACTTAAACTCGGTATTAACGTAGGACTTTAAAGAATAGTCTTTATAGTTGAATAGATGTTAAGTTTTTGTTAAAGACTTGGGCAAATATTCCTTACATAGATATAAAATCGTTTTCTTAATATCTAGGGATCAATATCCACGCGGATTGGAATTCTAAATTCAAAATTCTTTAGAACTAATTTGAAAGCATTTCTTAGCTAACCCAAATCGAATGAAAGTTGTCGTTTTGGAATATTTGATTTAGAAAATTATTTACTTGTCTCCCCATCTATATACATCAATAACTTTTGTACAAAGTTTTATTATTAATTGTTATTGAGATTGTACTCCAAGAACAGTTGAGAGACACATAGACCAATTTTTAAATATTACTTTTAATTTGAAACTACTGTCATTAGTCTATATTTCTTGTAAAATAATACAAAAGAAACATGTTGTGATTGTAGCAGTTTTACAAGCAGGATGATACAGAGTATATGATGTCCTCATAATTTTTTTGAAATTACTTAGATTTTTTTCTTTATACTAATTTATTAAAACACACGACAAAGAAAGTACATTAGTTATAATCCCATTTTATAAACTTCCATAACCCGACTAACAACAAAAAGATATTTAAACCTCAAGATTTAACGAGCATTAATTCTTTTCATACTACTTATCTAAGGTTAAACTTTCTAAGATCAATCTCTCAACCATTCTATTACGAGGAAAGACCCGAGAACACTGCCTCGTAATCGGTTTGGTCTTCCAACCAGCCAATCGCGAGACAAGCGTTTGCCTACATATTTCGCACTTGGGTACGCACACTGCTCTCTAACTGTAACTTCTGGATAGGGCAAAACATTTTGTTGACTTGAAGCCGATATGGAGGCCGCCATGATGGGGCACACTTTTCTTGATACCGCAATATTTCGTATATTTTTCATGTTAAAATACACCGACATATATTATTTTTGGGTAAGTTTTTTTTATTTTATTTTTAATCCCATTTTAAATGTAATTTGCTATTAAAATAGGAAGTCATTTGCAAGTCAAAGTAGAAGTAGTTAAAAAGCAAGAGCAAAAACTATCTGTTTGGCAATATAAAAATTAATTCTATAAGAAGAAAATATAATATTTATATATATTTAATACTTCTACAATGCTTTGGTAATAAAAAACACCACTAAATCATTTTTTTAAAAATGTTGGGACACAGTATGGCAGCTTTCAATTGGTTTCAACGCGCTCGTAGAGGAAACAAAGTTTGAGCCTTCCAGCAGTTACAGTTAGAGTTCAGTGGGTACGCATCACTCAAAAAATCGACCCTACATCTCCCAAGCACATGTTCATTGCTCAGGTATTGTTCTCGTCATCTGACCTTGGCTCAAAAATTACAAAACAGTGATCCCGGGTCTTTCCCTTGAGATAGATCCCGAACTGTCACCATTAGTCCAATGTGTAGATCTAGTGCGACGTTTAATCAATCATCCAACCAACCCCCAAACACACATATATAAATATAACCCATGAATCAACTTAAAAACCTCCGAGTAATTTTTGAAACGAAAATAAAAAAAAGATGACAACTGACGTAACTGAAATATAAATACCAACTCTTTTACTTTACAAACAAACATTCTTACACAATGTATTTTTTACCCGAGCAAGCGATTTTCCCCCTAAAAATACTCCATGACTTTTCCCCAACGGTTGTAAACAAGACTCCATCCAAGTCTCCTTGTATGGAGAACAGGGGGGGGTCTTTTTTATTCGGATGAGCCAAGTCTTGGCAAGTCTCCACACACGGCAAGGTGTGTACTTCTCTTCTTTGCCTCTACCTTTCATGACGTAGACGATGTTTTTTTTTATTTATTTATATTTTGTCGAACGTCAGAGAAATACGTGCTTTTAACAAGATTACGGAGGTTGGGGAAGAATAAGCGGTTTTTGTGATGTTGCGTCGCATGCGAAGAGAGAGAGGAGAGCATGTGGCAATTTGTTGGGAAAATGTGGAATTGAATAAGTCGTTTTGGCATTGCGAAAATGTTTGTGTCATCGAAATTGAACAATGCGGTTTTTGTTGTTTGGTTGTTGGTATTGTTCGGTGTTAACCTTCAGACTGCAATGCAATGTCTCTTTTTTTTGTTTTCTTCTTTTGCGGATTGAAAATTGTTTTGAATGAAAAAGAATTTTGGTGAATGATTTCATTTTCTCTAAAGAACGACAAGGTTTAATAAATAACGAAAGAATTGTCAGAGAAACATTAAAAATGTCATCTATTCAATTCTCCGCAAATAAAATGCAAGACTGTGAGTGTTAAAAAAGGCATATTGTATTAAAATATATTCAACTTTTGAAAAATATTTTCAAAGTGAATGCAAATAATCAAATTCTTCGATTCAAATATCATTTATATTAGAGTCAACGTTTTGAAAATATACAAGTTATCACACACATTGGATACGAATTCGGAATATTTCAGTCTTTGTTATATATCCCTAGTGATCAACTCCAAAGAAATTTTTACTTTTTTCGCAAAAGTTTAAAGTATATAATCAAAAACTCTACAAAGTTTTACAACTTACGTTAAAAAAAAGTTTAAGCACCAAGTTATTTTTGTAAACAAAATTTTTTGAGGATTCCATTGTTACTAAAACGTCATGCACTTACTAAAATCAAAAGTTAAAATTAGCATGCATTTACTAAAATTTTAAAATAACGCATTATATATGTATATAGCACAAATGAAGCTTGTATAATACATTCAAATTATTTAAAAATTATAACTTAGAATATAAGAAAATGAGATATAAATTACTAATTGCTAAAAATGTTAATAGCTCCTTGGAAATCGATTATTCCTTCTTTCCAAAAATGCAATCAGTAGGGTATACAATCAAGCAACATTACATTAGCAACATGTAAAGGCATTATAATGCATTTTAAACGTTTTCAAAAACGTGCATGCCAATGCTTCTCCCTATTACAGTTTATGCACCGGCAACTTGGAAAGAATTATCGGCACAATAAAATGGTTTTGCCCATTTTTCGTACTTTGTGTCGAAATATATTGGGAATATGTATCAAATTTTGTATTAAGAACGCGCGTTTTTGTTTTTTTGTATTGTATAGATATAGAATATAATATGCATGAAAAGTACTAATATAGATATATACACATGCTAATTTTATTTACCACTTTTATTGCAAATTTCACTTTGCTTTCAGGTCCTTCATATGCCATTAACAAGTAATCTATATTTAGTTGCCAAAGCTTTATCTGTTCTGCATGTATGTTGTTTGTTGAAAAAAAAACACATATAAATTTTAAAAATATGAGTGGAAATAAGACGCAAACGTTCTAAATGGGCTTTGTCCAAAATTTCTGAAAATTACATTATTATTTTACTGAATTTGCCTTCGAATTCTCTATAGAACTTACCTAATTTATTCGCCCAAAACACGTTTTATCCTACTATATTGTGTATCATATTTATGTAGTAAAGGTCCTTTTTACGTCTCTTAGACGCAACGAATCTTCACACATGAACTATCAAAAGAAAAACTTTCAGGGCCCAGGGATAACGTTAAACTATTTTTATTTTTTTGGCTCTAACGAAAGAATGTGTGATAAGTAGGTGAGAGTTTGTGGGGGGGGGGGGGTAGTTCATGCGATAATTATCGCACTGGTATGCTAGTTGATATAATTACATTGCAAAGTTTGGAATGTGTACATGAATTATTATTTTCAGGCATTGATCAGGCTTTCTAACAAAGGTATATTAGGATTGATTGAGTTTTTAATATACACGCGACTTCTCTATGTAATGCGATATCATAGCCTTAAGACACAGCTGATGAGACTATCTGTGGTTTATTTTCTGGTAAATTATATTAAGAAGGGACTATCCTCTATGTTATGTCATTGCTTTATGAACTGTGGACCTTAAAGTCTACTGTAACTCTCACCTAAAGGAAATTGCTTAGACTGTAGCTTCTCCCTCCTACATTCACCTACCATCGTGTTTTTATTTAGTTAAGGGTTTTATCTGGCGTTTAGTGGTTGAGGAAAACTTATTCAAGTCTATTAAAATAATTTTTATCACATCGGGAAATCCGAATCCTCTACAAAACTCGATGTGCATGCTCTATTGGTGTGGTATACACTATATTCCAATTGGTAGTAGTATGGGATCCATCTGAATTTTAAACAGCTACTTTATAGGAATGGTCATAACAATTGACTGGTGTTTTACAAAAACAACTTAAATCAAACCCACTGGCGATAGAGCGATGGGCAACATTGCCTACGCTCTTCTACTTTTGCCATAAAAAGGAACAATTTTCCGCGTTTTCCTTCAACAAATACCTTAATATGAAAAAATAGTTTCGAATATTTGGTGTTCAAATATAAAATCAGTCGATGCATACAAAAACGTTCTAAGTTGTTAATGCTCTAACTTGACTTGGAACGTTGGCTTAAATGCAGCACATTCAGAAAAAATTGACTTTAAAAAAATTCATTCCTAAATATTGAAACGTATACAGATCTATCGAAGAAGAAAAGTACATGGGTGTATAACCAAGACCTTCTCTATACTGGTATAACACTACTGAAGGAAATGTTATACCTACCACTAAGCCAACTACTGAACCCTCGTAAATAAAGAAAAAAAGAAGTACATTATTGGGATTACAAAGAATATTTTTATGATTGCGGTTGCAGTTAACTTTCACAAAACTATGATAATTTCTTTTAATATTGGGAACATAAAGAATTTATTTTTATAATCATTTTGCTAAACATTTTACAAGACATAGATAGAGCATTCGAAAAATAGCTTCTTGCAGTTGGTTCCAAAATCATGAATGAAAAGACACAACGTAATAAAAATAAAAATAAATTGTGGCAAGTAGCCAAAAGTGAAAAAAAAAACTTTTAACTCTTAGGGGGTTTTAAGTTAAGACCGAAATATATTGAATTTTATTATATTAAATGCATTGTTTCCGACGTGAAGTATTTTCTTGTCTTTGCTTGATATCAAGTTCTGCTTTTTTTTTCAAATTAAAATTTTTTAAATAAGGTTTAAAATTATTACCACATACAATTTAAAGAAATGGCTTACAATAACAAGTATATTATACATCACGTATGTAACTTTGCCTATATTTTCTTCTTTATTATTCATATTTTAAAAACCCACAGACATAATCGCGTATAAATATATGTTTCATAAAAATAATTTTTACGGACCCTCGCAAACATTTGTAGTTTATTATAAGTGAAAAACAATATTTTCCAGTTTTCTCATGTTGTTAATATATTTAAGTTGTGCATACACAATTGAACATTCAATTTAAAATAATAGTTGGGACACGGTACCAGCTACACTTTTTTCCATATTTTTCTTTACTTTTTGAATTTCATTTTTAATGTGTATTTCTAAATTTATATGAGAAACAATATTTTACACAAAAATCCCATAAAAGTTTGTATTTTTTTTTTCAAAATGTAAACTTTTTCAATTTTTTAAAGCTTTATTTAAAACGCTAAGACTCTTTAAAATATTTATATTTTTTCACCAAAATTTTTCTCATATCCTTTGAACTATACTGTAAAATATTTGGCATTATAATTTTGTATACTACATGTATTTAATTTTTATATTAATAGTTATTCATAATAACACAACTTTTTTTTAAAAAACTCATATTTATTTAACAGTGTTCACTCTAGGTGTTTTTTGAAGGGCGGTCCGCCCTGCCCACCCTTTTTTCATCTCAATAGCACCCTCGTGCCTCTTTTTTCAAAAATGTCGCCCTTCTTGCCCTTTCAGTCAAGCACAAGCATCATTGCTTCCCTAATTGTCTTTAAAAAAGGCATCGATTAAAAATAATGTGTGTGTAAATTGGAATTAAGTAAATTATGACAGTAGAAAAACAAACTCCTATATTACGCGTGTTGTGAAATCACGATGATTCCGCGGTAATTTGGAGCACGGAGCATTTCCACAAATCCTATTGGTTGCCTGTGCCTGCATATTAAATACTAAGTTTTTTTATGTGTTTCTTTTAAAAAGAATATGGTTTGGGACTAGGTAGGGATTGGTTTGAAAAACTAGGCATTTTATTACCAAATGTTGGATTTAAGTAGCCTTTTTATCAGTTTTGTAAGGGATCTGATTCCTACTTACAAAATTGCTTATTAGGGAAAACAATAATTTTAAAATGTCAAATTTTAGATTTTAAATAATGATTTCATCAATCAAAGATTCATCAATTTCGTACGGGACTTTCCTTCGAGCTAGGCCCCGAGCCGTTAACAATAGCCCAATATGCATCTCTGGTGCAATGTCAACCAACAAATCGGAATTTTTTTTTGTTTGGTCACAGGTCCGATGTTTCAATGAGAATTTTACAATTTTGTGGGTACTAGTGGTACTACTGCTTTTGGGTACTACTATTCTAAGTCCCATTAACCTTTAATAGGCGGGTGTTTAATTTTAACATGGGAATATGGTCGAAATATCGACCCTCCGCACCATAAAGGTTAAAATATAAAAACTGAACATAATGTGTTACAAGTGTCTAGGTAGAATCATTTAAAATTTCAATGTATATGATGTGCCGTATGAAAAACACATTTAGGTTCTCGTTAACTTATATGTAAGTTTTAAAATAGTTTTTAGGCTATTATATGAACCAAAATAAAATTCCATTTATAAAATTATTTTATAATATGTTCTATTATTCACCATACATTGTATATGTTACCGCTAAAGTATATAATGCAGTTATTTCATAGAATATCTAGTTATTCCATGAAATAACTGATCGTGTCCGTTAAAGTGTGTAATATGTTATTAATTTGACACTTTAACTAGTTATACTATGAAATAACTAGGTATTCTATAAATTAACTAATGAGAGACAGTTAAAGTGTAAAATAAACAATTTATCTAAAATGAAATTAAACTAATGATAGACAATTAAAATGAAAAAGAAGCAATTTATCTAATTTATGGAGCGTATAAATGGTATTTATGGAAACGTACCATAAAATCATTTGTTACAACAAGGATTACTAAAATGACACTTGGAATTACAAAGAACATTATTTCTAAAACAAAAACATTTTTTGTTGACACACTGGGTTTTACACGAACATTTTTTAAATCCCTGACCAGTACCTAAACTTCAGGCTTCAGAATGAGTTTTATCCGACATTAATTTCATTTATTTTACACTTTAACAGGCTGCAGACAGATCGTTATTCTATGAAATAACTAGTTAAATCATGAAATACAAGAGAGTTTTACACTTTAACGGACACGATCAGTTATTTCATGGAATAACTAGGTATTCTATGAAATAACGGATTTCATACTTTAACGGTAACATACATACAATTTTGACAAAACATGTATTTTAACTCTTTGTTTATTCTGTGAGGTATTAATGCTGAACACAAAGCTATGACACGACAATTTAGTTAAACTCGCAGCTTAAAATGTATCACGCTCTAACACCAAGGTAAAACCTACCCAGGCAAGAGTTTCACAACTGAGCTCTTGTTGTTTTCAAGTGACTCAGCTGTAAAAATGATTGGATTATATTTCTATAAGTACAACATAAGACAATTAATAAAGAAACGGCATTGAAAACTGTTCATCATCTTTCCTTAAAAAAAACATCAAAACAATAAAATGTCCTTTCTTTAGACAGATTTAATGAAAAAAAAATTAAGGATAAGCGACCTGATTTGAAAACAATTATATCATGAACATTAGGAAAAAATAATAAGGGAGTAAATATTATTTGATATTTTCGTACTTATTATAAAGAAACCTATTTAAAAAAAATTCTGTAAATTTCAAATTCGAGAAGGCATTATATACTACGACTAGTTTTAAAGTTTTAACTGCGTTTTCCTCAAATGAAAATGGTTTAATATCCATTCATTATTTTTTAAACAAACTGTCCACATCTGAGACATATTTGCATAAATCCGTTTGACAGTTTTTCCAGAACTATAAAGAATATTTAAATTCATTAAAATACTCTATTTTTAAAACATTTTTCAAATTTGATAAAGTTTTAAAAGTCACAATAAAATAAATTATTCAAATAAGTTTTAATTTCCAATATAAGTATATTTTGTGTTGGAAAATATATTTCCAACACAAAATATACTTGTATTGGAAATATATATTAAACGTATTGCAGAGAAAAAAAACACATTTAAAATTTAGATATCTCGTTCATATGTTGAAGGATTAAAAATATATATATTCTCCAAGATATAAAGCTCATTTTTTTTGCACAAAGATGTAGCCGCATATTTCCAGTAAAATCTGACATCTATTTATCAGTCAAAAAACAAACCTAAACACCTCCAATTTCTTCATAAATAATACCTTATCGTCTCACAGATAAAAGGGTTTTACGATTAAAACCTCACATAAGATAGATAATGAAAATGTGGCTTATACGTACGTCAAAAAGATGTCACAAACGAAAGCAACAGTAGAATTAAACTTTTTTTATTGCATCTTCGCAAACTGTATGTTGGGAATTAAGAACGAATACACTTGCTACTTAAAAATATTTTACTTTTATTCGCCATACAGACAATCTCATTGAGCGTTTACGCCACTAAAATCTATATTTTACATAAAAATAAAGAAGCGTTCACTATTAATCAATTAAAGATTATATATCTCGAATAGATTATTTAAAGGTATCAGTGGTGTAATGGGCGGGCAATGCGGGAGGCCCAGGTGTAAAGGGGGACCACCGAGGCAAGCAAACAAATGATAATGCAAAAAAATGTTAATAAAAAGATCACTCAAAACCAAAAGGCTCATCATTGCTTCACAAAACTTACTTTTTGAATGTAGCAAAATTAAATAAATATCCCAAAAGGATAGTTAATAATACTCTAAACGTTTTGCTACTAATAAATACTTTTAAAACTCTTTCGTTTCAGCTCAGCAACCGTTTGAGTAGGAGTTTGAAAATATTATATACCTCTTACGATGAAATTTTTTTTAAACTTTTGTAATAGTACTGTATTTAATATTTTAAGTAAACATTTCGTCCAATTATAGTCTTTTGTTAATACTTTGAACATCTAACATGCCCGTGCGATAATTTTCGTATGAACAACCTCCACCCCCCTCCTCTACACTCACCACACACTCATTCGGATGACAGATTTTAGCGAATTTTTTTATAGCCAAAAAACCGAAATTGTTTACAATGTGTTCGTACATAGCATACAGCATTACAGCATTATCATCGGTTTGTTTTAAAAAAAAAAACGTTAACAAGAATTACTTTAAACGCATTTTTTTTTAAAAAATCGTTATTATTTATGAGGTGTAAGTACAATTCGTCACTGGTCCATGAAATTATCTTTCTTTTGAGACCTCATGTGTTAAGATGTGAAAGGGATATTTACTACATAAATAATATATATGATAATACATAACATAAAATAACGTTCCTTTTGGCGCCAAACGGGGAAAATCGTAGGCGATGTTGCCCACTACTTTATCGCCAGTGGCGTTCATTTAAATTGGTTATTTGAGAATATATGTTAAATGTTATATGACCATTCATGTGGAGTGATAATTTCAACGGTATACTTTGAGTGAAGTATACTTGTTTGCGAGAAGACAAGAACTTTTTTATCACTGAATGAAAGTGAATGTAATCTGACTAACATTTCCTGTCAAACGAGGCTATTAAACTGCAACAACTATTTAAAAATGAACTCGCGTGTATACTACTATACCTAACAATTTTAATATATGTTTATTGCAAACGTTCTACTCACTCAAACTAATAATATATAGCACAATAACCTCTCCCATTTTCAGTAGAATTTAGATAAGGACGATAAATGCATATTGTTAAAAAACATGTCAAATTGGAAAAGTTGTGAAATAAGAAACGGATTTAGTTTTAATTTACACAATTTATAAACACCGTATTGTCCAAATGTGCAAATAACAATACACTATTGAACTTTACATTGAATTTGAAATGTATGAAGTTGTAGAAAACAATCATTTTTAAGCATAATCTTATATTTTACATGAAAATAACAAATTCCATAAAAGTAATTCGACAGATTAGACGTATAATAAAGCCTTCTAAACCATACGATTTATCTGAAAATACTTCCGCATCGAGGAGTAATAGGTTGATATAAAACAACTCGTATAAAAACTAACGCTAAAATAATATAACGACAGCTTTATTCCGCGTCTCTCAGATATAAACAATCTTTAAAACATAATCCAACAGATGTTTTCATGTGGCTTATTTGTATTCCTCTCGGATAAACTGTGGCAGCTTAAATTATGAAATATCACGCAACCAGCAAATAAAGCTTATATCGTGTATTTACGCCAGACAAAAAAAATATATAATATAATATTATTTTTGTCGAAGTAATGTTTGTATTACTAAGTATTTCTGATTTCTCTTCTAAAAGTAGCACGGATAAGAATTATTTGTATTTTGTATCAGGTGAACTTTAATGCCATGATTATCTTTTTTGCTTTTGTAGTCGATTGTAATTGAAGGGGTAAGTAAAAGAGAAAGGTATGTAATATTAAAAAAAAAATTGCGTTATTGGACGAAAAGGCTTCTGTTGGATACTAACAGAAGCACTGTAGAAGTCCGGACGCCCTTAGCAGAAGCGGAGTCCGTTACGAATCTAGTAACGGAACTACTTGTACTTCTCCACAAAATTAAAAATAGTGAGATTTTTGAAAAGTTAATCAGGATTTTTTTTAACTTAATAAAATGGTTGCCAGGAATAGACATAAGATATATAATTTTATAATTTTGTTACGTAAGAAGTCTGTGTTACATATTTTTATTAAAGCAGGGGAAAAAATAAACCTGTCAGATTATTCGATGTCAGTGAGCATTTTTTTTTAGTTGCCAGAATGTTCTGCTTAGACGTAATTTTAAAATAAATCCAATTGCTTAACCAAATCTGCCAGCCAACTGTTAGGATATTTTTGAAATCATTAAATCTTCTTTTGCATAAAATTAGAAGCATGTTTATATTTTTAATCTAAAAAAATCCCCGACTATGACAAAATTACTGACAAGTTTGAGAGCAATTATTACAAATCAACATTAGACGTAAAAAGTTAGGAATGGGTGTAAAATTACGGACATTAAACTGAAAATTTCTAGGTGCAAAATACGACTAACGATCGCAAATTCCGAACCCTTAATACGAAATAAAAACTTTAAAGGTAAATATCTCAAAACAAAACTCTCTTTTTGTTACCTACCTATTTTATCCACTTATCCTTTCAATTTGTATACAAGTAGTTTTGAGAGTGACATGCAGTATAGCATAGTTGTTCTAAAGTAATGTCACACGTTATTCTCTCGTTCTAAAATTTGCCCTCGATATAGCAACCTCTCCCTTATTATGGCCACAACCTTACAACTAAATTTTTTTCTCGTTACAACGACCTTTCTTTCTAAAGCTCATACGTATTAGTCCCATAAGAGTTCACTATATTCAGGGTCTACCTCATTGATGATGACTTCCCAAAACTCACCATTACGAAGCGATAGCTTCCCAAACCTCACCAAATAGAAACAATAGTAAGGATCGACACGTGCTATCAACAATTACATTGCAACTTTTAATCAACTGAGTAAAAAACACACTGCAACTGTTTTTGATTATTTAACTGCGAACAATTCAGGGCTGCCAGGTCTAAAATTTTGTAATCGTCGAAGTGAAGTTAAAAAATCGCCAAACTCATATTTCCACAATCCATGCAAAATCGCCAAATTGTCGATTATTTGTCAAAGATGTTAGCGCTGTAACGCTTGAAAGGTTATTTTATTAAACTAAACAGTTGGTCATTCCGTGGATGAAATTTGAATTTTCCAATTGTGTTCAATTACATTAGAATAGTTGCATATCCCGTAGTTGCCAGTGCTCGGATAGCCTAAGGCCCATTCTAAACGAACGAGTAAAACGCATTCGAGCTTTTCGGTGATTCGAGAATTTATACCAAGTTGTATGAATTCTTGAATCACCGAGAAGCTCCCGCGTATTTTACTCGGTCTTGAAGAATGGGCATAAGGCTCATTCTACACAAACGTGAAAAACGCAGAGGTCTCTGTAATTGGCGTATTCAAACCACGTGGTTTATATGCCCTAATCACAGAGGCTTCTGCAAAATGCAACGCACGTTTATCATGTCCGTGTGCAATAGGCAGAACACCCCACATACAAGTAAACAAATGCAATGAACTCATAAGAGGGTGAATACCAACACACCCTTGACAAAATAACATCACCCCCCCCCCCAAGAAAAAAAACAATTACTGACCTGTCATTCACAACCTGGAACATGAACAAATGAAAGTCCAGGACGGCCCAAAACATCTCCCCCATCAATCTATACAAATAATAAATCGCGACGCTCAGAAGCAACAATAAAGACATGCTCTACCTATTGTTTACCAAGCAGCCAGAGAGAGAGAGACTCGAGTTTCTGAAAAGATAATTTATGCTTTTGGGGGAGAAAGGAGACGTTTATCAGTTTTGCAAGGTCGAAAGGAGGGATTGGAACAGCCATTGTTTGGTGTTGTCTCCTTTGCGCATCCCAAGCGTGCTCAAGTGGCGGGAGATTAATGGGTTGCATTTGAAACAAAAGAAATGGCATTGTTTTCGATGTCTGCAGCCATGCAGTTGTTTACCGTGTCGGTATCGGTACGGGAGACTATCCGACGTCTGGCTACTTTTAAATATCTGAGCTGGGCCACGATAACTTTTCGGTAGTAGAGTGCTGAGCTGGTAATCGCAGGGTCATTAATTCGATCCTCGTTGTTGAAAAATGACGTATAGTAATCAAAAGATTGCAAGTTCGGACACCGCCATCATCCTTGATATTGCCATGTAGAGGAGCCTGGTTTTCGTTAAATATGCTGTCCTCCGGGTGTTCGGGATGTTGAAGTTTGAAGAGTGGAGTGTCAACTCATTGTTGACCGATTAGTCAACCACCCGTCTTTTGACTGTTTTAAAACTATGAGGGGGAATGCTCCTGTGTCTGTCCTTCGGGATAGGTTACGAAGAGTCACCGATAAATTTTTGTGTAGCTTTAGTGCAACGTTAATTCAAACAACGAACAAAAAATAACTTTTGTGACCTGGTTATATTAATCTGTATTAATAATTCTACTTGCTTTGTCACTTATTTCATAATTAGAATAACAGTATTGCTTTCGGGTCAAAAATTTATATACAAAAGTTTTCACTTTCAAAAGGTTATATTGCCCTTGCATTTTTGACCGAGCGTTAGCTAGCTCCCTGTTTTAACTCGACCTTCAGCATGTCCTTTGTTTGTTTGTAACGCATTTAAAACACAACGTGTTGTTTGATTTTCTTCAAATTTGGCATGAATCGTAAGTCATTAAAATCGACGTATGATTTTTTGGTGTTGTTGTCACGAGGTCTACTGTTCCCAGAACTATCAACGGAAGTTTTCGCTAAAATGATATTATGAGTCGGCTGAAACCATTCAAAGGGGTTATACAAGTCTAATTGTTTGTTCTGAAGGTAAATCGTGAGCCACTATGTGTTGGTAACCGATAGGTGGCTGTTCAACGAATCTATCTCTGCGTATAGATTTGAATACTCAGTATAAAGTGTGAAGTTTTTCCAAATGGGTTGTACCAATTACTCTGCGTGTTCATAGAATATGTTAAAAACTAATAACACAACAATATACAAATTTGATGCACACGTTGCAAGTGACTATTGGCCGAGATAAAACAAAATATGCGTCAAGATTTGAATAATAGAAACATGGACGGGGTCTGTCAAAATTCGATTTTTTTTTTTATATTTTAAAATAGCTTTAATAAATTTTTAAAACTAATTTCGTTTGCATATTTTGGGAAGTGCTGTTGTAATTTTGAAATCATTGAAATTTGAGTAAATGCTTTCCAAGTAACAAATAAATATTACAAAACCTGAAAAATTCTATGTAAATTAGACATTACTATTTAAAATTAAATTTCCACCCATACCACATAAAAATATAGGGGAAAAACGTATATAATCAAATCAATGAAGAAATTAAATACAAAAAAAAACACTAAGTTGAAATGGGAAATTGTAAATCTGGCAAATGCCTTCATTTTAGCGCGTTAACTCTCGCTTTAAAAATTGGTAAAGTAGCCGTGGGGTCAAACTATTTTTGAATGCTTGTTATGTGAGTTATATGCGACTCACGAGGCGCCTAAGCCCAATCTACTGCGAGTCGTATTTAACTCAAACGTGTTACAGATCAATTTATTCACTCACTTTCTGCAGCACTTAAATGTCTCATACGTAGCTGTGAGAAGCGAATGTGTCCTACATCGCGTCCTCGCTCCACGAGAGTCGCACTCTCGCTCAAAATACACACGGATCCGCATCTCTAATTTTGACTTTGTTTTGCAGGTGTTCTTATCGCGCATTTTTTTCCCCTCTCCCCGAGAAGAATTTGGCACTGGGCTCCGCACACCCTTGAAACGTTTCTTTCGCTACTATCTTCCCTCTCTGATATCCTATCATTCGGATTCGAAATCTGAAAATGCGTGGGTGGATGTAGGGTACATAAATGGTTTGGTTTTATTAATAAACGTCGCACTAGAGCTGCACAGTGGGCTATTGGTAACGGTTCGGGGCCTATCTCGAAGGAAAGACCCGGGAACGATGCCTCGTATTTTAGAACCATGGTCAGATGATGATGAAACACCTGAACAGGCACCCAACGCCTTCAATAGACACCGGGACTTTGGACCCCGATCAGATTTATCGTGTACCAGTCCCGTATACACGCCGTTAATTTTTGCGGATGTTTTGGACGACTTTTCTAGTATTTTGTAGCGAAGCTGATAACCTTCAATCACAAGATCACTACTTTTTACTTTTTCTTTTGTCAAGTCCATCGCCTGGCATCGAACCGGGAACCTTCGTATTCCCAGCTGACGCCTTTAACCGCTCGGCCACGGAGGCCTCGTAGAGAACAGAAATGTCGACTTAATTGTATGTATACTCATGTCTGTTAGGTTAAATTAACGTCGCACTATAGAACAACATAATGGGATATAGTCGGCGATCAGATGACGAAGATAGCATCTGAGTTTGCAACTCACGCACCCGACGTAGGCTGAGGACGTTTGGACCCCGACAGATTTAAAGTGCGTTGACGTGATTAAATTTGGCGTACAATGAAGAATGAAACTCGCGGCTCACCGACTGTTAGTTCGCAACACTAACAAGACTAGATTTAAAACAACCATTCAATTAGGAACTCTGCACTATTCAGAACAGGTCACCATGGATCCCTGGAAGGATATTAGATAGACTCAAGTCTGAGTTGTATTAAAAAGCTTATTTACACGCACTTTTAAACGAGTATTACAATTTCAGTAAATCGTTCGGTTCGTGTGTAGTCAATATTGAAGAAACATTATTGTATTCAATATTTTGCTAAGCGCGTTGAAAATAATGTTTACTGTTAACATCCGGGTTGAACTGACCCCAAAAAAAGCATGACATAATACATCTTTAAAAAAAGCATATATTTTGTTTATTGTAGGATATAGTTCTATCTTTTTTTTTTCTTCGAATTCAGACTTCTCCGTTTCATAGTGAAAACAAGGCCGGTAAATTATAAAAGGGGAGGGTCAAGATTGTAGACAAAATAAGTTGTTTAAAAGCCTTCAAGTAGTAATATAATAAAATTATAAAAATAACAATAACCATAATCATATTATATTCATTGTGGGCTTGGCGAAAAAAACTCACTAGATTTAAATTATTTATTGAAATGTCCATAAGTAGTTCTAAATGATTCTGCTGATAGAAAAACCCTCTAATTTAGTAACAAGTGTTGTGCAGAAATAAAAACAGAGCAATATATTTAGTTTAAGACAATTTTCAAATACTCACTCTCCAGAAAAACATTAATACCACAAAAGTGTCATGAAGGACATGGTGGGGTTTTGCACAAACATCGATATCGAGTTTTTCTTTTCGATATGCTACGCGTATATAAAATTTGCATTAATAACTATTTTAATAAATTATTTTATTCAATACCACACACGATATAATTTAAAAAAAGAAAATTTCAAACATATCAATAAGGTTGTTAATTTGAAAAAAAAACTCACATTTTTATCCGATTTACTATTACAAAATATTAATAACACAAAAAATTTCATGCAAGCCGCTTACACTATTTCTATATTAATCGAAGTTACATATTAGTAGTACACCTACAAACCAGAAACTTATATCTTAAATATCCCTTTTTATTATCTACATACCCCTTTTCCGCAAAAAAAAAAAATAAAGGGGAAATAAGTACTCCATGAACTATAATCGTCCCATGTTCCATCAGCGTAACAATAAAAAAAGAACACAGATAAAAAAAAACAAGAGAAAAACTCCAGCCAAATTAAGAGAAACGAGACGTTTCCCGACTGACCCACATTTGCCCTTGACTGGGTCGCCTGTGTAAAGGCTACGCTCGGAACAGCCCCTGCCCCCCCCCCTCTCCCCCTCTCTTCCCCCCCCCCCCCCTCCATCATCATGGAAACGTCAATAATGGATCAAACGATGGGATTTTTATTCCTTCTTTCCTTCTACGACTGCCCTGGAAGGAAGTTTTATTGATCTCCAGAGTGCTTTCGATGTAGGAAATGGCCGAAAAATGATAAAAGTGGGGATCTGGGTGGAAAACGCAGTGAAAGAATTCGGTTATGTTTATCATTGGGGTTCCATCTATTAGTGAGAAAATCCTTTTTACAAGTACTTTAATATATATATGACCCCCTGACGCTCATGGACGTGATATCACATCCAGGGTTAACTGCAGTTTTTCTAACAATTTACCAACAATTTTTACAACACTCGGTTTTTCCAACAATACCAAACTCATAAAATACTCGATTTTACAAAATTATATATAATTATTGAAAGGCATGTGCATTTTACAAGCTATTTTTTCTACAATCAATTAAAATATTGTAAAATGTGGACGCCCATGAAAAATTGTTTAAATATTCAACTTGTAAAAACAACTTTACAATTGCAAATTCGTGTGAGCGCCAATGGGGGAACAACATGTACTGTAAAGCACGGCTAAATAAATTTCGAATATGTGTATATATATATACATATATATATAACATTTTCAAGACCCACGATTTAAATCACGTTGTTTGTATGTACCAATCGTAGAGGCTGCTGCAAAATGCACGCGTACTTATTACGTTCGTGTAGAATGGATATAAAAGGATAAAAGGTTAACATTGACATATTGATCTGTTTGTATTATATTGTGCACTATTATTGAGGGGTTACATAGCCATAAAGTCTATTTGATTGTGATAAAGCTTTTAAAGCTGTATCCACAGATATTGATAGCTCAAAAGAAAACAAATGGATTTTTGATTGATCTTTTGATTCTAAATTATCCAGATATAAAAAATAAAATTGAAAATTTTAAATTTAGTAATAGTTCTAGACTAGTGACTAGTTCTATATATGACGGTAGAAAACCACGAATAACAGCAAAATAGTGATTATTACGATTTGTGCAGCTTGGCGATGATCCAAATATTGGCCACGGTGACCCAGTTTATAAAAATCGTAAAGCGATAGATTGCGATATATGGACACTTTAAACCCAACCGAAATTCTGTGATCAAAAATAAATGAACCGCGGAAAGCTTTTTGGTAGCTGCATTATGACTAAGGAAGCATGGTAGACAAATTAATGTAATCTAAATAGTTTTAGAAATATTTAAAGTATTTGGAAAATATTGCAATTTTTTTTAAAAAAGAAATTTGCACAAATGCAAAGTTAAATTTTATTATTTAAAAAAAATAGCCCAGATTAATAACTATTCCCGTAAATAAATAGCTGCTTAATTGGGTACACATTTGGATACCGAATAAAAAAAATAGCGAATTGTTTTTATTGGGAAATCTTTAAATTTTATACCTTTCACTACAAAACTGGGAAGTTATTACTTTTATTATAGGACATACAATAAAAAAATGCAATATTCATAAAGTACGCAATCTGAACAAGTTAAAAAATATAGTTATCCAGTAAATTTGTAATACCGTTAAAAATAAAACTATTCACGCATGAAATTACTTTAAGATAACTAAAATTAAATCACTATTTCTTAACATTAAGTCACAATTCAATTTTAATAAAAACTATTACAACAATAAATTACATTAATATTTATTTCTCAATAGAGCGGAAAATTAAAAAAAAATAGTCATTTTAAAATTCTTGGTAACCAACAATAGGTCGCGACATCCTTTTAAAATTGAATTTTCATGAAGGTCTTACACAACATGACATAACATTTTAAAACTACACCTAATTTATGTGAAAAAATCTTTATTTGAAAAAATATTTTTTACAGTGAAACAACTAATTGCAAAAGTTAATTTTTTTATGTGATGAAACAAATATACAATGGAAAATTGATGTTTAATTTAAAAAATGTGTTGCGCATCCTAAAGACAATGAACAATAGCGTATAAACCATTTTCAATTCATCTTCTTAACTGTTGGATTTATGTAGGAGAACGTTGAAGGTGACCAAGAACTTCCTTGGTCGTTTCTTTATAATAACTTCTGCAAATTTAAACTTACTTTTAAAAGCATCTAATAGTTTAAAAATAAAGCCTCTTTTCGTATTCCACAACTTTTATAATGCGTTAATTCAACATCAGGGTATTTTGAATTTAAAATATACACTTTTCCTCTAAGCCTTCTCAAAAATTTCATTTAATAATTTTCGTTAAGTGTTTGAAATACACCGGATGTAAACCTTTGAGTATGTTACAAAAAATTTCATTGACAGTACCAAAATGTCAATGGCTTTCAAGAATTTTTGAGAGTACTTTTGTACTCAAACGATACATAAAATATATATACTATTATATAAAAAATGGTGTGAACAATGGTATTGAATAAATAACAACGGATTTGTAAATTGCATAGATAACAATGGATTTATAATGAGTAAGTTATGGGAAAAAATCATTTTTGTTTTAAAAAACTTTAATAATGCTTTTATAATATGATTCATTTGGAATTGCTGAGGTACTTTTAGAAGTGTTTAAATTTGGAATTACTCCCAAAAAATAAATACTAAATCTTAACTTGCATAGTTAGACAAAGTTCACCATTTTTTAAAAAATCCACTATTTGTAATAGAACTAATACATTTTAATAAACATAATTTGGTTTTATTTTAACGAAAATTATAGATGAAGCAAAAAACAAGGAATTTTATTCAGATGTTGAAATTTTTTACACTGGACGACGTTAAAGATTTGACAAATTCAAGATTATATATATATATATATTCACGGTTACCGTTAAATGTATAATCGTCTTATCACCACTTATTACAAATAAAGAACGAAACACATTGTAGCATTTGAGAGATCATTATTCGAAATGCTCAAATCACGCCTTGGTTAGTACGGATGTATCCCTGATACAACTAACAAACAAACGAATTTAACAGAACTTTTTTTATACTATAAAAAAGTTACTATGTTTACAGAAACCGTGAAATTCAACATCGAACTTTTGAATGAAAAATTATAATTCCAAATATCCCGCATTCCACACAGCATCGGAAAATATAAATTAAAAAAAATTTCTTCAAACGCAAATAATTCCGAGAACAACTGTAATAATTTTCATTTAAAAAGTCACACATCGCATGAATGCTTAAACTATTGCAAAATACACTCGAACAAATAATTACTTTTCTCATTCAGAGAATTAAACTTCAGGAAATATTTTACTAGTGCTATACGATAGCTCGTTTCAGAGAAATCTCATAGAGCTAGTAAAAACCACGAACAGATTTAATTTTTACACGATTATTTTATAAATGTTACGAAATAATTGTTAAATAAAAATAATAATAATAGTGTACTAACTAAATTTGTTTTATGTTTATTCAAAAGAAAAGAATTCTGCGTAGAAAATCCGTTATTATTTAGAAAAAAAATATACCGTGATGAAAAGTAATTCAATCAGTAAATCAAAAAGTATTACAATGCTAATAAAAATTTCAATTTTAAAAACATATACTAAATTTAATATTTACCCCTACTGCATTTTACCAATGTGCGAAATTTTATTTGAAATACCAGGTTTTGTTTCTTAAACATGTTATGACAAAATAAAAGCCATTTTTAAATTTGCAATAGAATTTAAAAGAATATAGGGTTTTTTGTGCCTACACATTGTCCGTAAAAAGTATATAGATATTTTATTCTTCCGTTAAAGGTACAGGTTCTTTAGCACAGCTTATTACCAAAGAAGACGCAACAAACGTTGTAGTATTTGTTATATAAAAGGTAAAGATATGCGTAAAGTACCGATAGCATTAATGAAACGAATTTCAAAGCAAGGTTTTTGAATAATTGTACCAAATCGTTTAAATACTACACAATTGCAGAACAGGAAAACCTATTATTATTACGTATGTTATTTATTTTTGGTTATAAAATATAATATATTAAATATTTTAGGTCATATAGGTAATATCTATCAATTTAAAAGAATTGTTTTAATTTAGACAATTATATTTATTTTACAGTTACACACAACAAAAGGAAAAAAATAATAACATAGTTAAAATCCCTACAATAAATAATCTAAAGTCCGTCTGCAATGCATTTGATAACGTGTAAATTAAATATTGCTTCAAATTCTTTTCCGTATTTCAGATAAAATACAGTTAATAAGTTATCAACGTCGCACTAGGTTATGCACGAACAGGCATTTGAAGGCGATCCAGGATCTACCCATAACTAAAGGTTCGAACACACTGAAATATTTAATTTGGCATCAAAAAACATATGCAATTTCAAACTCTGCTACAACTTTCACACGGATATCCACAAAAAGACGTACAACAAATTTAGAGTTACAAGTCCCCTTTGCACAACGAATCATATGCTGGAATTACCGAATATTGAAATTAATATTACAATAGAAAACCCAATTAAATATATTAAAAATGTAACTACTAAATAATAAAAAAATATCCACAAAATGTGTGGAAACATTTCTCATCTAAATTCAATTTACCAGGAAAATTAAAAATATCAAACTTGGAAAAATGATTAATTCTTATTGACTAAATTAATTTCAATATTAACAACAACAAAATATAAAAGCAAAAAATATGAAGCTGCAAAAATGTCGATGGTTTGCGCTTATAGTATGTTTTTTTTTATGTACTTAACACATATGTTCTCGAAGTCATCGATATCAAGCGTTTTGTTTCATACAATCTGAGAAATATACGAAATAATTTAATATGCGTAATTTTGTTTAAAATTATTTTGACCATTATTTTACTTTAAAATTAAAATATTCGCAAATTGAAAATCACATATAATTAAAAAAATATTTCCGAAAAAAGTTATTAACCTAAGAAGAAAATAGATAAAAGAAATTGAACCTAAACGTACAGTAGAATAAAACGAATATTAGTAAAAGTATATACTGAACATATTTACTTAAGTTAAAGTCTGTTCGGTTTCAATGTAATGACTAAATGTTAAGTACAGATAAATTTAAATTGATCTAATAATTCATTGCATTTAACGTTGTACAAAAAGAACTGTAAATGTGTTATCATCTATACTTCGTAAAAATCGTTAAAAAAACGTAAATACCCGGATGCGGATATTTTTGGGAATTTTATTCATGAACATTTATGTAATATAGTTGATGTTGAATCATTATTTCATAAATAAATACCAAAATTATTTTAGGTCAAGCTTCAATAACGTACGAAAGTTGTACAAACGTGTCGCGATTCCAAGTTTAATGTCAAGGTCATTCTAGTTAAAAACACACAAGTCCTTCGATTAAGATAAAAAAACAATTAAAAATGACGCCTAATACTTTTCAGTAAATCAGATACAAATTATTTCTATTCATAAATTTGACTATAACTAAACTAATATAATACTTAAAAATATTAATTTTAAAGACTGAAATATATTTTTAAAAACATACAATCCATATTATAAAAAACATCTGGTATATTATTAATTTATTTTTCTAAAAGAATGAAAAATTCTACGAAGACAGTTTACTATTATATTAATGCTGTATTGAAATCAAAATAATTTTGCACACATAATTTTTTAAAGCATAAAGAAAATAAACACTATAATTTTTTTTTAAATTTAAAATTATAGTAATTTAATCTACTCTATACTCTCATTTAATATTATCACAAACACATCAAATACATTTTCATAATGTTATAGCTACCATTGATAAAACTATAATTACTAATTTAGTAAGGATATAAAACAAAATATATGTTTGTACTTTATTATAAAATATAATTTAAATAAAGATATAGAACATAAAAGAAAACATCTCATCATTTATCTAGCAGTATTCATCTTGACATTGAGCATTCAAGTTGGCCCCCCCTCCACAAAAATGGAACAGCTGTTTACAAACTCCAAATACAAACACAAACACGACACACACATAAACAAATCATTAAAACTCACCTGATGAATCCAAAAATCGCTTTGATCGTTCTCAATCTGTCAATTTTTATTCCAAATCTTCTCAAATAAAAACAGTTCGATAAAAATTTCTCCGATATTTATTTGTTTAGAACATGTAAACAAAGTCCTCCGGCGTGTATATAAAAAAGTATAAAAAATACAAAATTAAAATAAGAACGATAATTAGAAAGGGGTCGAGTTTAGAGGTCGAGTTTCACAGAGTCCCCGGTTTTTTTTGTCCAGGATCCTGGGAATTTTTATTCCAGATCTTTTCCGGATCTTTTTCGGGAAAAGTACGATCCGTCGTAGAACTCTTCTTGAAGGCAAAAGCGCTCGTTTTCCGCCAGTCGTCGTCCTCATATACGCGAACCTGATCACTTTCCGATGTGTCACTCCGCCGCCTCTCAGCTGTTCGTCAGCTGAGCTCTTGGGCCGTGCGCCTCCGCACGCGAAAAAGAATCCTTTGTTTAATTCGCTATATTTTCACTTTAAAAAACATTAACCTCTTGCGAAACCACTCTAAATCCCTAACTCTCTTCATATTATGTTGGAATCGGTTAGTTAGGACATTGAAAGGTTGTGTTTTTAAATGTCTCGGAAGTAAATTCGATTTTTGATGTTTTGGTAGACGTACCGAAAGCCAGTCAAAGTTTAGTTCAATGCAAAATGCTTGGCAGCTGTTTCTATAAAAGAAAATGAATGTTTTCGCAACGTACGCCAGTTATTGTCTGTTTTTGTTGTGTAATGGGCCATCATGGCATCGTTTTCTGAATGAAAAGGATCGTTCCACTTTTTTTTTGTGTGTCGGTTTTGTTTGGCGAGAAAAACAGAAAAATGAAATCGAGGAAAATATCGAATTAATACATCTGTGCATAAAGTTAATTTTTCGTAAACTGGAGGTTAAGAGATAATTTGATTCCTAAAATTGTAATTTATATAGTGTTTGGACTTGAGTAGCGAATCTCAGTCACCTAAATAACGACTTGTTCTTGTTTTCCTGTTCTTCACATTAAACGAGATCTGTATGTTCTTGAATATAAAAAAACCGTTCTCTTAAATGTAGGTTTGGTATACTGTGATTAATATTCGGCATAAGTTTTTTATTTTTACAATTATCCACCTTAAAAATAAAAAAAAAACTCTCTAATGTTATGTAAAAAAAAACAGGAACGCGATGTAACCGTTCTATAACTATAACGTAAATGTCAAACATGTTCCTCGAGTGAGCGCAAAAGGTTTATTATTACTAGACACGCAGTTGCCAAAGCCAGAGACAACGCAATAAAACTTCATGTACAAAACAAAATACATACATTTTAAAAAACTATATATGCAATAAGATACATATATCATAAAATAAGATATATACAAAATAAAAACAAATGCAAAATGACAAGGAAGTTCAACAGAAGGTAAGTGACAAACAGCAGAAATACTTCATTTAAAATTAATTTTATTAGGTGAGACACAATTGTTGTAATTGATGGCTGATGTTTTCCATTCCTTATATTTGCACTCCAAACTTTTAAATGGCAGTCCACAAAAGTTAGGGAAATGTCAATTACCACATCTGTGCACTGAGATATCGGTATGAAAAATTAAGCAAACAATTTCGCGCAGATTTTAACCTTGAATTGCTTGTTGGCTGGTGTAATATATGAGTTACGCAACCCCCTAAGAAATAAATATTTAAAGTGTCAATCTCATACGGATGATTAATCAAACATTATTTAAGGTCCAACCTAACAAACAAACCTTTTATTTTAACTTTGATGGCATTCTTTCTATAACTATAAAATACACTAAAATCTTGTGATAAAACTATAGTCTCATGGCAATCTTTTTGAGAGTATCTTTTAAATATGCGTAATGATAAAGAAACTCAGATAACACGCATAGTTTAAATGCATCGTATATCCCTTTTCATTTCTCCGTCTATAAGGCCCATTCAACACGGACATGATAAACGCGTGCGAACGTTTGAAGATAGCTCTATGATTGGAGCATACAAACCACATGGTTTGTATTCAACATTCGCAGAGCCATTTGCAAAAACTCGAGCCGATTATCACGTCCGTGTACGACGGACCTAAGAGCTAGGTAAATTATCATCGCTTAGTGTTATGTAATACTTATATGACAGGTAAAGCACAAATACAAACTGATGCAAAAAAAATTCACAAACATAGTTATTTAACGTATTATTTTTTAATTAGAGACTATCCAAATATTTTTATATCAGTGTATATTAGTAAATTAATAAATAAAAATTTCAAATAATTAATTTTTGAATTTTAAATTTCAAAATTTCATTAAAAAAATAGTGTAATATATATATATATATATATATATATATATAAATATATATATATATATATATATATATATATATATATATATATATATATATATATATATATATATATATATATATATATATATATATATATATATATATATATATATATATATATATATATATATATATATATATATATATATATATATATATATATATATATATATGTATTTTTCATATGTATGAACTGTAATGAAATAGTTGTAGGCGTTGTGTTAGTAGATAAAATATATTATTGGATTTCACAATATGACGGGAATCGGACTGTTTGACATATGCATAACATATGTTAGTGTGATTGATTATATTTGTTTGATAATCATCTGGCGATAACTAACCGGATTTTAATGGGACTTTTTCAGGTGGGTAATATATATGTCAACTTATCGTTTGTTATTTAAGGTTAAAGTATTTAAAAAGACAAGTGTCCCCCCCCCCCTTTTTTTTTTAATCTCCTTCAAATTTAAGGTGTGCATACACTAGGAAATGCGGGAATCGACCAAAAATTATAAAACACATTTATTTGCTCTATAATGTTTACAAGTTCATTATCTTTCTGATGATACCAAGATTGTATAAATATTCCAAAAACTTTATTATTTACAAAGTGTTACTCTAGGACCCTGCTCGCAATGGGAGTATGTTTTGTATACTTTTAACTCAATATTTGAAAAAATTTATCTGAACCGTATGTCGCTTCATTCCAAACATGATAACTCAAGTTACCTAACATATTTCAGGAAAAATATTTTTTCATTCAACTTTATATTAGTTATGGACCTTGATCATAAAGATTCGTCAACAAATTAATTTTAATAAAGTCTTAAGTTGTACGTGATTATTAATTGCTTTAAAAAAAAACTTTAGATGCTACAAACGTTTGAGGTTCATAACATTCCGAATGATACTACTTGTAATTTTCCAACAAAATTATGCTTCTAGATTAATTATAACTTACGTAACCGAGTTTGAAAAAACATGCTATTTAGCTAATAAAATGGTAATTATCTAATTAGCATTTGGTTTTATGCATATGTTTTTTTATTAATCATCTTAAATATTACAAAAATATGATTAAGTGTGTACGTTCACCTTAACAGAACCAGAATAATTTTCAATTTCCAGTACTGAACAACAAACATACACATCAAGTGCGAACAATGTCCTCAAAAAATAATGCGCCAAGTAAGAATAAAAGGATTAAATATTCAGTTCCCCTTCTATAAATCCATTAACCCGACTAGGATGGCTTCAGAGCGAACATTGCGAATTAATTGTATGTTATATTGACCGTGACACCATCTATTGTATTTTCGTGATTCTTACAAAATACAATAATTTAATAAATATAACAATAACATATTCAGAATCCAAAAGTGCTTAAAACAAAAGCTTATCTTTTTGTGTCTGTCTTATATTCTAACTTCTTCTATAAAAGTAATCCAACTGTGCGGGCGTACAAAGCTCCAGTAACACATGTTCAAACAATTCCTCAAGCAATAGACGCTATACGAAATTGTAATTCTTATCTTCCTACGCTTCAGCGTTGACGTATTATTGCGTTAGGGAACAGGTGTTTGTGTTATCTGCCAGCTGATGCACATAAAAGTGTTATTTCTTCAACATTCTAACACAGGAAAATATTGAAATATATGGGTATGACTATAAGCAGGGCTGGATTTAGGCATAGGCTACATAGGCTGTAGCCTAGGGGCCTATGCCAGGGCACGCCAGAAGGAAGAAAAAGTTAACTTGCGATTAAATAATTTAGTTCGTGTATCAGAGAACAGTAGAAATTCTTATATGTAAGAACTTAGAACATACATTTTATTGTATGAATTGAATTAAAAAGCGTCACTAACATGAAGAGATCATACAGGCAGCTCAAAATGTAATAGAAGCATATGACAGTGATTTGAACCTGGAAAACGACATAATTCAGTTAAATGTTTTTTTGCAATGAATTCAACGAAGAAGATGAAAAAGACAGCTATGGGGGTGGGTGTACAAACTCCTTCTAAGAAAGAACGTCAAGGACAGTTTTCTTATTGTGGAAAATTGGCGCTTTGAATATTTTATCAATGGTGGTTACAAGTATTATTGGTAAAACGTCATTTTCTAAGTTGAAACTTGTTAAAAAATAGGCTAAATTCTATGCAAATATATAGCTATTTTTCACTAAAGAAAATTATTCTTGGAAATAACTCACCGGTAGTTTGGAAGAGAGGGCAATTTTCAAGTACATAAAAACTAAAATCGTTTTTAAAAACAGTGGATAATAAAGCAAAATTATATATGGTTTTTGGACAGTAAAACAATGCATTTCGCTGTTCAACGCATTTTATGATCTTGTTTTAATTAATCAACTACTATTTAATTACTACTAAATTTCGTGGGGTGGTTGAAAACAACGTTGCACTAGAACTACACACTGGGTAGATTGGTGACGGTTCGGGATCTATCCTAAAATAAATCTGGTAACACTGCCCCGCAATTTTGGACAATAGTCAGATGACGAAGACAACACCGGAGCTGGTACCCCACTCTTTAAACTTCCACATCACGGTCAACGTGAGGATATTTTGGTCAATGTAGATTTCCAGTGCACCATCCTCCTCTACACGGCAGATTCTTGGACAACGAGGATTGAACTCGGAAACCTCCAACACTGAGCTAGATACTTTCTCAAAACGAGGATTGAACCCACAAACCACCAAATATGAGTTCGGTATTATTCCATCCAGGCCATTGTGTGGGGTCCTGGACTAACAAGAACATAAGAATGAAAAGTTTGAATGAAATGAAAAATGAAAAGAAGTTGAATGAATTATTTTTAGGATTTTTGATCGTAGTATGGGAGGAGGGTGGTGTACTTTAGTATTAAGTTGTTCTGTTTATTCAGTTATGTTTGTCTGCTGCAATATGCATGACGATGAAGAAAATTCCCATGTCTGTGAGAAGACAGACAGAAAAAAAGTCCTAACCAATAATCTGTCTTTGACAAAATCGAAGATTAGTCGCGATCGTTCCATGTTTTGATGTCTGAAGAATTTAGAACGAATTTCTAAAAAACATCATTTTTCCAGACTTCCGCGTCAATATTAGCTGTTAAATTTTATTTTATTTGTTAGTTTAAAAATATGTTAAGTAAACAAAATTGAATTTTAAAACAAATTTAATTTTAAAACTTTTCAACCTTTTATCGCAACTTCGGAGTCTTAATTACTTTTAGATTGTTAAACAATATATCATTAATTAGATTTTTTGTCATGGTTTAAATATCTTTGGCTTGGCGTAGAAACTGATTAGTATTTTTTTTAATGAACCCGTATAATGCTGAAGTAAAGTGTTATTAGGAAAAAAATCCTCAAGTCCATAACGAGTGTGGATGAGAAATAAGAAACTAGGGCCGTTTAAAAAATTAAGGCCATGTTTTTGCACACCGGCAAACCGGTCCCGGTGATAGCGAAGGCACTGGTTGCAATGTAGATACTGATAGGCAATTAGAACTTTTACACGTAGTTAGATGCGGCATACTTGCCGGCACCGGCAATGAAAATACAGCCTGTGTTGAACTCAACACATCGGATGCCGCACCAGCATCGATGTGTCGATTTCAATGTTTCGTTATGTGCTCTTTTTCACGTAAGTTTTGATTTATCGGTACGTGGGTGGTTGTTTGTGTTTTCTTTACATTTCACTTCAGGTTTGGTTTGGTTAATTAACGTCGCACTAGGCCTGTACAGTGGGCTATTGGCGACGGTTCGGGGTCTATCTCGAAGGAAAGACCCGGGAACACATACACATTCATACATGCACCTCGTTATTTTAGAACCATGGTCAGATGACGAGGAAACACTTGAACTGGCACCCAACGCCTTCAATAGACGTCGGGACATTGGACCCCGATCAGATGTATCGTGCACCAGTCCCGTATACACGCCGTTAATTTTTGTGGATATTCTGGACGACTTTTCTAGTATTTTTGTAGCGAAGCTGGCAACCCTTCGATCACCAGATCACTACTTTTTTACTTTTCTTTGTCAAGTCCATCGCACAGGTTCGAACCACCAATCCTCGGATTAGTAGCTGAACGCCTTTAACCACTCGGCCACGGATGCCTCCGTTTCACTTCAGGATTGTAGTTGTTCTCATCGTGACCAGAACATTTTATTGTTTTCGAGTATTTCTGTCATTGCGAAAATGAATACATTAATCAAGAACGATTTGCGATGTTAATGGAACTTGAGGAAAGCAATTCCTGTTTATGGGAAAAACAACTTATTGCTTAACCTATTCGCTGCGGACCACGCACAGATATGTTGTTCAAAACAACACGTCAAAATCGATAGTTGACTTGTTTCCTTTTAGACACCGACAACGCTAAAATAAAAACTATAAAAAAAATGACTAGGAAAATAAATGTATGCATTTTATAAGATTTTCAGCGAAGTAACAAAATAGCATATTTATGTTATTACCAGTATTTATTAGCTGTTGGATATCAATTTTGATCATTACCTCAAACCCGAAAAAATACTTTTAAGATTTCCTTTACAAAAAACATTGCTGTAAGAAACAAGTCATCGGCTCCGATTTAGCTAGCGTGTGAAAAAAAATGCACTAAGACCGGCACCGTCGACGTCACTGGCTTCTGTTTTGCCGGTGTGTGAAAAACCGGCTGAAGGCCATGTTTTCACGCAGCGGAAAAACCGGTGCCGTTGACGGAGCCTACAACGGCACTAATAATGGTACTTCTTTTGACACATCAGCAAGGCCGGAGCCGGTAACTGTGCCGTTGTCAGTTATTTTTAATTTTTTCACACGCCAAAAAAAACCGTAGCTGATGCCTGGTAATAGGTTTGTAGCTTTGACGCAAGAAATATGTGACCGGCCTAACAGTCTTATTACATCACTATTATTTGCACCGCCTTAAATGTATGCAAATTTGTTATAACTGATTTATAATAGCATTGAAACGAATTAAACTAATAGGATAACAATAAAAATCGCAACACAAAAAAGTATTTCTCCCCAAAATATCTTCTTAAATTCCTTTATATTTCTAACAAGAACTTCCCAATGAACTCTCAGGAAATACACGTTTTGCAGATAAACTCCTTTTCAGTTACCTTTTAAGTCTTGGTTAAACATTCACCTTAGTTAAACCCCCTTCTCTTTAATGACAGTTACAGTTAAGCCGGTTGCGCGTCGGCTCATCCTCAATTGCTCTACCGCCATCGGAACTTAATCCTTTATTAATGAAGGCGGTGGCAGCAGTTGAAAAATCTCGCGTGTTCGCGTCTTTAACGGGAAGTTATGGGTGCATGGAATTAAAAATCTGATTTTTATTATTCATGGTGTTATTTAGAGAATTAGGGAGGATTAAGTTTATTTTTATGTTGTGTTAAAATTTAATTAAACTATGTATCTTTAGCGTGTTGTTGCTGTAAGGGATTTGACAAAAAGTAAAGAAGTAAATATTGAAAAGTTTATTAATTTAAGTTTTTTTTTTTATGGAGACATACTTTTTGAACAGTTTTTACAAGTTTTACATTTTGTATTGCAACATCTAAATAAAGATTTACGACGATTCTTTATAAGACAAGTATTTATTTTAAAGATATATTGTAAGGTGTAGAAGCTTTATGATAAAATACTTATTCGACAGAGATATATCTCATTTCTTTACTAATTATAGGGACGACTGATGTACCTTGGATCACATTTTTAAAAAATCCTCGGAAAGTACTTAATTATCATGGTGTTTATATTTTTACCCACAAAATCTTCCTTTACCTTTTTTCCCTTCATATATAAGTACTATTAATAATATATATTCTTAGGGGGGAGTAGGAACAACACATTCTTAAAAATATATTAATTGAGATTTTTGTTCCTCAATTAACTACTTTTAAAATGACATATTATATTTGTCTTTAATTCAATTTGAAAGTACTGAAATCTAATAAAAAAATTTGTTTACTATTGTTATCAGGTAACATTTGTTTTTTTTCAAATCCATGTTCTTAAAAATGTGATTTTTGTGTTTGATTACCTTTTTACCAAAACTATCCATTATATATGTGCATTTTTTTATATATGCTCTACTCCTATACCCAAGATATACTGAAATGACCTTTTAAAGATTATGGTTTTATTTATTTAAAAAAAATACTAAAAAACTGAGATTTTTTTACGCTAGTGACTTTCATTATTTTTTTAAGCTATAAGTTTTTTCTTTAAAAGCTTATTTCATTAAATTAAGAAGTTTCTCCATTTACAATTTAAGAAGTGTCTTCTTTTGTAAATTAAGAAGTGTCTCTAGTATAACTATACACAGAAAAAATTTCTAGACTATATTTATAGCACATTCTGCGAAAAGGTACATCGAAAAATGGCAATTTAACATTGGCGGTATAGGAGATTCCAACTCCCCTGAAATATTTTATAATATATTTTTTTTAAAAAAACTGCACACGAATTGTCAATAATACAATACCTTCTTGTACTTTGAATCAAAACCTACTGTACATTGGATTACTCTTAAAAGGAAAAAAAAAAGACAAATATATATTTTTCATCACTTTCGCACCCAAGTATCACATTTTACTCTATAAACTTTACACGTTTCTCTAACAGAAATTCTGTCCTGAGGCGTTGGCGATGCTGTAATAGCTTCAATTGCCTTTTTCATGGATTCAAGATCAATAGGATTTATTTTCTTCCCTCTATTTTGTTCTCGGCATCCTCCTGTAAAAAGAGAAATAATATAATATCAAGTAATATCCATGTGACCCAAGGTACAAGAGAATGCCGCTTTAAAGAAAACAGATCATGCTTGCTTTAGATTGTTAAAGAGTCACTTAAATAACATATCATGTTATTATCCATTTAATAAAATATCAAAAGATATCAGTGAAGACTGTTCTACTTATATCATTGACTACTGATAAATCACAAACTAAAAGTTTAAGGGATTGGAAATAACCATTAAAATCTAAAAACAACCATTGAAAACTTAAAACACTCGTAAATCAAACAAACATGCAGTGACAAAGTAAGTTGGTGGCAACTTCTCTCTACTGTGTATTGCTGAACTGGATTGAGTTTCGGTTGCTAGGTTGCTGAAGTATTAGTAGTAATCCAAAGTAAACTATGGTCAAAAAACAACAGTATCCCTATCTTTCAAAGTGTAACAATCCTCTTTGGAAAAGTCCTCGTGTGCAATCTACGAAATTAACATTGGACGAAATATTAAGATACTCATTGTTTGTATTTCATTTCTTAAGTTAACTCGAAATTTTCATGTTAACGGCTTTTAAAATCAATTTCATGTAAAGGGTTCATGAGATCGAAGTCGTAAGCATGATATTACCGAAAACAAGAGCAGCGAAACAGCGTTGTCACGGTTCCATCAATTTTACGCTCTTCTCATTCTTGAAAATGCCGTTTTGAGAAAAAGACAAAATGTAGAAAGCTTGAAACGGTATCAAATCACTTAGGTTTCACGCTACGACCTTTTAATCCATGCGTCCGTTCGACAGCCTATTTGTTCAGAACTATTTCCTGCAACTACACTAAATAGTAGAGATTTTTAATATTAAAAGAGAACAAATCGTTTCGTGAAAATTTCGGGATAAATGTTTTAGTAAAAAATGAAAATTTAGAAGTTTAATGTGGTTTCGAAAAAAATTCTTTTTATTACATTTATTTTTTTCTGATTGTGGCGATGGTTTTCAATTTACTTTCTTCCTGAAGTGTTATTTCTTGTATGTAGACAAAAAAAATTCAATTAAAGTTTAAGCGCGGCGACTTGTCAGAGAATACAAAAATAATTATTTGGAAACAAGGGAACATGGGATAAAGGGGCAATGTCAACTAAAATGATTTTTTCTGAAATCGGGTTTTTATTTTTAACAACGCTTTTTTTCTTCAGTACAGCAAAACTTGTCACGTCCATTTACACTTGACATAACATCTTTATTGTCAAAATGAAACTACAGTTCAATAGTTCCTTTAGGATGCTGCTAGATGGTATGTGAAGTTTATACACCCGACCCGCCCTAAGGCATACGGGGTGACGTCGAAGACGTCGTCGCCGCGACCGCAAGCCAGCCCAGCCCGAGAGGACGCCAGCGGACACCCAGTCCAAGAATCCGCGCGACCCGCGGTGCGAACCACCACCCACGGGACAATGACAGATTTAATGGATTACTATTATCTATTCTTAAAAGTTTGACTGACTGGAAGGTCTGTTGTTCAACCAATTAATTTATTTTGAACTACATATAAATGACAAATACAAAATACATCACTCACACTTTGAGCGGTAACAAACTAGCGCCAACTCGGCGGACTAACTCAAACAATAAACAATGGATAAATTATAACTAATGGTGGTGCCGGGGGAGTCTTGCTTTCTTCAATTCAGCTTTGGCGTTTGGTCATTCCGTCTTCTTTCTTCGTTATTCTTCGTACTGTATCCTTCTTCTCAACTTCATTATTTCTTTTTCGAACTGCTTGCATTTCTGATCGAAGCAGGAGTGATTTGTGGGATTTTTGGACTTGTTCCTATTATTTTCTCTTTCACATAGGAAGCATTTTGGTTCTTCATTGCATTCATCTTGTACCGCGTGTTCATTTCTGCCGCATTTACGGCATCGCCTGTTTTCATTTTGACAGTAGCCGGCTATGTGCCCGTACATGCCGCATTTAAAGCAGTTCAGTGGTCTCAAATATTCTTTACAGTTGAAGGTGTCCCATCTGATTCTTAGCTTTTTCTTCTCCATTATTTCCCTGAACGGTTTTGGGTTCATTTTCAGGACGTAATTATATTTATCATTTCGGTTCTTCATTTTGCTGAGATATTCAATATCTCCGTCGTTTACTTCTTTATTGACGAGCTGCTAGATGGTATGAGAAGATCTCATTTTTGACAAAATTTGACATTGCTCTTTTATCCCCCTTCAAACGTAAAGTATTTTTCTTTTTAGAATCGCAAGTGAAGTATAGTCAACCACATCCTCTGTAAGGGTAACCGGAAGGCTTAAAATTTGATCGGAACATATTTTGAGTTTTTTTAAATATCAAAATCTATAAAGACATTAATTTAAAATAATGTATAATAGAAGATAATATGTGTATAAGAAGTATTTTTAGTATTTATTTTAAATAGTGTTAATAGTATGTTAGCAAAGAAATCAATGTGTCTTGCATATAAATGCTGTTTTCTCAAAATACGAATTTTCATAGTTATGTGCCTTTTTCTTTAAAACTACTTATTGAACTTATCTAAACTTTCATGATTAATATTCAAACTTTTTTTTACATACTTAGACATATACTTTTGTAAAATTATCAACTACTTTTTTTATAAGCGACTCTTTAAATATTTTGTTAAGAAATGTTCGTGTTTAAAATTAAAATTAAAATATCCTTAATCCACGATATTTGTATTCCTTTAAACGTATAATGTTAATATGTATAAAAAATTTCAAAGCAAAATGTTCAGTAGTTTCAGATTAAAAGTTTATAAAAGTATCAAAAAATCGCATTATTCAAAAACAGCCTTTAAAAATATTGTGACGCTTTTATTTCTTTACTAACACGTAATTTAAATTAAATATAAACACACTTCTTATATTCGTATTATACAGGATTTTGCAGGCATGGTTTAATAAATGTCCATAAACAATAAAACTCAAAATATGTTTTGATGTAATTTTTCACCTTCCGGAATTAGCAACAAGTAATGTTAACAAAGCACGAACAAAATTGAGAATATTTAAATTTTGTGTTTATCATAAAATATGTTTTCTAGGAAGCAAACTATGTTTTTACATAAATAAAATTTCAACGGTAATATAAATTTGTTTTTCCCTCGCTACGTATATTTCATGCATATTTGAATGCAAATATATGTTCATTAAAATACCAGTAGAGTTATAAATAAATTTATTTCGAAAAGGATTTTTCTTATTGAGTTTATGTAAATTGAAGAATATAAGATGCAAGAAAGCACACATAGCTGCATAGCAAAGTAACAAGTAATATAAATTTAAAAAAAAAACTGTAAATTTTGTATTTGAATAGCTGTTTAAAACAGATAACGTATAATCAAACATATTTCCTTCAAGTTTACTTTTTAATCAACTTCGGTGCGGCGCCAACAAATGAAGTCAAACGCACCAAGGAGGAGGTAATGAATTCGACTGGTTCTGTGGTTTTTTTAATGCATGTACGAGCATGATTTATGTTCTAATTCAGTTTATTGGATAACATTTTCTTTTTGTTAGATGGTAAATATCGCAATTGTGAATTTTTTTATAAAAATTATCTGGGTATTCTTCATTTGACTCTCCCGAATTCTCTATTAAACGGACAGTTCTTAAAAAATAATATTCTGCGATTCCAAAAATTCTTTTTTTGCAGGATAAAGAAAAATTCAAAAATGCAAAAAAATAAATATCCGGCTTCTGATAACTTTAATAAAAAATGTAAAACAATTATCCGGAAATATCAATAAATCGGACTTTTTTCTAAACACTTTCACCTATTTTAATATGTTTTGTTGAATAGTAAATATATATTCATTTAAAATAAAATGCTTTACACACTCGGTTAGCTGGAAGTATTATTAAACAGGGGCGCAATTAACTGAACTTTGTTATAACTTTCTTAGATTATGTTTTATAAATTAAATGAAGCCATTTATAATAACTTCAATATAATAATCTTAAAATATACTATCCAAAGCTTTGAAAACTATTTGAGTTTATAGGTGAATAATAGTAGGGGCCAAAGCTCCCTGCTAAATTAGAAACTAAAAAGCGAATGATAATATAACCTATTTTTTAAGGTAATAAATAATTTTAACTTTTAGGAAAAAGTGTAAAAAAAATTATATTTAATTTATAGTTATAACAAATTGTTTAAGTTGGTTTCAGCTTACAAAAATCATACCAAAATTTTGGCACCGATTTCAAAAAGTGGTAATAAGTATAAAATTAATAGTCAATATTTCATATTTTTTCTACTTGTAACTAAATTAATTTTTTATAATTTCTTTTCTTAAAATTGGTTATATTTGTTTAAATACAATTATTGCAACGTCCACCGTTTCTTTAGGTTATAACTAAGTTACCCAATTGCATCAAGTATTTATTCTTTAGCCATTACATTGGGAGTTCGTAACACTAAAATTGATAAGTTGTCAGACCAATATCGTGGGTAATCCTCAGTATGAGAGAGAACAAGCCTCCGTCTTGCGGGCGTCTGAAAAATCGAGACGAGACTTCCGTGTTTGTCTGTACCGAAGCGATCGGTTACTTTGTTTGTAAGAATGCTGAGGCCCGAAATCATTGTTGCCAGAGACAGAGAAAAGGAGGCGTGACTTACGCACCCCTACTACTTTGAAAATAAGGGGTCGGTTATTCGTTGCGTTTTTTTTGCATTAGTACTTCATTTAGCAGCCCAAATGCAAAACGCAGTTAGATACGAAAATTCGTAACATTATATTTTGGTTTCAATATGTCCCGTGTCATTTTGGCTATAATTTTAATATATAATAAAGAAGCAAAGCAAAAATTTCGTTATTTATAAAAATAAAAGAAAGTGTCTCAATGTGTGTCTGTGGCACACTAAACGTATACTTCCTCTGCATATAAAATACTAAATATATATATATATATATATTATTTATACTCGAATTGTGCACAAGGGGCTTGAAATTTTAAAATACAGTTAAGGGATGTAAATAACTTTATAACGGTTTAGAAGCCATATTTTAAATGTCCCTTTAAAAAGAAATAGCATCATGCAATAAGAAATAAATCATGCTTTAAATAATTGACAAAATAAATCTAAATCAATATATGTATTTCTAGAACATGGTTTAGAGAATCAGTGTTTTTGTAATTCTTATAGTATAACGTTTTGTTTAATTCCGTGCGAAGATCGGTTATTTCATACCAGTTGAATAATAACAATTCAAAACAGTAGTTACTCAGAAATAAAATTAGCTATAGCTTCACTATCCACGCTTTACAGAGATGCAAAAGTTATATCCAGCAAAAGCGTCATCGAACGTTATTTCTGATAAGTTGTAATGTAGATTTAGCGGCTTTTGTTTCATGAATAAACATCATAATAGCGGATACATTTGCAGAAACAATTAAATCCTTATTCCAGTTATAAAACAAGTCATGTGTAAATTAAAATTTAGATTATTAAATATTTAGATTCTAAGAGATTACACATTTTAGTGAACAATTGTTGTATTTTTTCTTCATTTCAACAAATAAAATACTGTATTAACAGTATTTTTGTTTTTAAATTTTGACGTTTTTTTGCGATTTACTCAAGACATCTTTTCATGCATAGAGATGCTTTTGTAACTAGAGTACTCAATTATAAATCTGATATTCAGTACCGTAAAAATGTCTTCACCTTCCATCAAAAGTCTCGGTGTTTATTCGATTGAGCAAACATCAACTTGAATTGTGTGTATTGTCTAAAATCAATGCATCGGTTTGTCTAAATATAGGAGTTTAATTGAGTTTGTCACGGGTTGCATTGTTCTGTAACTGAAGAATCTCAAAATATTCGAAAAAATAAATAACATGGAGTTACATTGATTTTCTATGTTTTGGGCGCCTTTTACAATTTCTACATGGCATTAATTCTCTTTTCAGGGATATCGTAGCCCATGTATTTTTTGTTTACCCATCAGCACAGATAATTTTAATTTCATAAAAGAAATATCTCATTTCAAAACGATCTTCTCGTTTTTTAAGGAAACTTTCGAAAGCAATCTCTTTTAAGCATGTGTTCAAATATAAATTAAACTCCAGCAGTGAAAACAATTTGACAATATCGAAATTTCTGTCCGCTCTGCAATTGCGATGTGGACCACCAATTCTAAAGTGGACCACCGATTATGATGTGGTCCACCAATTTTGATGTGTTCACCTAACCTCATCAAAATTCTAACGAGAAGAGCCGCATTCAAACAATATTTTAAATTACGAAAATACCTTTTATACCAATGGCTTATAATAAAAAATACTTTTATTTTGGAGAGGGGGAGGGGGGGGTGAAGAGGGTTATATTTGATTTGGTTTAAATCTTGTTGCTGGTTTTCCTATACATAAAAAACTTATATAACATATATGAGCCACATTGTAATTAGTCGCTATGTAAAATATACTCCTTATTTAAAAAAAAAAATTAATGGACTTAAAAAAGCATATAGATAAAATCAAGCATATTACCTACTAAAATTTCTATCACTACTTAACACGTTCGCTGGCACTGACGCGCTGGCGAGTGATACATTCTTTAAAATAACACGTAAAAGGCAATAGTCAACTTGCATCCTTTTAGACATCGGCAGTGAAAGTGTTAAACTTAATGAGATCATTCATTCACTTAACGTTAATAACTTAATACTATCATGATTATATTTTATTAAAATGAATTAAAAAAAACTACTAAAAATATAATAGTTTAAAAAATTAATCCCCATTGTACCTTTTTGTATTGTCCTTTGTTGTATTTTATAGTTACCAGCATGCCTGTACGAGAATTCTTGCATAAACAATTCCTTTTCATGAACTAACATGTCTTTCAGAGGGTCACGTTGCGTGTTCCATGAAGTGAGCATCTATGTGAAAATTCCTCTCCTTAGTGCAAATCTGTGAAAATAAAATAGGTTCAAGAACATGCATTTTTTCCTCAATGGCAAAATATCTACTCAACTTTCTTTCGAATCTCAATAGTTTACCGACATCGAACGAATCATTTCAAACTACTTTCCAAACGGAGCGCTTACTGAATAGGCAATTAAGTTACAAATTTTCTAAAATTACACTGGACAACAAAATTTGAAAAAAATTCTGCTTCCGGAATGAAAATAGTCATTCTCCAATTAATTCAATGCGCTGAATACAAAGAAAAAGCTGATTTGTCTACGGCAGTGATTCTCAATCTGTGGGGCGCGCCCCCCTAGGGGGGCGCGAGCACACTAGAAGGGGGGCGCGAGAATATCCAAGAGAAAATATTATTAAAAAAAAATTGATTAACTGACTGCTGCGCATGCTCGAGACAGTGGCGTACGCAGCCCCCCCCCCCCCCCCACATCGGTATAAAGTTTAAAAAAATTAATACAAAAATAATGCTTTTTTCCCCAATTAATAAACATTTCCAAAACAAAACAAAAAGTTTAGAAAAAAATACAAACGTTTTTTTTATTTAAAAGTGTGTGGGCGGGGGGCGGAGGTCTCGTATCATCTTTTCCCAACAGGCAGACAGCTAACAGCCATTTAGGCGCCTTCCCATTTACGTCATTACAAAATATTCATCGTTTGACAGGAAATAAAAAGAAAATGTAAAATAAACAAAAAGCATTCTGTTTCGATTTTAGAAGGCGGGAACAATTTTGGCGCCTATATATGTCTACGTTGAAAATTTAATAAGTGAATACGAAATATTTTTTTTTTAAATGGTAAATAAAATATTGCATTTTTTTTTTGGTTTACAATATTTTGTTTAAAAAAATTTGTCGCCGGTCATTTAGAATATATCTTGTAAGTCTTGTAGTGTAGAAGTAAAGGATGACTAAAATAGTCAAGTCAAAAATAAAGGTCAAATGAAAAGATGTTTTGAACAGTTTCTACTTTTTGTACTCCTGAAAATTGGACTTTAGTTTTTGAGGCCTTTTATTTGTTTGGTATTTCTGAAAGTTATGGTGCTTTGTTTTGCCTTTTAAAGCCAAAATGAAACATGTATCAGATGATTGTGTTAAATTATTTTCTAAAAGAAAGCTAAGGCAATAACAATCCAGTTTTTTTTTTTTTTTTTTTTTTTTTTTTAAGCGAAGGAAAAGACAACCCAACGATTATTCAGGAAAGGTGAGATTATTCCATATGTGTTTTTAAAAGACTTCATTCCCATTGTCAGTTCCCATGAATACTAATTTAGAAGAATTATAACATTTGTACGGCTTTTACTTTAAAATTCAGTTGCTAAAATACAAATGACTTATATTTTGTGCAAACATATGCAATTTTTTTTAAAGTATGTGAAAAACAATGGTAGATTCGTAAGTATGAAAATTAATTGGGCCCGAATGACAAGTAAACTCATGCATAATAATCAATAGTTAATGTGAATAAAATATAGTATAAAAGAATCTTTTTTTCAAAATAAAAACCGGCTTTAAAAAAAGCTCTAAAACGTTTTTTAAAAAAAAAATTTCCCATGAATACTAATTTAGAAGAATTATAACATTTGTACGGCTTTTACTTTAAAATTCAGTTGCTAAAATACAAATGACTTATATTTTGTGCAAACATATGCAATTTTTTTTAAAGTATGTGAAAAACAATGGTAGATTCGTAAGTATGAAAATTAATTGGGCCCGAATGACAAGTAAACTCATGCATAATAATCAATAGTTAATGTGAATAAAATATAGTATAAAAGAATCTTTTTTTCAAAATAAAAACCGGCTTTAAAAAAAGCTCTAAAACGTTTTTTAAAAAATAATTATTAATTTAAGGAACAAAAGTGGAATTTTTTTTTAATATTTAAGTATTAATTTTATGGTCATTATCACTTTTTGAAATTGGCTCTAAAATTTAGGTGTGGTTTTTTTGTGAATTGGCACAAATTTTTTAAAGAGTGGTAAAAAGTACAAAATTAATTATAAATGATTATTTTTTTTCCACTAGACCCTAAATTAAAATTTTGTACTCTCTAGTATTTTATTTCTTAAAGTATATATATATATATATATATATATATATATATATATATATATATATATATATATATATATATATATATATACTTAAATCAATCAGCAAAAAATACCTCTTCGAGTATGTTTGTTTACATAATTGTCTGAAGAGACTGTGATAGTCTGTTCATTTTCCTCGAAAAACCATGGGTGATCTGATGGGACGTGCGTCTCCACTTCTTTTTTTCTACACACAACCAGTTTCCCTGAACGTTGTCACCCACCAAAATCGACTCGAATGAGACTGGCTGGAATTGAAACTTGTGTTATCGAACATTTTCCTTCTTCCTATGAGAAAACATTTGCTCTGCGCATGCTCGAGACGGCATCGGTTGTGTGGATTCCCTTCCACAAACATTACTTATTTTTTTCTCTTTTGTTTAGTCATGCTTCTGTTTTCTTTCTTTTATTATTCGAAAAAATGTATTCCCAGTTTCTAAATTTAGCTCACCCCGTCTAGGTTAACTTTCATTAACGAATTTTTCTACTTTCATATTCTTTTAACGTTATCTCCCTGTTTGGCTTTCATTTCAAATATAATAGTTAAATTTTCCCCGCTTTCATTCGCTTCATCTGTTCACCGCCCGCCTGGCAAAATGCTAGATGTGGTTTCTCGCCAACGTTGGCCTACTTTTACTCTTGTTTTGGCAGTTAGTTAAAAATAATATGAAAACAGAATCCAAAATACTCAATATACATTGTTGTTGTAAAAATTTTATTGTAAGCGGGGGGGGGGGGGGGGCGATGAAAATTATGATTGAAAACTGGGCCGCGAATACTGAAAGGTTGAGAATCGCTGGTCTACGGTTTCTTTTTGGAAAGTGTACGCAATATTAAGAAAAAGATATATACGTAAATATTATAATACATGTTAAAAATATTTTAATCTTCTTCAGACTTTCGCTTTCTTTTGGCCTGTCGTTTGTGATGGACGAGGGGAGTACCTGTGACGAGTGTTCAACAATAGTCAACCAGCATTGTCGTGAACCATTTCCATTGGTACAGTTGCTCCATCATGGAAATGTCCTGATGCTTATCACTAACTTCCGCGCAGTTATTCGGGAATAAACTAAATTGGGAAGCAAGAAAGTGAATCTTTAACGACATATTGTAGCCGAAATCATGAAACACAGACAACATATCCTCTACCAGTTGCTTGTAGTTTTTAGCCTTCACATTATCCATATCTCTGCAACGACAGCCAATCAACTTTTTTGAATGTGATATTCGAATTTAGGACATAGAAATCATTCAGGATTGGGTTCTTTCATCTAAGAAGCAATTTCACTGCTGACCAGTGTTATTATATGTTGCAATTCATACAAATAGCTTGATTCTAAAATGGGAACATACATAAAAAACCATAACTGAAAACTTCTCATTAAAATCACGCGATTCGCATTTCCTGTTTCTTTGTTGTTACTGATTAAAGTGTGAATCTTTTTGTTCTATTGAGACTTTTGCAAACACTTTCATACAAAATGTTTACTAAGTAAGTTCATAATCATATCATTTTTTTCGAAGTATAGAATTTATTAACATCCCATTTCAAAGGCAATGACAAATAACATTACGCTTAATTAACCAGTGCATATTAAATTTAAAACTTTGGTCGTCAAAATAACTAACCTCATCAAAAGAAATACTACATGTTTCAAAATCTAAATAGTTTTGTAAACTTAATTAAATAAAATGTTTACATATCTACCAAAAATTTGCTTCCATGGATAAAAATCGAAAAAGTTCTCTTCATAGATAATTTGCAATTTTTAGAACTTCAAAAGTCAATAATTTAAAGAAATAGTGCTGTTTCTTTAGTACAATTAAAAATATTGTTATTTTTGCTCTGTGTGAGTAGAGAGGATTTCATCGCCAAAACGGCGGCTCTTGGAATTTGTAAAAATATTCACTTGAAATTGACGATTATCCAGAGTATTATGTCACGTGCATAGATGTCATTGAAAGTTTTATAACGCGGGGTGTTCACTTTTAATATTATATCTTTTCAAAACCATAAACAAATTGCCGTGCCAACGGACACTGTTAAATTTATAAAGATTAAAGCAGTTTCCAAGAAATGCTTTTTACCCATAAAATTTTATTTTAAAAAAAATACATGTTTTTTTATTTTTGCAACTTCCTGGGGCATCACCGTTGTGTCTGAAAATGTGATTCATCAATGGTTCGTGAAATTCTTTATCTTTAGATACCCCACTTGTAAATATTTGTTGTGTGTAAGAACCGCATAAGGGACAGAAAGACTAGTTAATATTTTGTATGCTTTTTATTGTAACTTTTGTGCTTTTTTATTGTTATTTTACTTACATTTTTTTATTGTTATTTTACTTGCATTTTTTTCCATTTTGCGCCTAACCCTCTTCGTGTTTTAATAATTTTCACTCTATGGATATTTTTTTATATTTACGTTCTTTTTATGGAACAGGTGCATCTCGTCCCTGTTCTTTTTTAAAAGGTTTTGTTTTGAGTGCATTTTTTTAGGTTTAGGGTGGTTTATTATAAAAAATAAAACCGTTATGCGTAAAGCTGATTTTTAATCTCAGTACACGAAACATATATTTAGTCTTTTATGACGTTTGTCAAATGTTTTTAAATAACAGAGGTTGTGATCAATTTCAGCAAAAAGACATTTTTCGATCACCAATATGCTTGGTGCTTCTGTAAAAATAATGACAACAATAATTTTCTTTTGAAGTTCGTGACATAATTTGTTTTAAACTCACTAATATGTTGCTATATTTAATTTTGAAAAAATAACGTCGTTATTTTGGTGACTTAAAGGGCAACACTCAAATGCAGAGCCCTAATAATAGTTCCTTCCAAGTCCACTCTTCACATACTTCCAATCCTACGTAATAAGTACCCGATCCCTGTTGTCAACCCAAAACCCTCGTGAGAGGGCGCTGCAGTGCACAGAGCTGGAGAGAGAGAGGGAAGGCATCCCGGACCAGAAACTGGGTCAAGGAGTTTCCAGACGAATGTGGATCAATATCACGCATCTCTTTCCTCTTCAATCCCTCGCATGCTCTCCATCCTCCCTTTCTTTTCTCTCTCGCTATTGACTCGCGGGCGTCGCTTGTTTGGGTGGGGGGAGAGAATGAAAGAAGGTTATACTTTGTTGAATACCCTTTTCGAGGTTGAAGAGGGTGTGAGGAAAAATTGCCAAGGGTTTGCGTGAGAGGAGTTGGGAGTGAATAGAGGACTTTAGGTCCCCTAGTTGGAGATATGTAAACATTAAACAAACTTACATGTTGTTAAAAAGTACCTTAATTTTTCGCGAATGCAAAACATCTAAAATTTGGTTATGCCTCTTAGACAAAGTGCATATTTTTTTTTTACAATTTGACAAACAAACAGTATACAAACTATACTCGGGAACAACCTAAGTTGAGCCTAAAACAATTGAATATTTATGCATACCATAGCTTCCGCTTCAGTTTCAACTTAGGTTGTCCCCGAGTATACTTAATCTGCAAGGAAGCCCTGAATTATAACGCAAATGTCATTGCATCCCATTGAATGTTTTAGCTAACGGTGGTTAATAGATTTATATGTAAAACGAAAAGTTCGTTTATTTCCAATTTATTTTCCATTAAAAATAATAATCCTATGAGAATAATTATCGAAAATGAATGTTTTGTATGAATTGAATTATTTTTTGTCACAATTGTGTTGAGCAAGGTACCAACAATTGCTAACGGACTCAAATTTTAAAAGTTTTTGAATAATAAAATAAAATTATTAGTAAATATTTAAGAAAAATTATTAGTTTAGACTTACTTCAAATAAAACTCAGTTTTACTTTATGCATGATAAGTATGCTGTATATATATGCGAAGTAGTGTATGATTATCAATACACACGTAATATTTTTCAAAATTAGGTTTCCCTATTTTTTGGCAATAAATATCAGAACCTACGTTTAGTTAACGCACAGTTTTGTATTCAAGGCATTTTGAGGTTTTTTTAGAGAGATTGGAATTTGATATTGACAATGGGATTACATGTTATAGATTATAATTGTGTAAGTTGTGTTACATAGACAGGGCTAATCATTTTGAGTATAGAGTGTATTAATTTGTCGACAGTATTCGTATTTGTATGTTTTAAATGAATAAATTATTGCAGCCTTCATTAAAACAGCAATAAAAATAAAACTTTATGTAAAATATTTTAATGTAGAGGTTTCGCAGTTTTTGCGTGATTTCATGTCCCAAAGCAGAGTCCAAAATGAGACTTTTGTAATTAATAAAATTGTACATCTATGTAGGTAGATACAATGTAGTATATCTAGAATCAACCAGAATACGATAGTTATTTTAATCGTTCATTTCAGAAACCCTTTAAGTGTAGGTTTTCTAATCTTCGTTAAAAATTCTATATTTGATACTAATATTGATTTTGGATTAAAAAATTTAATTTATTGCATTAGTTAACATATTCTAGAAGTGAATATTGAAAGTAATTAAATTATAATATTTTTTTTTATGTAAATAAACAAAATTGCAGTTAGCGAGTTTATGCAATAAAAAATAAGTTATCCAGTAAAAACGTACATTTTTTAAAAATTTGATTTGGCTGTTGACGGAATTTCTCACAAAAATATGTGTTTTTCGTATAAAATTCTGATTTCGTAAAAAAAAAAAAAAAAAAAATTATATTTGAAACCCGTCAACAGGCGATTCAATTTTGCATTCCGAACTATGCAATCTCGTGTGGCTTGGCGAGTTTCTGCACTACACGCGACATTCACTTCAGAAAATTACCCATAAAATGAAATAGTAGTAGTTGACAAAAAATTATGTGTTTACCGTATGGGATTCTGATTCCGTAATAGAAACAAATCCGTAAAAATGTCAGTTGATGGGTTTCTGACATAAACGATACAATTATGGAATGCATGAAACGTGACAGAAAGGATGTCGGCAACATCAAAAATTTGAAATGATACACATTGTAAGATTTCGGTTCCCGGTATTGCTCGAAAAGGCTTCTCAAATGGAATCGTTTGTAGAATTATTTTTCAGTTTCAATTATTTTTTAGATATCCATACATCCCCATCAAAACTTTCCAAAGAAATAAAATCTAGAAAAATTACTTTTTCTTACGTAACAAAAATAAAACCTGAAAATAATTGTAAATTACAGACCATTTCTTTAATTTGATGTCTTAATTTTAGCGAAATCCTTCATGTATCAAAATTAATGGCTTTTGGAACAAATTTCGTTAATTTTGAAGTTTTCAACATTTTACCATTTTTTTCACGATGTATGTTTTCAAATGTTGATGTCTTTAGCCTGCGTACATCTTTAAATATTCTTTAACTGCCTGCATTACGATAAGCGTTTTTTTAAGGTTCTTTTAACTAAGGTTAACTAGGAAGCTATACTTTTCTAATTTGCAGAAAATTTGTAAACACCCTATATTAAAACGCAAAACATTTCAGCATCCATTTCGATTCTATATTGTTTAATAGTTTAATAAAAAAAATCGTTTACCGTTGAAGTGAAGATAATATTTTTTTTTTGTCAAATTTGTTTAATAAAAGCGTGCTTAAGTTTGAAATCATTTTATTTTAATCGCATAAGACATTTCCGAACACACAAAAAAAAAATTACAAATATAAATAATTCAAATTTAATTAGAATTTTCCTACCCTTAAACCATAAACACCACTGACCAGCGCTTCTATCCCATCCTATCTTGAGTTATGTCCTCCTTCTCAAGTTATAGCAATTTAATACTTCGCGCAAGTCCTGACGGGAAGGATGCTTTCGCGAAAGATGCTTCACTGATTCGAAGCTATTTGGTTGCTCCTCAATCTCTGGCTCATCTATCTTGATTAAGCTTTTAATCTCTGCCAGATACATTATCCGCTTAGATGGAGGTCCCACGATGAAATGGCTGAATCATGTTAATGGCGAAAAGGGGGAAATAATTTCAGCTTGGTTAGGTAATGCAGGGTTAACCAGATAGTTGGGTATTATATTCTGTAGATTATTTAAAATAGGAAATGACAGCGTGTCACTTAGTTTAAGAAAAAATGACCAACATTTCGTTTCTACACTTATATCACGCTACGCCTTGTAAGTAAATGTTTTTTTTTTACTCTTACTAAAAACATTTGGATAACTTGTTTGCTATAACTGTAGTTGGTTAGTTGAATTAGAGTAAACTAGAGTTACACATAGGGTAATTAGGGACTGTTCAGAATCTATCCCAAAGGAAAGACCAGGGAACACTGCCTCGTAACTTTAAAACGGTCGGATAAACGACGTGGGTAACAACTGAAATGGCATTTAAATTTTAAAACTTCTATACCATGACTAACGTCAGAACATCTCCTGTTTGAGGCTTTGTTACAAAAATTTGGTTCTGAAAAAGATTGAAAATACGAAAGAATTTCAATACTTTGTGGGTTAAACCATAATGAGTTACCAAATTTTAACAGAATAAAAATCCAATCAAAGTGTGTTAAGTGCAATTATATTTTTAACGTTTATATAGACGTGTTAAATATATTAATAACTAGCAATATGGCCCGGCGTTGATCGTGGTCACTTTGCTCAGTAAGAGATGCGCGATTTTGTATTGTCAGCGTAGCCATCTCATATCACGCTTTGTGCACTGTGAAAAATAAACTTTATCAAAATACAGATTTATTAAATTACTTTGAATATTTTTTGAGATACCTAAATCTATTTTTATGTTCACGACTTTAAATGCTATTGCGACTACTATTTAAAGCGATTACTATTTAAAGTGATGTTTTTGTAAAATGTTTCTTTTTATTAAATAAAAATTCCAAAAATTTTTTTTAATTGCACATTTTTTGTAAAAAAATATTTCACATTCATTAGTTTTAATATTGGCGACGCAATAATATATCAAAGAACAAATATTGCATTGTTCCAAATCAAAATAATGTATCGTATTTGGTGAAGTTTTTTTTTTTTTGTGCTAATTGGTGACCGGAGTCTATATATCCGTCTTTCAACATAATTTCATAAGGGTCAATATTTACGGACAATATTTCTTATAAAAAATTAATTATCAAATATTCATTTTTGAATTCCAATAATATGTTTTTGAGGTAAAACTTTAAAAATAAGCTACATGGAGGTATAAATATAGAAAACCTCAAATTAAACTTTTAAGGTGGCCCATTTCAACACCATAGACATATTCCACTCCGTAACAAATAGCACTATTGTCATAAAAGTTAAGTTGTTCAGAACATGAATACACATGGCGTCAGTCAAAAGAGCTGGTTTATCTTCCTCCTTCGGTTGGCGAGGTTTTTGTTAACGACGTTAATTTTGTTATTTGGACACTAATTTCGCCATTGTGATGATATTTTTAAATATAGGACCTTTATTTTAGCTCATTTGGCAACATTTATATTGATTTGGAGAAAATTTTAATTCATTTTGCGACATTTTTAATTCATTTGGCAATATTTGGCGACATTTTTAATCCGTTTCGCGACATTTTTAATTAATTTTGCGGCATTTATTATTCATTTGGCGACATTTAAAAAATTATTTTGCAACATCTGGCGACATTTTTAAATCATTTGGCAATATTTGGCGACATTTTAAAATTTATTTGGAAACATTTGGTGACATTTTTAATTCATTTGGCAATATTTGGCGACATTTTTAATTCGTTTGGCGACATTTTCAATTCATTTGGCGACATTTACTCATTAGCCAATCAAAATAAATCGTTTATCCCAGTATTGTCGAAAAATATTTTTGGTCGCCAAGGTGATTTTTAACAATAATGTTATGAGGGGAAGATCGAGATGTAAATTTCCCATAGGCGTAATGTTAGAGAAAATGGAAAAAGTTCTATAACTTTTGAACGGTTGCAGATATCCACATGAAACAAAGTGCATATTTTAAACTAAGAAAAGTGTGTTCACATGGTGCAAGTTTCATAAAAATCCGTGCAGTAGTTTTTGAGTTAAATCCGGACAAACAGACAGACAGACAAAAAAATTTTAAATGTGATTTTCGGAATCAGTGTATCTTAATTCGTGGAGAAAACTCAAAATGAGGGGTTTTGTTCGATTCCACTGACAGACACTCCATTCTTATATATAAGTATTGATTAGTATTGTATAATATTGATGCATTTATTAATTAACTTATCCGCAGTTCTGTCTCGGCTAAAAGGTAATTTGTGAAATTTCTTTTTTTTTTTGTGTCAATGGAATATGCGATAAAAGGTAAAAATTAACTAATAATAAACCGAAAAAGTACGGTTGGTTTGATACAAACCACACCACTCACCCTAGTATAGTCATAGACCCTAGTAAGAAAATGGTGGAGAAACTAATTTCCCTTATAAATTATATTAGATCTTGTGTTTTAATTGCTTCAGTTGCGTGTTTGATCATATAGTATGTCGACTTTGGAAAGGGATTTTTATAATATTTCAAATAAGACATTTAATTTGTTTTAATGTAAACGAAAATAAAATGCTTCTTTCAGTTCAAATATAATTATCAATTAAAATTGAAAAAAGCAAAATAAGAAACAAACTTAGCTGTTATTCCAAAGTTTAAGAATTAAATAAAATATTCTTAATAATATGGGGAAAAATATTTCAGTTTATTTTCTCTTAAAATATTTCATAATAACAATAAATGTTAAACATAAACTTTTTGTTATTTAAAAAAATTGGAACTTATGTCTGAACTTTAATACATCATTAGTGACATATCTTAGTCAAACTTTAATACATCATTAGATATATATTTGAGCGGCTTGGCCGCCAAATGGCATAAGTCACAAAAATCCAAAAATGAATTAACACCATTTTTCTTTACTATATTGCTAGATTTATCATTTTGCCAAGTGGTTATAATGTAATAAATTTCCCAATAATCATTTATATGTAATTATAATTAATATTGTAGCCAAGGCGAGTTGCAAACTTTAAACGCTCTTATCTAAAAACTGTTATTGGACATATACCACTTGGCGAGCAAACAATAAATTTGGTTCTCCCCCGCTTTGTTTCAAATATTTTTTAATTGTATTTCGAAGTATTGGAATACAAATAAATTGAAAAGTTAATGACCAAAGATAAACTTAAACATTTTCAAAAAGCATACAAATGAATTGAGGATACTTAATGAAAAGTTTTTAAGAAAAGAGGCTTTTATAAGTATTTTTTTGTAATAAGAAGCTACATTTTGCCTTGGTACTAAAACTTAAAGTTGCTTAAAAAGCTTTATTACTGAAGACTCATTCTAATTACTTGTTTATGATAGAAAAAACATTAATATTTTTACTATGAAATCAAATAAAAAACAAATGAGTACACAAAAGTATATCCTACGTTTTATAGTCGGTATCTCCGTAACTAAACAATTAGAGCATCATTCTACAAATCATTGGGGAAAAGACATTCCGACGTTTTATTTTTTTTATAAAGAAATTACGCTAAATGCGTCCTTTATTGAGCATTCTGGCACTGATATTTTTTTTTTAAATCATCAATTTAAAATTTAAAAATGAAATTGCGTAGGATAACAACAAACTATTACATTTTAGGCTATGAACTATTACATTTTAGGCTATGTGTATTATTTGAGAAATTTAAGTGCGATAAATAAAATATATTATCTTTATATATATTTCTCTTACGAGGTGATTGAAAAACGCTGTTTTTCTGTATGCGGAGTGGCAACAGTTACTTTGTTTACAAAATCTGTTGCGCACGCATTTTTATTTTGCCATTATGTAAGCCATTGTGATGATTAACCCCTTCAATTCATGGGTAAATAATTATTTTGATGATGTCAGCTTAAATTAGGAAGAATATAAGCCTTATTAAATTTAAAAATAGAAGTTTTGAAAAACGCTGTTTTAAACTTAAAAAGAAATAAAGCTGACGTGGCGAAATCTGTTGGCAATTTTGAAAACTAGATTTCAATGAGCTTCATTTTTATGACGTATGAACTCAGTAAATTACACACAAGGTAGGCAAGATTTATGGTAAGCTTAACTTCAATTATGGCCAAAACAAACTACCAATAATGTTAGAAATTTAACTGAAAGGTGTGAAAATAACGTGGAAAATAAAAAATAATGTTAGGCTTGCCAGTGGTACCTTTGTTTTCATTTGTAGTTAAAAAGAAATTAGTTTAAATGATTTTATATTGACTTACATGGCGAAAAAATGTAGTGATGCCAAGATGAATATTAATTTAAATTTACAATTTCAACTTTGAAAGTTTTTAGCAATATAATTAAAAAAGTATTGTTACTAGGACACATTGTTATTGTGTCCTACCTTTTAGCGAGCGAAGCGTGAAGTGGTTTGCGAAGCGAACCTATGAGGATTGCGTAGCAATACTCCGGGGGTTGGCGGAGCGTTAGCGGAGCATTGGGCGGAGCCTCCTAGTATTATGTAAATGTATAAGGGGTTTGAACAGATAACATATGAATGTATCTCATCACTTCATTCAGTCTTAATTGTTTGTTTTTAAACTCAAAGTGTATCATATTCGTTGCCACACTGGGAAAAAAATAGTACCCATGTGGCCACATTTTTTTATTCAAGATTTGCTTTTAAAATTATTCAAATTTATTTACACTTGTGGAAATTCTGAAAACAAAAATATTAACTTGAAAGTACAGTTGAATGTAACTCAAGAAGCGTTTCGAAACATACAAAAAGTTACCTTTCAAGGAAAAATCCTGGCCAAGTTAGTTCCGTTTTTTCATATTGTAAGCCATGCAGAAAGTGGAACATAAGGATTGCATGGTTTGTTTGAAGTGCATACAATTAGAAGATGGATTGCCATTATCTGTGATAGGAGTTGTATTTAACTCACACGATATATTGGCCAAACAAAGCGTGAGTTAAATACAACTTGTATGGCAGAGAACGTTTTAACATATAGATTAACGATATTCTAAGCAAGTTTAAATTTACATGGTATTGACATGTTCACTATGCAGCCATATTGTATGGATACAATTAAAATATTAAATTGACATAAAATGGCTCTACTTTTATAAAATTATCTAGTGTTTTATGATAAACATGCAATTTTAAACAAATATATGAGTGAAGTATAAGGCAAAAATTCATCGTCTAATTATAATATTCCAAAAATCAGTTGCTGCTGAATTATTTTTGATCTTTAAATATTGTTCGAAAACAGCTTCAACATTTTATTTAAAGATCTGTGTTTAAGTGTTTTAGATGCACTTGTGAAGATGCATCCATTTTGAAATTGATAAAGAAGTTCAAAAGTAAGAAAAATATTTTATTAATAATTAAGCTTTATTTTCAAATTAGAAGACAATTCACAACTTATACAAAAATGATCGACATAATATTATAATTTAGAAATTGTTTCTCACGGTGAGATTTTATGCAGAATAATGGAATGTTCTATAAAGTTGAACAGGTGATGTTTTTAAATTTAAATTATTTTAACAACAAAATTAAGGTTTTATATTTCGTACTTTAAAACTAATTTTATTGTATCATCATTGACAAAGAAATATCGGCATATCCCTCACCTTCAAGTTATCAATGACAGAAATTATCAAAATTATATTTTCACGCCCACAACACTTTCAAAATGGAAACGCAAGATGTATGAAAAAGAATACTAAAATTCCAACGAATACAACACGGGACATTTTCATTGCCATTTGATGTTCGAAGCCGATCGTTTGATCGAGGAATTGCCTATTTTTATTCGAATTTTTCAGCTTATTTTTTCTCTATCTTCAACCGTAACCCTGGCAACCGCGGTTCTTCTTGACTAACTGTGTCCGATCTCAAAACATTCCATCAGAGAATCTGGCAACGCGTTATTAATTTTCCATTTTCCTTGCGATTGCCGTCGTTCGACATTTTTCAAAAAAATTCTCTTTGACCTCGTGAAAAAATCTCTAAAATGTTCTTTCCATTCTGAATCTTGCATTAAATTTTTTTACAATAAATATTTTAAAATGAAACATACATATATTCGAATATTCTTATGTTTCCAAGTACATTTTACTATACTTTTAAATATAAATATATAAAAACTAACAAAAAAAATATCGTTCTAGTCAAAAATCAGCACACCAAAAATGAAGTATTTGTTAAAACTTAATAAAAGGTATCGCAGACAGAACAAAGATTTTTCATCAAATTACATACATTTTTATGGAGAGGAGTACAAAGTAAAATCCTACATCAATATTTTGGCTACGTGTCGAATATATTAATTAATATTCTAGTTTTTATTTAAGAAATTGAATGTTAAAAAAATGTAGGTTCTCAGAATTAGGAAAACTGCACAAACTATTTTTAAAGGCTGTCGGAATACATTTTACTATACTTTTAAATATATATATAATTACTAACAAAAAAAATATCGTTCTAGTCAAAAATCAGCACACCAAAAATGAAGTATTTGTTAAAACTTAATAAAAGGTATCGCAGACAGAACAAAGATTTTTCATCAAATTACATACATTTTTATATAGAGAGGAGTACAAAGTGAAATCCGACATCAATATTTTGGCTACGTATCGAATATATTAATATTCTAGTTTTCATTTATGAAATTGAATGTTAAAAGATTTAGGTTCTCCGAATTACGAAAACTGCTCAAACTATTTTTAAGTCTGTTGGAAATTACCCCCCTTCCCTTCCAAAAGTTTGACAAAGCAACAACTTTTATTAGCAGACAAAAGCTGTCCTTTTCGAAAAATAAATCTAAATGATGATGTGTTTGAAACGGCCAAACCATTTCCGTATGTGCAACTTGACTTACAGAATGTTGTTGTTGACGTGAATAGGTATTTCCTTTCGGTACAGGTACATATAGTTGCACTGTGTCGCACATTGAAAAACGGCATTTGTCAAATAAAGGACATACCATCGTATAGGTAAAACGTTTTTAACAGGTTGATTATTAACCTATTCTGCCTTCTAATCTTTATACTCATTATAAGGGAGTGACGCCTTTGGCTGGTGTATGCGCTTTCGCCCTATAACTCATTGAAATCAACCTCTGCAGATAAATGACCTATCATCCTGTAGAGAGATGGGCCACGTCAACTAGGTTGGCCATTTATCCTCCCCGTCTTTTGACCTTTGTACTACGTGTGTGGGGGGGAAGTATTCACGAACCAAGCCTTGCGTTACAGTGCGGCCTGTACCTACCAGAATTTGACCTATATATCAGGGTATATTAAAGACATATCTTTGGAAAGTGAGGGGATCCCAAACCCTGTCTCAACCAGTTAGTATATTAAATTTTGGAATCGGACAAAACATATGCTTCTTTCCTCGTCCATATCTCTTTACAGGGAGGATGATTAAGTTTTTAAAACAGTTCGATCTTATTCTGCCCGTAAAGTCATCTTGACCGTATGAAAAGTGTTGAATGTCCGGGGCTAAAGGTATTCAAAAGTAACGGCCTATTTTCAACTTAAAAATGTTTTAAAAAACAAGAATATTTATTTAAAAAATCCACGCTGTTTTGTGTAGCGGAATGTTATAAGTCTATTACAAAAAACAATTAGGCCCATTTTTTAAAAAGCCTTTGTAAAGAATTTGCAGGGAAAAAATATTTTGAGGTATATGAATTTAAAAATTAGATATGTAATAAAACGAAATAATTTTTTTAATAATTTAAATTAAACGTTTTTACACATGCATAATACACTACTTAGTCATTGTTAATAATTTAATTATAAAATTTTGCATTATTTGTTTACTTGCAGCATCCTTAACATTCAGGAATTTAGGAAAATATTGCAAAATATTATAATTAAATTACTAACAATGAATAAGTAGTTTATTATGCATGTGTAAAAAACGTTTAATTTAACTGTTTAACGTTTTTCATTAGGTTTTTGACATATTTAAACTTTAAATGCATATGTCTCAAATTCTATTTTTCAAATCCTTCACAAAGAAAGACTTTTTTAAAAATAAACACTTACAAATTATGCAAAAAAATTAGTTTTGAGTTTTTTTAAATGTTTTGTCGTCACGTTTTAAAAAAAATATGCTTAAGTAGAAATGACATATTTTTATGCAAAATGTTGTTAATGTCACACACATTTTTTAACTCAAAAAGTTTTAATTATTTTAAAAAACAATTATTTTTTAACAACATTACATTTTTAACAACAATACAATCTTGGTAAGTAAAAAAATGTCAAAATTGTAACTTTAAATGTAAAAAAGAAGTAAGCTTTTAAAATCTTAATTTTTTTTAATGAAATTAAAACAAATACGAGTAAATCTTTTTTACAGAATATTGCAAATGTTAAGGTACTTTAATTGTATAATAAATTTTATATGTGCAACACAAGAATTAAAAAAAAGTAGGAATTTCCCTACGGTATCCCTTGAATCGCGTGTTCAATAATATTTAATTCATTTACTTGTTTAAACAAAATATTCTTAGAGTTGAAGTTATACAGAAATAACCAAATGGACGTTTTCAAAAGAGCATGTTGTTTACTTTTAGATGTATAGAATTTTAAGCTTAAGAGATAGCAGGTTTATCTATTGAAAAGAAGTTTTCTTTTCAAACAGTTCAAAGAAAATTGAATCAAAAGAGATTTTACATCAAAAAGCTTAGATCTGTAGCAAAACTAACGTTTTAACCGTTTATCGTCTAGCAGAAATTTACCAATTCAGCCATTACTTCCTTGTTGTCAAAGAGACATACACTTCCCTATAAAACTAAAATACAGAAAACACAACTGATAACCGATGCATAACGAATGTATGAATGGGTCTGTGGAATTTATCATTATTCATTGGCTTCTTTCTCTCTTCGAAATTCACTTTCTGCAACGGAGAATTTAACAGTAACCGCGTTTGCACATGAGTGATATTCAAATTATTTTATGGTCTGGGAAAAATAGTGAATAAATAATCAATTTTATGTATTCATGTTTTGTTCTTATCAATGTAAAAAATCGAATGCGGGAATAGTTGGTTGGTTAATTAACGTCGCAATAGAGCTGCATATCGGGCTATTGGTGACGGTACGAGGAACATATCGAAGGAAAGACCCGGGAACACTGCCTCGAATTTTTGAACCATAGTCAAATGACGAAGACAACAGCCAATCAGAACATCTGACTCCTATCAAATTTAACGTGCATCAGTCCCGATACACTTGTGGAAATTGAGTATATTTTTGGAGGACTTTTGTCATGTAGGAGCGAATCTGGATCACAGGTATACTTTTTTGTCAAGTCCGCTTCGATTCAAACTCATAATACTGTGATTGTTATTCGGATACTGTTCCTTGGAGCCACCGAGGCCCCTTTTAAAGACAACAATCTTCGAGGATGATTGACGCCCGGTATGTCTATGCGGGAACAGAACAGTTATAATTAAATTTTAAATATGAAATGCATTTCTGTGGAGCGCACAATGATGCTGAAATGGAAGATTCGAATACGCGTTCATTTCGGCCATTTTGGCCGCGTGGCATTACGCGATCTGCTGCTGACTAAAAAGTTTATCGATTGAACCTAGTCCATCAGCTACCTTCGATGTAATAGTTTTTATTCCCTTTTTAATGTTGGTTTGAATCATCCAGAGTTTGGCGCAGCTTGGCCATTTTTGGCCCTTGCGCCATTAAAACCCAAACAACCAACCAACCAACCCTTTAACAATTCCTACCACAAACAAATGTCCTTTAGTTTTTGATTGTTTAAATAAACGTCACACTAGAGCTGAACAGTAGGTTTTGGCGATAGTACAAAATTTTGAAGAAAAGACCTGGAAACGTTCCCAATAGTTTTGAATCATGGTCCGATGACGAGGACAACATTTGAACTGATACCCCACGGACCTGTGTCACCATGAGGACGTTTGGTACACGAGATATTTAACGTGCAGTAATCTCATATACACGGCGGATGTTAAGGACGGCGTGGAACGAGATTAAAAGTCTATTGATTACGAGCTTGTTACACTCTCAATTGACTAAATTTGAGTCACAATCGCCTGGTCATGATTCCTTTACTTTAATCTCTTGGCCAGAGCGAGCCCGATTTTGATTTTAATATGTTTACTATCCATTTAACCTAAATAATAGTAATTATGGTTAGTTGTTTGATTAAATTAGTCTTACCAGAGCTATGCACTGACCTTTTGTTGAGGAATTAAGATACATGCAGAAGAAAATAACAGGGGACACTGCTTCTAATTTTTGAACCATAATCAAAAGGCGATGAAACCGTCTGACCTGGAACTCTTTTCGCCAAACTTTTACACCACGACTAACTTGAGAATATTCGATATAAGATCAATTTTAACTGCACCCTAACCCTATACATTGCACACCTTCGGTTGACCGATCCTGTAAATTTATGACTAAATTTCTTTATGGCTAAATCTTTAAACTTTCCCATGACGAAATACATTTCTTGAAAATTAATGTTGTTACTTATAAATAAAAGGCAGTATTCACCAAAATATACAGATTGTAACTGGTATGATATAAAATAAACCATTAAGTACAAGAAAAACCGATATAACCATTATGAAGAGATTTTACGGGGAAACGTTTATAGCGATATATTTTAATTAATTTTTAATGACAATAAACAAAAGATGCTGTTCAGCATCGTTCCATATCATTAATCGCAGCGCATTCTACAACGCTTTTACTAATCAACAGAGCCGTTATCACGTATACTTAATGATGAAGAATAAAAGCACCAACTATTCTAATTGGAAGAAGTTTCGCTTGGTTAAGCGTTTTCTCGTCGCTAATCACCTTCCGGGAATTCAATTTCGCCCGAACTTAACTTCCATTTGCAGTGTTCTTACGGACCTTACGATTCTTTTCGAACCCCTTGTTTTCTGACGATACTTTCCGAAATGTTTCTTGGGAGTCTTTAAAAATGACTTATTTCGGCTGTAACGGTACTTTAAATACTAAAGGTAATTAAAAATGAATGAATTCGATAATTTTAAATCGGCCTCTTCATTCTACCTTTTCTTGCCTTCATTAGTTGAATGCATTTTTGATATATAAATAACACAGGCATGTTTAAATAAAATAAATGTAGTCGGGTAGACAGGGGTCGGTTGAAACAGGGTATGGTGGAAACAATATTGCGTCGCCTCAGGGCAAGAATAGGATATGAGCAAAAACAGAGTTGCCTATCAAATTAATTTTAAAATTTGCTGTTTTTTCAATGCTGAATATATAAGGCTATAGTTCAGGGATTTCAAGGAAGACATAAAAATGTCCGAGTGTTACACTAAATAAAGGCACATTTGGTAATATTTTAACAAGACCGAAAACTCATATTTGTTTTTTTTAGATATCTTACTGTTGCTCTGAGGCGATGATTAATTGTGGAGCGGAAATTAGCGATATTGGGGAAAGTGCAAGAAGAACGGACATAGCTTTCATGTCGAAATCTGTCCACCAGTGGTCGGTGTTGTTCGAGTGCCATTATACGTGTATGAGAGAGGATGTGGTGTTTTTGCGTACTAAAGTAAGTATTTCTGTTGCTGTTCTTTTGCTTTTTAATCCCAAACTACGCTAGTAACGGTTATTATAGTTTTAAACGTATGAACTTTGGTTATCGGAGTTCAAATAGATGTTATGACGTCACATTTTGCAAAAAATATGCCGGGTACGGTTGCACCAGTTTGTTCGGAGTAGTTTGAAAAGTTTCAACCGACTTCATGTATTTTAAAATAGTTAAAGAAAAGGTGTTAGAAAAAAATATAAAGGGCGGAGTGATATATAATAGTATTTGTAAGCATATAAAGAGATAAAAAAGGGGCATGTTCCTAAGAAAATCAGATAAAAACAAATATAATCAAATGTCCATAATTTGTTATAAAAGAAAATAGGATGAGTGTGGGGCATCAAATTACGTAAGCTATGTGGCAAATTGGCTAATAATAAAGTGATTACAGGTGCACAAGCACCTTATCTAATTATTTGTAATCGTACATTTATATTGGGGTGCCCCCAAACGAAGTGAGAAAATTAACTTTCGAGCTGACTCTAAAATATAACCTAAAACGACCAAGATCATGGATGGAAAACAAAATTGCCTGATCAATCGGTTTATGGGCTAATTAAAAAATCTATGAATTCTTGTGTGACGCTTAGATACGGAATCATCCTGGCAAAAACAATGAGCATCTATGACATACCTGGTATTATGGCTACATGCTATTCCATATTCTGTGATTTTGACTTAATAAATATGTAATAACATAATTCTCATTATTCTTCTAGTGTTACAACTGACTCCAATCACTGTTACGACCTCTTCGGGTGTGGGGTCGGTTGAAACATTTTTCACCAATTTTTTATAATTCCTCCAAAGTGTAATGCAGATAATGGAACTATATCCTCATCCATTTGTATAGTAGTAAAGTTTAATTTAGGAATACCATCAAATACGTTGAGGTCAAATCGTCGCTGCAGAGAATGATTTTGTCGAAAGTGGTTTCTGCAGCCTACTCTGCGCCAAAATCAAATTATTAACTATTACCATATAACAATATTTAAATGATAGGAAGTCGCTTGTTTTTGATAACAGAACTATTACCTACCAAATCAAGTCAAGTCTACATTTTAATGATAGAATGTACAACGTCCTTCATGCAGGACGCATAGAAATGCCGGTAGAACTCGTTTTTACGATTTTTTAAGAGTTTTTTTTCTTATTTCTTATAGGCGGACCTGTACTACCACCAAAAAATTCTGAATTGGCGCAATTTATTTATTTTTTTAATTCCAACTGTAACATTTGTAATGTGCAAGCGTGTTTAAAAAAGAACTTTGGCCTGTACATTCTATCATTAACAACTAGTGTAACTATGTTAATCAATTATGTTATTGTGTTAATTTTTCTTTCGATTTCTTTTACGCTTGGCTTTTAAAGGTGTGGCAAATTCGAAAGCATGTAGTAGCTGTCATTGGTAAAAATGTTTTTTTAACGTTTTAGATTATACAGGGTATTCACAAACAATTGGGCAGTGATCATCGATTGGCCTTAACCCATTTAACTCTATTGACATAATAAAACATTATTTTTGCTAAACTGCTCCGCTTATATTTCAAACATCTCGCTAAGCTTTAGTATCAACAAACACAGAAGATAAAATACATCAAAATCATGATTTAAGACTATGAGTATTTTCCTTCATAAATAATAATAAAAAATATAATGAATATTAAATCGCACTTTCTTGTATCTTTTTGCTCATCATATAGAAACAAATCACATTAAAACAATAATAAATAATTCATCTCTCTAGAAATAGATAATTTTTGCCGAACTTAAAGATATTTTTTCCGAATGCATTTTAGAAGAATACACGTAATTTATTATTTATATAAGGTGCTGTTCATTTGTGAATCGTTTAAACTCCACCTTTAAATCCTAAAACAAACCTAAATTATTTAAATATTCTCAAAACAAATCATGACCCTGTTTTATATCACGAGTAACTATTTTTATTATCTTTCGTCGTGTATTTTAGAACTACTACGAAAATATACTGCGAAACAATTTGATAATATGCAAATAAAAATGCAATCACTTCATATCATATAAACTTAAAACATCCACTTCAGAACAGTCGCTCACCTAAAATTTCCTTATATATATTTTTTTTAATCTTTTAAGCACATTTAACGTACTACAAGAACCCAGATAAGATTTTTAATATCTCTAAATATACATTTTCATTAGATGCTTTTGCGTAAAATAAAAATCCCTTTTCTAACTGCCTCGATCTTCATGCATAATAAATGAATGAATGGAAAGATGTGTGGGTTTAATCTCAAAATAAAGCGCGTATTTAACATAAAATGCATGTTACCATGGCAACCTTTCATTATATTTATTATAGGGTAGGTTCAAGGTAGTGAAGAAAGATGACTTTAAGGTATTAACTTAATTTGGGGTGCATCTAGAAGAAGTGTAAAAATAGAAAGATGCGGGATTTAATGGGCAATGTAAATAAGCAAAGTGTAGCGCAGAACTTTTGATGTTACTGGGTTCAGATATTTGAAAGTATTTCTTTTATTTCATATATCTCGTGATATAAACTTTCAAATCGAAAAACGTTTGGAAATACCAATCAATGTTTATAAATAATGTATTTATGAATAATGAGCCAATATGGAAATAGTTCAGAAACCACGTCATTTTTTGTATTTATTGATATCGGTAGAATTATGGGTAAGGTTCTTTTCTGAGATTAGTATAATATAAAATGAACGTTTTTCAAAAAATTTCATTTTGCACTAATAATTATTCAAAAACACATATTATTTGCATTTAAAGTATTTCCCTATATGGTGTTTTTGATATATTTTTGTTTCTCCTATACAAAAAAGGTTAGAGTTCAGTAAACTACTCGCTTTTAACAAACTAATTTATCGTTTGAAGCTATGCTGGCACATTACAAAATTAAAAGCAGATATTTTTTACTTCAAAATTATTGGATGATACTTTTAAATATGTTTTTCAATAATTATTTTCAATTTTTAGTAAAAATAATTTTTTTTTTATTTTGATTGCAAATATATTTTACAATTTTTTCCATTTAGGTTTACAAATATAAGCCATAGACTTTTAAATATAAATATAAATAACATTTAGTGGTGTTGTATGACTTTCTTTTATATATTTGTTTCGAAAAGCGAAACACATATTTAAAAAAAACTACTATCTAATTTTGTTTTACAAACCATAAATACCTATAGAATTGTTTTGAAATAGTCAGGATTACCTATTGAAAATTTTAAGATGGTCCATATAGTAATACTGTTTAATAATATATTTATAATATATATGGTCAAAATAAGATTAAAAAATATTTTTTTTTAATATTTACCCCTTGTTTGCTTCGATTTCTCATTTTATTCTAGACATTTTGCAGTTTAGATCATTAGTTTATTCCTAACGTTAGGATTATTTTAGGGATTTTGGGGATATGGTTCTTTTTAGGAATACGTTATCGATATAAATTTTCCTTAAAAGGGATTAATTTGATGAATATTAATTAGTACAAGAAAATAAGCTACATTTTCAAAACACAAGTTAACTGCCGAATTTATTAATGCATTTATATACAAGGTTGTCACAAATTGTTGCTCAATTTGTTCGAATTTATGACATTTAGTTGCATTGGCATAATAAAACATTTTTTCCCCAACTATTCGCATATATTTTAACATGTAGCTTTCCCTCGCTCATGACAGATTTTCATACTGAGTTGGGTATTAAAAACAAATCCGCAAAGGTTTACTAGACACAATCAAAGCAGTAAAAACATAGAAAAACGAATGATGTATCATGTGTTGTTAAACAGCCACACAATGATCATAGCCAAACAATTTGTAGCAACCCTATAGAGCTTGACATTTAAGATAAATAAATTGCTTTTCAAAATTCAGCAATTTGTTCAACACCCGAGGTATTAAACTTTCAAGTTAAGTAAAAGACAAAATAAAAATATCAATGCTTATACGCTTCCACTTAGCTATCTAAATAGTCATAAAGTTAAGGTGTTGAATTCTCATGATAATTTAAAAGAAATGCTTTAAAAATCATTATTTTAGTCCTCATGCCCAAAAGACATAATATGGTTCCATATAACGAAATCATCTCACAAATAAATAGTCTGACTTCATAAATTGAAAAATATTGTCCGGAAAAGCGCAAATAAAACATCCTAAAAGAATGTCTCCAATCGTAATTTTCCATTGTTTCAGCTTTAAGAATTCGTGAGTGACTAGTTTCGAAATCATCTCACACATCTGCAATCTCCCGATGGGATTCAAAACAACAACTTGATTTGATTATTTCGACACGGTGTTGGGATATTTCAAAGTATAATTTAATATTTGGAAATGGAAAAGTGTAAAGGGTAGTGGTCCGACGTAAACTGCTTTTGTTTCATATGTATTTAACTTCCGAATGGGATCGAATTTTTTCTTCGTGAAATCAAAACAAATCTCTGGTGTGAAACACAAATTTTTTTCTATTTTTTATTTATCAAAATCCACGATTCAAGTAGCGTTTCAAACGATTTCAATTACGAAGTAATAACTTTCCAATTAAGACTGTAAGATCATTTACTAAACTTACTACATAGATTTCACCAAAATGTGGAATATAGCTGGGGATATGTAAAGGCAGAGCACTATTCCAGAAAAGGAACTTATAAATAACCGTTCTCAAATGTTACTCCTTTGGAAAACTTCTACGCGGATTCCATTGATCATCCAAAAACGCTACCATGGCCATTTTTAACAAACGCCGTTTCTGATATGTTCGAGCAATTACTAAAAGAACTAACTCGAACAATAATGGTCTATCTTTTCAAACGTTTGATTTTCGAATTAATTTTGCTGTCGCGCCCCATGGTTATTATAATTCTGTATGCAAAATTTAACTGTCAAAGATTTTCTGTACTTACGATATATACCAGGTGAACAAGTATGTAATGCAGTTTTTTTTTTCAAAAACAACACGTTAAATGCGGAAGAATGATAAAAAGTAGTTTATTAAAAGTATGTTCCATAGCTTGTTTCCCATCTTTCGGGCAATTTGTGAATACCACCTCAGTAAAAATCTTCCCCTTTTGCTGCGAACCATTCATAGAGCCATTTTTTCACATCTTCGTACGACCAAAAGTACTACTAAGCAAGTGCGTGACCCACCGATGCAAACAAGTGGTAATAGGAAGGAGCCAAATCTGGTGAGTAAGCCGCATGGGATAGAACTTCCCAGCTGACTGTTCCAACGTGCTGCGAACCGGTCTTGTGATGGAGCAATGTTATGAAGAAAAATGACTTTGTGTTGCCTCTTTCGGTATTCTGGACTTTTTTCAAGCAGCGAATGGTTCAAATCGGTCAATTGTTGTTGGTAACGTTTAGTATTAGCCGTTTCCCTAAGTTTTAACAGCTCATAACAGACTACGCCCCCTCTGGTCAGTTTTCCATGTTCCTTGTCTGTAACATCGAAGTCGCCACTTTTGAAACACCGAAACCATCGTTCACACGTATCTTGCGATGGAGCATTTCCACCATAAGCTTTTCGAAGTAATCGGTGTGATTCAGCAGCAGTTTTCTTCAAATGAAAATATAAAAATTGATGCTGTCCGCGAATGCTCTTTGTTCGGTATAAATTTCGACATATTGAACACAACAACACAACACTATGCACACACTTTTCCAATTTATCACTCGTGCGCGTCTGCAACTTGTTGATGACAGAACAAAATTGCGCAATGTCAAATCTTTATCGCGCAAACTGCATTGGTGCACCATCTGTTGTCTGAAATCCGCATTTCACGCTTGTACAACTGGCTGTTTACAAGCACATAACTTTCTTTAGTATTCTAATGGATACTAAATAGTAATTATAATACCAACGAATCTCTATTCATGTAACAAAAGAATCGTTTGTATTTCAAATGAAGAGTTCATGGTAAGAATGATGGCAATACCCCTAGAAGGATTATACAGGGAAATGTCGTGTGTAAACAACGTTTTGACTTTTCTTTGAAATACTATGAGCATTCTTTTATATTCACAACTTAGTACAATACACCAACAACCGTGAATCTACCATAAGGCGTTAAATTCAACATTTGAACATTAAATGGACCCTTATCTTTTTACAACCGGATCCTTAAAAAACAAGTCGTAAGAATATAAAGAAACTTTTTTAATTAAAATTCTATAAACTTACTATTTTATGCAATATTTTTCCATTTATATATATTTTTTTAAATAAAAACTCATATCATCTCTCATAAATGTATAAAGACGAATATTATTATTTATGCAGAAATCAATCATAATACGCCAATGATGTCCATGCATATTACTATTTTTGTAAAATAATTATCGAATGTTTTTCATGACTGGAAAGCTAAAATTTTCAGAAAAAGAAAGAGTATCCAAAATATTTCATTCAACTTTTCTCTATTTTTAGAATATATAAGCAGTATATATGAAAAATAAATATCAAATTCTCTCGGTTTTAGTTTCAGAAGTTTGTGCTCAAATTCTCGATTCAGGCGATACATGCGGAGACTTCGAAAAATCTATTTCTTAACGTGACGTATTGAGCCGATTTATTTTCAAAATTGCTTTTTGAGCTTTCCATTCCAAAAAGGGAGTTATCAGACAGTCTTAGAGTTTAGTCTGAAATAGTTCAAAACGCTTGCGAAGAAGCGAATTTAAATGGATTTTTAAATTCCAATCCGCTTTTGAAAATCGAAAACTAAGCAAGGGAAGCGCAAAGAAATCAAGCATTCAATACATTGAAATATTCCTTGGAATGGTTATTTTTGTTTCAAAAATAATTAAATTTCTTTTTATTTAATGTAATTGTTTTTTAAATAAAACAAGCCAATGCAAATATTTTTTAATGCAATTCAATTATTGAATAACGTAATTGCGTAAAATGCTTTAACTATTCATTTTTCCATTACAAACTTTCAATTTAAGTTTACATTTTTACTTCTCTTCATATTCTCAAAACCATAACCCATTATTTATTTTTTCATCTGCTGAGAAATTTCCAAAAACACTAATGCATTTTGTGCAAAAGCTATTGATTGGTTTTATTTTAATACAAACGGCGGAAGATATTTAACTAAAGAAAATTACGCATTGATTGTCCATGATTTGTTTCAATAAATTATAAACTAAGCTACTTTTTTTTTAATAAGAAAAATGTAAAATTACTAATCTTTTGAAGAATGAGGATTCCAATTATTTTATTTAATGTATTTTTTCGATTTTAATTTTACAAAACGTCTGGAATTTTATGAATGAAATGTTTTAAATTACCTTTAAACAATAAAAACAATTTGGATGTACATTATCACACAACTCTAATTGGCCTAAACAAACTCCAAACGAAGGAAATATTTTATTTAATTATAATATCGAAATAACCATACTCTATTTCAAATGCAACTTCTTCGTCCTGCATAAGTTTAACAAGAATCGGAGGTTTAGTTGTTATTTACGTTTATTTTTAGTTTATATTTGTAAAGAAATTTAGAAAATGTTACTCAGTGTTTAACCAGAAAAAAAGTACAAAAAGGGTTTAGATATTTTTAAAAAATACCATACAAGCTAAACTTTTTCAAATTTGTTATTCAGATCGAAAAAAAAAAAACACTTGATAACCACCCTCGGTGGGTTTTTTTTAACAACCCATCCCAAACAGAAATTTCGAACAAATCACAATTTGTCGAATCAAACCTCAAAACTTGATACAGAATAACCCCACGAAATGTTATAACATAAAATAGTTGAGAGATTGATTTCATTGAAAAGAGAGTAAATAATCCTAATTAATTATATCGTTCTATGAATACTTACAGCTGCAAAAACACAAAACACCAATAACATCCAGAGAATTGTCATATGGCACTTAAAATCACGCATATGGCACTTAAAATCACGCATATGGCACTTAAAATCACGCATATGGCACTTAAAATCACGCATATGGCACTTAAAATCATGCATATGCACTCAGAATGATGTAAACATTGAACAGTTCAAGACCGTTACGTAGCAGTTGATATAAAAAATATTGTTCCCAATATAAATTTAAAAAAGAAATCTTGATGTGGAAAAAAGGAAAAAAAAGTAGTATGATGTAGCATATCATTTATTGTCATATCGGTTGTGGAAAGTATTAATCGAATGAAGTTTTACTTTTTATGATAAATTGAAAGTAAAAAACATATGGTAAGGTGTGGCAGGTGAAAATGGGTAATGGGGTAAAATGGGTATTTTTAAATTAAATATAAATTACACATTTGTTAAACTTATGCTTTAATCACGTTCTCTTTTTTTTATATTTATTTAATGGAATAAATTTCATCAAAACAAAAACATATTGTAATAGTTTAATGCCTGAAAACTTCTATACATAAACTAGAAAAGTCGAATTATTTACAAATATTTCTGGGTTTTCTTCAGAAAAGAATATTTTTAATACATTCAAATAAAATATTTTAAAAAATTCTACTTTAACTGTTTTCTCACTGGTTTGCAAAATGGGGAAAATGAGTAATAAAATTATTATTGTTGATAAATTTTTTAATTCCGAAATATATATAGATCTTCGAAATAATTGCAATATTATTCAAAAGTACGAATTTTGAAGTTTATAACTGACAAGAATAAACTACAAAATATTTAACACATTTTATATATTAATATAATTAATTACCAGCAGTTGTTTTTTAAACAGACTGCTAACAAAAAGCACACACCGCAATCCGAATGGGTGTCAGGACATTGATCCAGAATCATTTATCGTGAACCACTCCGTTATACACGTCAGTGGAAATTATAGATAACATTTTAGATGACTTTTGTAATGCAGCAGCGAATATGGCAACCCTCCGATCACAGGATCGCTTCAGTTTAATTTGTCAACTCCTCTGTAGTTATTCGAACACACAATCCCCCGATTTCTAGCTGGGTACACTGCCACTGGGTCACCGTGCTCCAGGCGACAGTTGGGGAACTATACGAAAGGAAAGACTAGAACACTGCTTCGGAATTTCGTACCACGGTCAGACGGAAGGGATAACACGCGAGTTGTAACCCCAATGTAGCGCCAAAATTGTGTTGGCTTGGCGACTTATAAAGTTCGTCCTTCAAAAGTGTAAAGTTTTTCTATTCATTGATTAACTTTAAATTGCGTTTTTCTTGAATTCGATTTCAATGCAATGATGCAATGACAGAGGTTTTCCTTTGAAATCTTCGTTTGTTTCAAATACAAAAACAAAATATGCTTTCCTGAGCTGGTACACTGCCTGCAGCTTCCTATGTCATCATGACAAAGAACGTTAGTAGAGACGTGTAAAGGCTTACGAAAGCTTTTATGACTTTTATTTTTAATGGGTTCATGTTGTCATAAATGAAACTCTTGTCTACATTAACATTAGGAAGGTGAGGTAAAAATAATTGAAGGGACGTTTGAATGACTTTTTGCTATCTCGTATAGTGGCAGAAGCTTTGGAATACTTTACTAATCAAGTGTTGCAGCTCAGATAGGTGGAATAAAAATAGTAAGTTATTTTCTATAATAATAATAAAAAAAAGAAAGTATCAGTGTGTGGGTCACTGCCACGCAAAACCCGATCTTCCACTGCGCGGAGATGTCGGAAAATGTATATATAGTATTTACTAATCAACCTCTAATTGTGCACCTGAAGCTTAGAATTTTAAAATTCCATTTAAATTTCCATTTATAACAGTTTCAGAAGCCATTTTTTAAATGTCTATTTATAATAATGTAGATACTATTTCATCTTCAAATCATAAGATGTTGACACAACATTGAAATACTTAAAAATACGGAAATGTCGGAAAATTTATATACAGTATTTACTAATCAACCTCTAATTGTGCACCTGACGCTTAGAATTTTAAAATTCCATTTGAATTTACATTTATAACTGTTTCAGAAGCCATTTTTTAAATGTCTATTTATACTAATGTAGATACTATTTCATCTTCAAATCATAAGATATTGACAACATTGAAATACTTAAAAATACGGAAATGTCTGAAAATTTATATACAGTATTTACTAATCAACCTCTAATTGTGCACCTGACGCTTAGAATTTTAAAATTCCATTTGAATTTACATTTATAACTGTTTCAGAAGCCATTTTTTAAATGTCTATTTATACTAATGTAGATACTATTTCATCTTCAAATCATAAGATGTTGACACAACATTGAAATACTTAAAAATACGGAAATGTCGGAAAATGTATATATAGTATTTACTAATCAACCTCTAATTGTGCACCTGAAGCTTAGAATTTTAAAATTCCATTTGAATTTACATTTATAACTGTTTCAGAAGCCATTTTTTAAATGTCTATTTATAATAATGTAGATACTATTTCATCTTCAAATCATAAGATGTTGACAACATTGAAATACTTAAAAATACGGAAATGTCTGAAAATTTATATATAGTATTTACTAATCAACCTCTAATTGTGCACCTGAAGCTTAGAATTTTAAAATTCCATTTGAATTTACATTTATAACTGTTTCAGAAGCCATTTTTTAAATGTCTATTTATAATAATGTAGATACTATTTCATCTTCAAATCATAAGATGTTGACAACATTGAAATACTTAAAAATATGGAAATGTCTGAAAATTTATATATAGTATTTACTAATCAACCTCTAATTGTGCACCTGAAGCTTAGAATTTTAAACTTTCATTTAAATTTCCATTTATAACAGTTTCAGAAGCCATTTTTTAAATGTCTATTTATACTAATGAAGATACTATTTCATCTTCAAATCATAAGATGTTGACAACATTGAAATACTTAAAAATAAATTAACATACATTGATTGATTTAAACGATTGAAAATTGGCGATCAAAAATTGTTTTGACGGAATAATTGTTTCCTGACAATTATGCTTCGATGGGAAAACTAACGGAAAAGCTAACTTTCGGAGATGTCTGAACAATAGACCAGTTATTTTGCCTTCGAGAAAAAAAAAGAGAAGGAATAAACGCGTGGAGAATAAATCAATGGCGTCATTTTTATTTTTAATGCGTGTGATACCGCGGGTAACAACTAGCTTGTAATATTTGTAATGTAGATTTTTATTGACATACTAAGGTGCCGCAGGTATAGGCAAAGCGAAGGTACACGCTTCTGGATTTTCAAGTTGCTTTAATAGTTATTGCAATTTTTTTACAGGCGATTTATAATTCAAGGAAATATTTCTATTGATATCAGTGGGAAAACTTTGTGAATGCTATCAAAATCACACATTTACTTAAATATGAATAAGCATTTTTAATTCGAACTTAAGTGACTATATAAAACTTAATACTTAATAATTGCAATCGGTATTAACGGTAATAATTTCTTGATTTTAATATCATAGTAAGTCTTAAGCAAAAAAACTTTCTTAATTTCTCTACAAAATACACAATATTTCTTCCAGGTTTACATGGTTGTCGTTCTTTTCACAGTTATCTTCGTCATTGCAGTAAGTTGTATTGTTCTCCTCTGCATTAAATGTCGGTCAAACGAATCCTCGAATCCAAAAAAAGACGTCAAAAGAAGAGTGGTTAAATATGGTAAGATATTAAATAATTATATTGTATGGCTATATTTATTTGCCCTGTGGTATTGTAACGCAACCGATCTAATACGATGTCTTATATAAAGGTAATCCATTCGATTTTTTTTTTTATAACTTGGATTTGCTATGAAATTGAATTATAAATATATGAACACATTTTAAAATACTTTGTCCAATTTGTGATTTTTATAATAGCAAAGCACTTTGTTGGAGTGTAAGTAAAAATTAATTATTAACCGACTGAAAAACGTGCCAACCAAAACTGCCAAATCGAAACAAAAGAAGAGAGGTTATCAATTCGACTGTTATGTATTTGTTTTAAGTTTGTTCGCGCAAGATTTCTGTTCTAATTCAGATATTTTAAAAATTCTTTGTTTTTGTTGCATAAGAGACGTGTCACTTGCGCACCTTTAAAAAAAATATCCGATTTAATTAACTATCTGGAATTCTCCATTAAACGGGCCGTTTGAAAAAAATCTTGTCCGATATCAAATATTCTTTCTTTTGTTAAATAGAGAAAAATCCATTTTTGAATTTTTTTTAATCGATTATCCGGCTTTTATACATCCGGTAATATCGATTAAAAATACTTTTTTTTAACAATTTCTCCTATTTCAAAATATTTTCCTTGTTGAATAAAGATTGGGCATTCATTACAAAAAATGGGGATTGTTTTACAATATATATTTTTGAGACACTATAGTTTTGTATACCCGCCCAGCAAAACAAGTCAGCATAAAACCTTCATCAAAATTATGAAATTGAAGGTTTTATGCAAGAAAACTGCAGTTTTTTTGAAGATCCATAAAATTAAAGGTTTTTGTTTCAATGTCCTTCATAAAAACTGCAAAAAACCGTCATAAAAAACCTGTGAAAAACCTTCAATTTTTTATCATGAAGGGAAAATGCAGATATTTTAAAGGTTTTATGCAGGAAAATTAAAAGCTTCAAAAAACTGCAGTTTTTTGTTTTAATATCCAGTATAAAACCTTCAAAAAACCTTAAATTTTAACAATTTTGATGAAGGTTTCATGCTGACTTTATTTTGCTGGGCGGTTTCATGAAACCGGATGCAAGACGTGGAAAAATGTGAGCAACAACTTGAATTTCTTGGGGATGAACAGCATAAAATGGGGCATTTTTATGAAATTAAAATTTGGGTAGTATTATCTGAAAAACTGGAGGTCTCGGGACTTGATACCACGTCCATGATCGTCAGGGTATGGATATTACCATTTACATTGAGAATCCGAATATTCTTTTTATGAAAGGGTCTCGTAACTAAACTACGAAACCCTATTAGATTTTTTGTCCGTCTATCTGTCCATCTGTGTCACCTCCTCGCACTTCACAAACAAAAAGGGTTATCAATTCCAAATTTACACATTTTGTATTTCAGTGACCCGAATTCAAAAATCGTATTTAAAATTTAGAGTATTTGTAAAAAAGAAACGCTGAAATATTAGCATGCCCGTGCTTTAATTATTGCATTAACAACTAACGGATCGTTTAAAAACTATTTTTAAACGCATTTAGAAAAAAAAGCGTTAAGATTCGTGAGACAAAAGTACGATTTGTCACTGCTTCGGGAAATTTCCTTTATTTTTATATTTCACATGTTAAGATCCGTTGAATGCGAGACCCGCAAAAGGGATCATTACTACTGAAATAATATATTTGATGATTGTAAATTTCAAATTATAATTTCTAAGTGATTTTCATTTAGACACAAAAGTCGCCAGGAGCAAAATTTCGGCGCCATACCAATTGTTTACTTTTTTTATGTTGTTCCTCAGAAGTAAAACGTTCTTTAAGAAAAATAATATGAAATACGACGTCACATCAACGCTAAAACGACACTCTCTCAACATAAACAGATGATAATCATTATTCTATTAGGTTTTATCAATCGTTCGCATTCCTTCAACTACAAATGTATGTCACAAACAGCGCTAAACTTTCTATAAAAGACCAACAAGTGTTTTTTATTCGTTTAGTGTAGCCATAGATTATATCATTGGTTCCTAAAACGTGGTTTGCGGAGGTCCACGAATCATTGTTAAGAAGTCCAAGGTTTCACAAAGAAAAAATGGTTAAAAGGCAAGTGGAAATATCAAGCTTACAACCAAACTTGGACGAGATTATGTATAAAAATAAACTCCTCCCATATAGTTAAAAAATGAGTGCAGTAACTAATTTAAGTGACAATTACTACAATGACTTCATGAGTTTATGAGTGTTAATAAATGTACACGTAAAATTGTTAAATGTGCACGAAAGAGACTAAAAGGTAGTTGAGCTTCTTATTGTGGCATTACTTTTTCTATGTATTTGTTGGGTAAATTTGTGCTCATATTCTTAGTAAAAGCTGTGTAAAATTAAAATAAATGATAAAATTAATTTCAGAAGTGTTTCTTACCTTCATTTTCATTTTTTAAACAAAATTGAAATGTGTACATACCCGGAACGTGGGAAGACTTTCATGAGCACATATAAAAAAAAGAGGTTCCCGGTCCTATTTTAGTTTTACCTACGGGACCGTGATTTAAGGCTAATTTTGAACCGCCCAATTATAATAATATGGCTGCCCAATTACTTAAATAAAAACAGTATAAAATGGTTACATACTTATTTACTTATTTGAATACTATATGGGGGTATTGAGAATAATTTCAGAATTTATCCAACTTTCATTTTCACTTCCAACAAAATTGAAGTGTATACATGCCCAGAAAGCAAAGTCTTCCACAAGCATATTTGAAAAAATATGTCCCCGGTCCGATTTTAGTTTTATATAGGAGTGTCTTAATGCTAATTAAGAACCACTGCTGTGGGATATGAAAGTTTCTATGATAACAATTTTCAGTGGCGTACTACGAAAGTGGAGTGCAGCGTAGACAGGAAATACGAAAATGACCATAGACTCAATACAGATGCGAGTCAAGTTTTTTTTCACTATAGTACTAATTTTTAGTTTTATTTTCATTAAAATGCATAGGTTCAGTGGTCAGTAACCCTCAGTTTATTGTTGTAGGTTTAACAAATCAGAAAACTAGTTTAATTGTTTTCCTTTTGTTATTTTAATACAATAATTGATAATGTGATCAATGAAAAAAAAAAGTTTATAACATAGTATTTTTTATTTAAAAAACCTATTACTGCAACTTAATTGGGAAATTAACTTTAAAATGTACGTTTTTACCTTAAAATCGTATTTATTGCAGATACACGCTAACTGCATTTTTTTATTATTATCTAATAGTAAGAAATAGCTAAATATTATTATTTAATGACAGGCAACATCCACTTCGAGAAGATATTAACTAATACTAAAATTATTTTAAGCCAAAATCTATATTATTATCAAATATGTAATGTTTTTCTTTGTTTCCCGAAAATTCGAAAAAGTTCCCTTAGCTAGTTTCTAAAATAAACGATTCGATTGGATGTTATTTTTTAATCTGTTAATTGATATTGGAATTGAGATGTTTCCGAGTGTAATTAAGCAACTTTCTAGTTTATTTAGAAGATAGTTTAGTTTATTTCACGGAAAAAAATCAAAAATTCTGACGATCTGGGTGTGAAATTCCCGATCGTTGTGTCCAACCGTTTTAAATGGCGTCTGCTATTAGGAACGGCTGAAGTATGTTTTTGTACAAAAAATTCGTAACAAAAAAGCATTATTAATTATTTACAAAATATTTTAAATGGCGTTGTTATTAAGAACTGTAACTAAGCATCTAATAAAATAATGGCCTGAATCTGGACCTTACAGTTAGAGGAAAATACACTGTATAAAAAACAAACTTAAAAATGAGTATTTGAACCTACTCTAATTTTTAGTACAATTGCATCATAAAAGAGCATGACGTACTCAATTTAAGTAACCCCTCTTTCTCAAAAATGAGTAGTGTACTTTAATATTGATAATTTCAGCTTCTGTTCAAACCCTCTTAACAAATCGACCTGGCAAACTTAAAATAGTTGTTCAGAAGATGGTTTTCCACTTTACTTCACGTCGATTGCTTAAATGGTAACCGAGTTATTACAATTTTTACTTCCCATTCTTTTGGCACATCTTTTTAACACTTATTCTGTCTGAGGAAACTTAATAACTTCTATAACTTCTTCAAGTCGCCCACGTAGTTTAACAGATAAGGCTCTGGATTGCGGTGCACGAAAATCGATTTCCGGTAAGTCTTGGTTGTAATTGTCGATATTTAAAAGTGATTTATAAAAGCAGCCTATGTAGGCTAGCATATGCCCTTTTTATTCATTTTTACTCATTGTACTCATTTTTGAGTACATTTTTTTTAAACTTGAAATTTATATATTCAAAAATGAGTACATTTTACTCATATTTGAGTACCTACTTTTAACAGTGTGCGGATACACTTAATAATTTTTTTTAACCCTTTGCACTTCAAAAACACTTTGCGATTTACGTTCTTTTCCACAGATTTTTTTTATACTCATAAAGAGAAAAAAATCCTAATCAAGAGAACAAGTTGAAAAAAAGATTGATGTTCTAAACACAAGATCATGCTGTTCTCGTTTATTTTAAAGAACAGGGAAACAAAAGAACGGGTCGTTATGTTGGCGCCTGAGAGGCGACATCGGAGTGCAAAGGGTTAAATTACAAAATTTATATTTTCAGAAAATCAACTATATATTGGACATGTATTGGCAATTTCATTGATGAATTCTTAACTTTGTCTCAAATTTTATGTAGGAGCACAGATCCCTGTTCGCCACGAAAATAATCATAATCTGTGGTCTACTCCCTTGGACGCAAATTTGCAACAGACGGGTAACCTAATCCAAGATCCTGTGTCCAGCTTTGGGATGGCTCCAGCCGTGGATACAGGCATGACTCCAAGCATGGATTCATGCATGGGTACGGACACATGCACGGATGCTGGCACGAATACTGACATATAAACAGGCATGAATACAAGCATTTCTTACATTTAGAGAAAGAAAATCAAATTTAGACTTTACTTGACACAGGAAAGAATGACGCGTTTAAATAGTATCAATTAACTGTCAAATGAAATACCGTAATTTGGGGTTGTTTGGATTCAAAAAAGTGAATAATATGTGCATTTCTTACCAAAGGATAAGCGTTAAAAACATTAATTATGCTGATAATCTAATTTTATCTACTTTTGTGATATTTTTCTAACATCGAGATTTTTTTCAAATGAAAACTTTAATTTTATGCATACATATATATACATATATACACATACACACACATACACACATTTTATATAAAAATTTTAGCAAATAAATGGCTTAAAAGTTATATTTCATTTTGTTTTCACGCAACTTATCACCATATTTAGAATATAAAATCAGATAAAAATAAATATTTAATTCCTTCAGTTATAGTTTTGAAAGTCGTTCAAATTCTCGATTCAGCCGATACACGTGGAGACTTCAAGAAACAATTTTCTTACCAAGACTTATTGACCCAATTTATTTTCAAGATTGACTTTTGAGCTTTCCATTCCAAAAATGGACTCACCAGACAGTCTGAAAGTTTAGTCTGAAGTATTTCAAAAAGCTTGTGAAGATGCGAGTTGAAATGGATTTTTATGTTCAAATCGGCTTTTAAAATTAAAAAAAGATAGAAAAGTCAAAAAACTTTAAGCGTTTAATATATTGAAATATGCACTGTGCGTGCGGATTGTTTCAAAAATAATTTTATTCTATGTAATTGTTCTCAAATGAAATAGACAAAGAAAAATATGTTTTTTTTTTAAAGTTCCGTTTAAGTATTGAATAAGCAGAATTACCAAAAATGTTTGAATTAGTATTGTTACAAATTTTCAAATTAAGATCACAATTATACTTATTTCCCTTTTCTTAACCTTTTGCACTCGTAATTATGCTTTGGAAAGCTACCAAATAACTCGAAATTTTTTTTCATGTTCGATTAAGATGAATTTTTTTGATAGAAATATGTTCCAATTTAACTAGAAGGTTTACAATCCTAAATCAAAAATTTAAAAATATAACCCTTGAATACACCCCTTGACATAGGATGGGAATGTGGTCACATAATATTTTATTTTTCAACGTGTCAAAATAATTTATTGAAACTACTAAGAATACTTAAGTATATTACACTACACCGCATTAAAAATTTAAGAAATGTAATAATATAAACAAACTGTATAAACAATATTTAGGGGCGGAACGTAATGCCGGCACCTCCACTATAGCAAATCAACTTAAAAATACTTCGAATAGAAATGTTTTGGTATAAGTTATCCCAGTTTGCCCAAAGAATTTCTGTTTCCTATAACTAGTAAGAAGTAAGTAACTGTAACAAAAGGCAATAAAAACAACAAAGAAATACAAACAAGAAACAAAATAAAAAGCACAACATAAAGAAACAATTACATTTTATAATTCTGTGTTTTTCCTATTCCTATTTCTATGGCGACATACGAACGCAACGGTACAGATGCAATGTCCCCTGTACATACGAGCGCGATGGTAAAACGAATTATGTCCCCCATACGGGGACATACGAGTGCAAAGGGTTAAAGCTGTAAGGGCTATAAATTAATGTTTATTTTCTGAGAAATTTTCAGAAATATGAAGCATTTTGTGTAAAAGTAAATTTGTTTTATTGTTATATGTCAAATGGAATATACTTTATTAAATTAATTTACGTATTGATTGTAAAAGATGTTTTAATAAATTATCACATTAAGCAATTATTCATAAAAAAAAATTAAAAATTACTTTTATTTTCAAAAGTTAACTTGTTCATCGTTTGGTTTTAATTTTATTTATTTCGAAAGTGATTTTAAATTTTTTTAATATTTTGATGAATAAAAAAATTCTGAACAATGCACTAAATTCTTATGTGCATTATCATGACGTACAACTTTCTAATTATTTTCATCAAATTCCACGAGTGAGGAAGAGTTTTAGTAAATTTAATCAAAGTGTAAACTGTAAAAATATTTGTTAATTTCTGAAGAAAACATCGTCATTTTTGATAAAATAGTTGATTGCTAAATGTTTCGATTAAATATTTCGTAAAAATAAAAAAAAAATTATCGTTTATTCAGGAAATTAATTTCGTCAAAAGTGAAGATGATTTAAAATAAAAATCGACGATATGACTCGAACCAGGGATATATTGGTCCAAAGTCGCAGGCGCTATCGATGGAGCCTGAAAATCTCTTTTTGAATTGTGGCAATATGTATATGAAAACTGAATCTAAAATGAGCTAATACCCAAAAGGAATATGAGTAAATTATTTTCGTCAAAAATGTGAGGATTCTTGTTACGTCAAACTTCACGACAATGATAAATTGATTATCAAAATCGACCTAAAATAGCCTGACGGTTGTTGAATGCTAAAAAGTAATAGTATTACTTCTAAGAGTAATCCTTCCATATTAATTTAACAACATTTCGGAACTTAGTGGTAATTTTTTATTCAGGATTTACCGGATATTTGTTTAAAAAGTAGTTTCTTGAATTTTTACTCAGTTTTGGACCGATTTCCACATGTGCCCCAATTTAGGTCATTTCTATGCCGATTTGCTTTATAACAACCATAAAGTGTGCAAGCGATTCAAGCATTTAAAAAAACCTAACCTTTATAACCTTCTCTTTTTCAAGTTCTTAGACCGTTAAAATGGTTACGTCAAAAAAGTTTGTTACTTTTCCAAAACAGCAAAATATTTTGTTATTTTCGAAAAATAATCATTTTAACTTTTGAGAATAATCTTTTTAAATTTTAACCATAGTATTTGAAAGCGTCTGTTTCGTCACAATGAAAACAGTTCCTTAAAAATCAACATGCATTATTAATAGTGTATCTAACTTTTTGGCAAAACTATATTTTAAGTTAATAAAATATTATATAAATATCGTTTTTCACGTTTTTTAGACAAACGACTAAGATCGTTTTTTAGACAGGTCCAGTATTTAAACAACACTATAGACAGTTACAACGGAAAGCATTATTCAGAAAAAAAAGTTTAAACCTTGATGCGTCGATTTTGAAGGAAGGTATCATAAATTTTTGCATTTCATATGTTTGTATTTTGGTTCCTGTAGATGTTGCGTGAATGTGCTTATGCATTTTACCATTTAAACATGTGTTTTTGAAAAGAAAAATTGAAGGGAAATCATTTTACTTGCAGCTTTAATACCTTATATCTGATATGTAGGCAGTATGATTCCGTTCACATTTGCTATCTGATTTTTATTTTTAATGTTAACAGAAAATAGTGGTCCTCACTTTCTCTAACTTACAACTGGTTACCACTTACAGTTACTAAACGTAGAAACTTACAACTGGTTACCACTTACAGTTACTAAACGTAGAAACTTACAACTAGTTACCACTTACAGTTACTAAACGTAGAAACTTACAACTGGTTACCACTTACAGTTACTAAACGTAGAAACTTACAACTAGTTACCACTTACAGTTACTAAACGTAGAAACTTACAACTGGTTACCACTTACAGTTACTAAACGTAGAAACTTACAACTGGTTACCACTTACAGTTACTAAACGTAGAAACTTACAACTGGTTACCACTTACCGTTACTAAACGTAGAAACTTACAACTGGTTACCACTTACAGTTACTAAACATAGAAACTTACAACTGGTTACCACTTACAGTTACTAAACGTAGAAACTTACAACTGGTTACCACTTACAGTTACTAAACGTAGACACTTACAACTGGTTACCAGACACATACAACTGGTTACCACTTACAGTTACTAAACGTGGACACTTACAACTGGTTACCACTTACAGTTACTAAACGTAGAAGAGTACTTAGGTTACCACTATACTAAAGAATCCTACTTTTCTAAAAGATATTTTTTAAAACTTCTGACGCTCAAGGACTTAATATAATGCCCTGCTATGCATCACCATTTTTTAACAAGGCAACTAAACGTAGAATTTATAAAAATACTTCATTTTGCAGCATTTTTTTAAATCTTATGGTGTAGTTAAACTTTAAAACTGTAAATATAATTTTAAAAAATCTACAGAAAAATGTATTAAAGCATGTAAGAAGTAAAAACAACGTTACACTTAAAAAACAGCTTAAGCTTCTTTGTGTTAACTGCAATACAAGCGTCAAAGTTAAAAAAAAAAATAAAGATTTAAGCGAAACTTTTGTCTTTGAAAACTGACCACCCAATTTCGTTTTTCTTCTATGAACAAATAAAAAAGAATCTACAGCCCAGTTTTGTTTCGAAAGCGGATTATTCCACAAAAATCGAACCGAATGATTTCGAATTACGAAACAAAGCAAATAAGCTTTCAATACTCTTTTTACTTTTCCAAAAGTTCTAACTCGATTACTTTGTTCCCATTCGAACGAATCTTGTTCGTTAAACTTTATTTTTAGAGTTAGTTTCGTGTTCTAAAACATCAAGGTTAAAATCCTGCTCATCCAAACGTGAACCTTTACGTTTCGAAAATAGTGTTCAATATTTGTATAGTCTATTATCTTCTAATAAAAAGAATTATCCTTTATGTTGGTGTAACCCAGCTAAACTTGTCGACTAAAATCTTTTTTTAAAGTTTAAAGAGATTTGAAATTTCTTATTTGTATAAAATACGCAATAAGAAATTTCATATTTACTCCTCAAGGAAAAAATTAGTAAATGATAACTGAGTTGGGAAAAAAAATATCGAAGAACATTTTTTTTTGTACGAAATGCACAATAAGAAAATTTTCGATTACTACTCAAAAAGAAAATAGAAAACAGATGATACCAGGAAGGAAAAAAATAATGAAGAAGAGCTGGCAAATAAATAATAAAATATTTGACTTATCTTATTTGTAGGAAATGCACAATAAGAATTTTCACACTTAATACTCAAGAAGAAAATGAGAAAGGGAAGATACCGATGCTGAATAAAAATTATTGTTAAAGAAGTTGACCTGGATTGTAAAATGAAGAATAAAATATTTAAAATTTCTTCTTTTTAATGAATTATACAATAAGAAATCACTCCTTAAGAAGAAACGATTAAAGGAGGATCACCGAGTTGGAAAAAAATTAAAGAAAGATTTGACCAGGGCTAGAAAATAAAAAGTAATATATATGGAATTTCTTATTTGTATGAAATGCACAATCAAAAGTTTCACATTTAAATCTCAAGGAAATAATTGGCAAAGAATGATAACTGATCTGGAAGAAAACTATTGAAGAAGTATTTCAACTGAGCTAGAAAAGAAAGAATACACAATTTAAAATTTCTTATTTGTAAAGAATACACAATAGAAAAGTTCACATATACTCCTCTAGGAAAAAAAAAATTTGAAGGATGACAACTGATATGGAAAAGAAATAATGAAGAGGGCTTTGACCTCGGCAGGAAAATGAGGAGTAATGTATTTGAAATTTTTTACTGGAATAAACTACAAAATAAGAAATTTCACACTTACTCCTCAAGAAGTAAATGGGTAAAGGACGATAACTGAACTGGAAGAAAAATAATTGAATCTTAATGTATAAGGCAAATAATATCAAGTATGGATGTCAGTATTGTAGTTATTTTTAAACAATTTCAATAAATCTATAAAAAAAGTATTTGTTTAATTGTATGGGTCGACAGTAGTACATGTTGAAATGAACAATATGAAAGTCAGATTCCACGAGTCCATTGGTTCCTTATAAAGTATATATTATTACCAACCAAGTTGCATATAATTTTAAGAGGACTTCAAAATAAATACTATTTTTAACCTTCTCTAATTTTTTTTTAATTTCACAAATCTTTACAAAAATTAAACCGGCGTTGTGTTAAAATGTACCTACATAAACTAATGGAAAACTGTAAAATTATTTCTGAAGGGAAACCATACAATTACGGCAACTATAAGATTAGTTCAAATTTGTAATATTTTGCCTAAAAAAATAGTCAAACATCGCCAAAGAAGAACGCAGAATCGAACCAAGTACGTTCTGCTTACTACACCGATACTACCTGTCACGATAAAATGATCACTCTAGACCCCACAAGTTTATCAATTCGACTGTTATGTATTTTTCTTGTATAGAAGTCATACTTTTATTTGATGTATTTTTCAAATCGAGTATAACATGATAATAAGCCTTTTTATCCTTATTGAGCCAGTAATCTCGTATTTCTACAGCATCACTAGGCATCTCCAATGGTAATAAAAAATCTCAACGAATCTGCTGACAGCTTATATTTCACACGCTTTCAACCCTCTTCTATCTGCTGGAACCGATAACAAAATACCCCATCTCACTATCAAACAAGGCTCAAAAGTTTAAAGCAAGCACCCATTTTAATGCATGTCCTCTCGCAGTCAATATTTTCCTAAGCTCATCGAATCAGCCAAGTGTCGCCATGGGATTAAATTCCCAACAAGAATCTTCCATTACACTCTGGTATCCTTCGTAATAAAGCAGCAGATATGGGACCTTTTCTTGCCAAATTACTTCCATCGCAATGAAGATGTAAAAGACTGTTTTGATTCTGGAGATTTCGGCTGTGTACCGTTATACAATTCTTTTCAAATATAAATGAAAATAGGGTTAAGATGCAGGTACTGAGGCGGATTTGCGCCAATACTTCAATAATATCGCCAAAACAAAATGGCCGCTGCTAAACATTTTATTTGTCGCATCGTAATTGAGTTATGATTTTGAAATCTCATTTTCATAAGTTACACGTTACTTAAATTTAACAGTTCCGAACCAGACCTAATATATTCTGTCGAATGAGTTTTTCAATAGCGGTCATTTTGTTATGACGATGTTAGAGTTATTGGCGCAATTCCGCCGCAGATTCAACATCTTTACCTTAAAATAGTATTGATAAAGGACGAACTTAAAAATATGATATACCCTAGTCAATAAATGCAATGTTAACTTAGAGGTACTAAATACATAAATTTATCCTATTAAACAACAATAAGTATAATTTTATCTCTAACTAATTTATCTCTCAGTTTCTATAAGGAATTATAAATATTAAAATAAATAACGACTATATTTTTTTCTTTATACTGTTCGGTTTTTACGTTGACTTTATTTTCATTAATTCTTATATTTTATAATAATTTTGCCATGATTAGAGAGCTTGAAAATTTACCAACTTCAGTGAATTTTACATTTTTTCAACGAACTTTATTTGATCGATTAGCATTAATATATATTTATAATTTATATTAATCTAAATAAATCTGAAAAAAGATTTGAAATAATCTAAATGAATCTTGATTAACCTTAAAAAAATATTGAGGAAAAAGAATACTAGTATTAAAAATATATAATATTTTGCATTAGATAGTTTCAAAGTATGCAATCCAAAACAGTTAACCCAATTTTTAAAATTTCAAGAATTTGTTTCAGTTATCTTACCTAAATTAATAGAATAAAAAAATCATAGATTTTAACTTTAATATATAAAAGTTACTATTATTTTATAACTGTTTACTGTTTTTCAATCTAAACTATCTATAATAATAAAAGAAAGTGTCTGTATGTGGATCACAAAACACTTACTTCCTAAAACGTATAAAATGTCGAAATTTGATACATAAGTATTATTCATCTTCAAAATGTGCACCTGAGGCTCAAATTTGTAAAATTTAATTTCTTAAATGATTTTAACAGTTTTAAAAATATCATATAAAGAAACACCTCATAAAAGTTTCCTAAGGTCCTTGAACGTGCCTTTTTAGCTTAGTCGGTAGAGTGCTGGACTTCGAAACAATAGTTCGCGGGTTCGATTTTAGACGGGGGCAGCTCAATTTATATACATGCCTTAACGGGTTCTCCAGCAACGCGGCGCCACACAGCTAATCAATAATATTGTTAGAAAACACAAAGTGTTTCGCTCGAGTTTGAAAGCAAAGCCACAAACCAAACACTCTAAACGAATTAATAAGATATGGTTCTGTTTTGATTTTCATCGAAAATCGATCCATAAACTATTATTTTAAAAGCTTCTTCCCCGCAACTTTCTTCCCCAATTCCTGTAGAATATTTTTTTTTTAAAGAAATCCCCAATACCTAAATAGAAAAAAAAGACATCGTGGAAATTTAACCATTGCATTCCTTTTTTCACGATTCCATTCCGAAAGTACAGTTTATATCCCGCACTAAAAGTGAGACTGGGACAACCAGAGCTATTCTAGGCACCTGGGAAAGCTTTCATACAGTAAAAAGCACTTTTATGATACTTCGATCCTGAAATCGATTCATATAGGGCACTGGTGCTGTAGTAACTAAAAGACTTCTAAAAATACAGAAAGAATTGGAAATCAGGTTTTTTAACTAATTTTGTAGTATACTAGGTATGTGATTCGTGTTGTTTGCGATTCTTAATAATTTATATTCAAATTTGTATATTACAATGTTTTTCGCAGCAATTGAAATATGCATAGGTTTAAATTTAGACTGCAAATTTCGTAAATAGCAGTCTGGAACTGATACTTGAACGGTTTCTTTGCCAACACATGGCATTGTAATTTAAGAGATTCAATTTTCTTAGGAAAATAGTTTCAACATAAATCGCAAACTGTCTTTCAAGTTCTTGTTTAAATATTATTTTTTAAATGCATAGAAATATTATAAATGTAATAAAAATTTAATAACCCTAAAGTGTCTTCTCAATTTTTGGCTTCCAAATCATTTAAAAATTCAGAGACAAAACACAAATTCATATAACACGCAGGTCACATATGCTAATTTTGTGATGCAATAAATGGAATCTTTAGGTCTTAGAAAAATATGTACTTGAAAATAAGTCAAACGTACTGTACAAATATTTTATTATATTCGATGATTATCATGGCTCGGAATACGCTAGTTTCAATTTTGAAAGAGACATGTTCTCAAAACTGAGTATATGCTAGCCTACATGGGCTGTCTTCATTAATCTCTTTCTGCGAATACCGACAATTATAAAGAATTCTTAAGGGGAATTCATCATAGATCTTCAACACCGCAGTGCAGTACTTTATTCGTTAAACTACCAGGTCAACATTAAGAAGTTATAAATAGAAAAAATGCTAAAAAAAAGTGTGCCAAAAGAATGGGAAGTAAGATAATCGAGTTGTAATAAGTCAATTTTTATTTTAGAAATCTACATCAAATAATGTGGAAACTCATCTTCTGAACTACTATTTTAGGTTTGCCGGGTATCATTAAGATGGCCTGAACAGAAGCTGAGATTAGTAATATTAAATCGCATTGCTACTTTTTGAGAAAGTACGGTTACTTGCATTTGAGTATGTCACACGCCCGTTTACGATGCAATTATATTTTAAGAAAAACGAATCGGTTTAGATACTCATTTTTAAATACCTATTTTTACAATGCACATACACCTGTTCTTTCTGACACCACCTGTTGCGATCATTTTCCTAGATTTCCCCCAGTACCCCAAGAATACAATAAATTACGAGTTTTTTGATGACGTACGACTCTATCGCACGCAGCCAATCAGCGCAAAGGATGTTACTGTAAAAGCGGCCATCATAAATTACATCCAATGTGTTTGCAACATTTATATTGAAGTTCCATCTGCTAAAATCAGGATGTAACTGCGATATCATTAATCTAGTTACCCCATTTACTGAAATATGAATTTCACAATCTAATTCAGTCATTTTTCTGAGCACACATGGTAATAAAGAACTTTTTTTGCAATTCATGATCTATTTTTTCCCAGGTGTTACATTTCTGCAACTAATCACCTACTGTCAAACTTCCTTTACCGCAAAAAACTAACAATAAAATAATCTTAATTTTCTCAGATTTGTTATTTTAAATTATGTCACTTGATATTTTTGACCTCCTAACGAAGTCAGCATGAAAACTTCATCAAAGTTGTTAAATTGAAGGTTTTATGCCGAAAAACTGTAGTTTTTTTTTAAAGTTCCATTAAAAAACATTCAATTTCACAATATTGATGAAGTTTTTATGCTGTCTTTTTTTTTTATGGGGTGTAAAGTCTTTAAAATCGGTTCCTTTGTAAAGGGTGATGGACGTAATAAAAACATGAGTCGCAAAAGAGCGTTGGCGCGCTTGCAACTGTTTTACGCTTACAAACGTCGTTCTAAGAACAAGACACAACACAATAAGCGTGCGACGGTTTGTCCGGATTCCAAAAAGGTTCCACTCACTTGCGTTTGACGTTACTCGCCTTAAACACGGCCGTCTCGATAGAAAGGACCTACCTCATTTTTATACGGTAAATTCACTTATTTTTGTTTACCTACGAGTACCGTATTTGAAACAAATGTACTAATGGTTGATGTGGAAAATTCTTAATTTATCACTTATATCATCACGATTAAGTTATTTACTTTGAGACAAGTGGTTTCTGTTTGAGAATAGAAAGTGTAATAGAAAATGAGTTTATTTCAAATGAATAGTATTACATACCAGAGTTTCTAATTTTAAACGCGTATTTTAAACGCAGGCACGTTGGTAAGGGGGTGGTTCAGGGGGTTCAAACCCCTCCCCTTGCAAGTCAAGAAGACTAAAATTAAAAATCGAATTACTGTAAAAATACTTTGAAAAACTAGAAAAATGTTACTTTCTCGTAAAGTTAGTATTTTCGGGGGTCCTTCCCCGGAAAAAAGTTTTCAAAAACTTGTCTTGAGGCACTTTTTATCTCAAACTAAGCTTTACATGACATCATCGGGTTCATTATGATAGCATTTGGATTTCGGCGACAAAGGGAAAAGATCGTCAAACGGGGTCGTATACAAAAGATACTCCAAAACCATATTCTAAACAATGATTCTCAAAACTTAAATGTGTTCTTTAAATTTATTACATAATTAGGAAGTGTTATTTACTAATTTTTATAAATAGACTGATATTTGTAACTATTTCATGAAAAATAAAAGATAACTGTTGCTGTTACGATATTTATCTGCCAACGTATTCCTGTTTACTTAACAAATATTAATAAGTTCTTTTAAAAAAAGCTGGGGGAAGGGATTTTTTTTGTTGGGGGGGGGGGGGGGCTCGTTGATATTGGGGGAGGTTTCCCCCAACTCTGGTTGAGGGGGGAATTAATTTAACTAAATAAATCCGTTGATCTGTCACTGAACCCCTCCCATGAAAAATGTATACCGACGTGCCTGTTTAAACGGATATATTAGTACAAATGAGATTATTTTTAATAAGTGAAATACTATTCAAGGGCGGAATCAAAAATAAACAATATTATCATCCAAGTTTAAAAATCCGAATAGAAAAAGCAATTTCTTAATATACAAATAAAGTTAATTTGCATGTTTACGAGTTCAAAATAGAAAAGTGTTTATCTAAAATGAGATACAAAATGTATTGAATTTAAATAGTTAGTCCATCCTATCTCTCCCCCTTCCTTTGATAGTCTCTAAAAATAGCTTTTAGTATCCGTTGCTATGGCAACCTACTCTCTACTTAGTTGTTCACAAAAAGATATTTTTCTACATCCCATTGATTAAACTTGGGGGAACTGCTGCGAAAGAAAAATATGATTTTCGCTGACTTTAAAAGACGTAGTAATTTAAAATTCTAGTCTGTTATTTTAATTGTTATTCTTATATGGCACGTGTATGCATTTTTACTGATTAGTATTTATAGAAGACTGTTTCTAGAGAGTAAAATATTTGCGTGTTTTTTTTTCTATTGGACTGTAGACAGTAGAATATGAAATTACAAAATGTATTTTTCATAAATCCGAATAAAGTGTTATAGTTAATTGTTTTGTAGTATTAACAAAACTTAATTATTAATAAACTTAAGTATTAACAAAGAATAATTTGTAATCGCATTCAACGTGCTTATAATCTACCAGTATAGAATCCATCAAAATCTATCAGTGGTTTTCTGGTAAAAATGACAAAATAAACAAACTGATAAAATATATTTTTAAAATATCCTTTTTTCTTCAAAAAGTTCTTGATAATGCCCAGGATATATATATATATATATATACACAAAAAAGCTCTAAAGCTCTTCAGGAGAGCAAAAAGAAGAATTAGTTCCTTATGATGATTCTATGATAGAATATTTTCTCATTTGTTAATATCTTTTTATTGGAATATCTGGTGACATCAGGGATTTTGACACCAGACGGAAATAGTTATAAAAATAATAATAATAAAAATGAATTTTTGACATACGACCTTTTGAACTTTCAACGACGATATATAAATACGATGTAATTCAACATTATCTTTTAAAATCCTGAGATTTCTATTTTTACATTTAGACACAATTAGATCTACAATTCAAGCATTTTATTCTAATACATTCCCTTGCCATTACGACAAAATGAACAATATTTATCTTTGACAGCTTATTGCGTCTTACCGAAATGCATTTTCAGAAAAAAAATAGAAGAATCACATTCTCAAAAAAAAAATAACAAAATCCCCAAGTCATCTCACGACATTCAAAATCTACATTGATCTCCCTTTCCCACATCCGAAAGAGTCAACAATGTTCTCTTTAAGATAAACAAATTTCCAATACCGCAAACGATTTTTCGCTCAGGAGGGGGAACAACACAACTCCGGCTATTGATTCTTCGGACGGTTAACAGTTGACGCGGGCCGCAATAACTGTCAGCCGAACGCAGCATTCCCCGCACACGCACAAGTGAATTTGTGGCAGTTTTGTAATGGAAAGGGAAACTGTACAAATTGTTTCCCAATGCGAGCTGAATGGGATTCGTGGATAGTAAAAACGTCGCCAAGTGTCGCGAATGTTTGCCCCTGGCAATTAAACTACCAAGCAGAGAGAAGTTCAATATATTGGTATTGACTTTGCCCTGTATGGTTATTCGTAGTAAAAAGAAGCAAAGCATACTATCGATGTCTTAGTGCACAATGTCGTGAATTCGATGTTCAGAGCTCATTTGAATCCTCGTATTGCAATCTAATGTTATAGATAAAAAATAATTTATTTATACCCAATTTTTAACAATTCAATTTTCAACAATTAATTTATTATTTCTTATTTAATATTATGTTGTTGTTTTTATTATTTTTTTCTAGGTATCTAAATATGTCGCCTATTTTTAATTTTTTTAAAGAATTCTTAAATCCCTCATTTAGAAAAGGAGAGTTTATAGCTTTAAAATCATCAATAGAGCGTCATAAAATTATAATGAATCAATCTTTAAAGAATTAGGGGACAGTACAGTAGACCACCGGTCGCAGTCCTTGCTCCAGCTGTCATCCACAAGTCATAAGTCATTCCATTATCATGTTAAACCACCAAATTTAATTACGCCAGTCACGTTAAAAATATTTAAATATTTTAACAAAAGAATCGGAACTTATTGACAGATTTTAACTAAAATCACGATAACAAAAAAAAAACATTTATCTACACAATTTCCCCATAGTTGCTTTTAAGCAGCACTTGAATTATCAATCATAGCCATCAAGTTTTTGGTTGGTTGATTGAAAAAACGTCGCAATAGACGTCGCTATTTCCGACACCATCATGTTAAAAATGATGATATCGACTTGTATTAAATACAAGTTGATTCCATATTCGAGATTTTTTGTATAAATAGAATAAACATAAAAGTGTATTTTACAAAATATTTAAAAACATTTTGGTGATTAGGCAATAGCTCTTCTGACCGTTTAAGACCCTCTTATGAACCTTCAGTAGTTCGTGAACCAGGGGTTGGGGAGAAAGGGTTAATTGACAGAAACCGAAAAATATTTTATTTAATTCCTATATGATGGGAATACAAACTTTCAAATGGCTTTTTTACAAAATCCCTTGCATTAAGGCATTGCTATGTTATTTCTTAAAAGTCCTTTCAAGGTCGTTTATTTCCTTTCCTTCGACACCACGTTTCTATGGAAACCCAGCAGATTCAGTGTAATAAGATAACGAACTTAAGAATCGTCGATTTTAAAGAACCATACACTATAACATAAAAAACAATTTTTTTTTTAAATAATATGCAACAAAATTTTGAAAGGAAATTTTATTCAATAACGCTTTAATCCAAATATTATTTTCACACTCAGTCACGTGGACTAATTAATCCAAATCAAATGGAATAATTAATAATTTCTCTATTAATGGATTGTTGTTTTTCAAACTTTCAATGAAAATTTTTAATTCAGGTAGATTTTTTTAATTAGTTTTTCTCACTTAACAAGTCGCAAATTGTTTGTTTTTGCATTAACCATTAAATAGGTCTGTGTCCTAAATATGATGACATTTTTAGTTATATAGGCTATTTATTCATGCAATTTCACTTTAAATTTCTCTTCTCAAACTCGCTTAAATAGTTTAAAAAAAACTCTAAAAAGCAACTTTCCATAATTAAAGTTATTTGTTTGCACAATGACTTGCTAACGGACATGAGTACCAACAAATTTATTCTGAAAAACAAAACAAATTAAATTTATTTTTTAATCTAGGAACTATGTAAATATCCGCTGTTTACAAAGTAAATTTTGCCCCCCATCCCCTCTCCTTTCCGTTACTGGTATTTAAAAATCAGAAAATTATTTAACCCTCTGAGTGGTGAGTGTTGAAGAAGTTGAGAGATTACGGGGGCATTCGCAAATTATATTTAGAGATTATTGTTCTCTATTGAATGGAAAAACTCAAATTTAATCTTTTTGAAAACGCGTTTTCTATCTACATGGACAAGAGGCCCTGCTAAAAACAAAACAATGAGAGATATGAACATAATATAATCTAGAATCCGACCTCTCAAAAATCAGAGAACAGTTAATTAACTGAATAAAATAAATGTTTTTAACAATTATGGAAAATATACACTTGAAACTTCCACTCAAATCACAGATTCTCACAAATGAATCGAAATATCTTAAAAGGGGACATGTTTCTAAGACTTAACATAGCCTATATCCATTTTTTTACATATTCCAATTCAAATAATTTTAATCCAAAAAGTTATAACTGTCTTTATATTTACGCAATGTAAACTTATTTAATTACACTGAAGTAGCATCAGATTCTGAAATCGCTTAAAACACAAATTGAGCCGCCTCAAACCGAGTAACCATAGGGCCCCTTCTATCAGACAGTGAAAAAGACAAATGAGCCTCAGAATTTAAAACGTGCAATTAATCCTTAAACGGGAATTACTTTCTCAACTATAAAACTTGCGACCGATTACGCGCATCAATTAAACTTCCGTTAAAAGTCTCGTAAATGCTCCATTGAAAGTGTAACTCTTCAGAGTTAGGCAAGACCCGTCTAGACATTTCAATGGTTTATTTCGTAACAAGACATTTAATAAAATAGATGCACCCGAATGAACTCAATAGTTATTGTTAAATTGTTGTTTTAAAATATAATTTTAAAATTATTTACTGTGTATTCAATAAATTCGTTAAAGGTCAAAGTTAAATTAAACCGTAATGTATTTAAAACTAAACTTAAAAACATCACAAACGCAGCGTAAAATTGTGTAGTTCGTAACTACAATAAAATCATTTAACCAACGCTCACGCAAGTTTTGCAATTGCAAAGTTGTTTCAACTACTTGGAAATTTAAATTAATTTTTGGGGGCATGTTATTTTGTACTATTTATTTTTAATTTATTGTAAAAAGATTGCTTGTTAATTGTGCATCAATTCTTTAAATTGAAAAAAAATATCGTATAAAATGTAGTATTTTTATAAATTTAAAAATTGAGTTCATTGCTCGAAAAAATGGAGATTCCTGGACGTAATTTTTTTTATTTAATTGTGAAATTAAATAAAAATTAAATTGCAATCAGAAAAAAATTCAATTGAATAACTGTTGTTCATGAGACCTCTTATAAACCCAACACCATGCATATACTATTCTTTCCCTTATTTAAAATTAACATCGCACGGAATGTGTAGGTAATGTATACCATCTCTAAGTAAACTGTCTGCAACTGCTCAAAATGTACACCATACACTTTGTGTATAAAGGCATAGAAAACGCAAAAAAGTAACAATTTACATGTATCCAGTTTTGAATTTACATAATGCAAAATCGCATTTAATAAGTATCCACTCCTTGCATTGTATTGTCCATTCCCAAACAGTAATATGCAATCATTTGTATCACGAGCATAACACAACATTCACAATCGCGTAAATGTTTGTCCTATGCATAATAATTTGTATAACATTACATCCCACACTAGTACCTCATTATAAATGCATTGGATTCCGTAGTTAGTTTAATACAAGTCCTTGTTAATAAAGGTAAATGACAACGTTTATTCCATTACGACTAACAGATTATTACCAACCTTAGTTATGAGTATTTCGTTTTACGCGATTATAATGCGGATACTTCTTTAATTTTTGGATGGTAAAGATGTCGTCCAGATTGGTATGTTTGCGATTTAATTAGGATTTGATGACGGGCCTAGGTAATTTGGTTTTGTTATCAAATGACGTTGTTTATTAATCTATTTGACATTTGAAATTTAATGAGAAACATTCAATTGTGGTTCTGACTCCAAATGTAAATTATAATGTGGGGGGAAGACAAAATCGGATGGGTAGTTTTCACTGTACCGTAAGGTTTGGTTCGTGAATATTTTGTGCGTGCGTCTGCTCGGCCTGTCTTATCATTCGACTTGTTTGTATCATTTTGTTGGTCTTAAAATGCTCTTTCAACCTTGTTGAAGTTTTCTACCGCCATGATATTTTGAGTAATATGTTGGATTCCCATTTAAATCTTCAAAAAACTGTCACTTTACACTCCACACAATTTTCACACAAACGGTATGAACTGCCAAGCAGTTAAAGCTAATTATAAAACAACGTCTACCTTCATCTGCATGATGATGTGTCAATTATCCTATTGTATTTATTGGGCTTTGCGAGATCAACTCTTTTCCTGTCGCTAAAGTTTCTGCCAATGACCGATGTACCCTGACCTATATTAATGAAGTATTTATGTCAAAAAGTTATAGTAACTGTGCTTATTCGAAGTTACCCCGCGAGGTACATTATCAGTACAAAAAGTTAGACATTAGAACTCAATTGACACTAGATAAATTGTGACAAGATCCCATACAAATAATCCACTATCCTGATAATTGGATAATTCACGAAAAAGGGTTATTTCATAGTAAAAAAACGAATTTTGCTTTAGTATTCAATGTAGTTTAATGAGTATTAAAAACAATATAATTCACCAATAAGAAACTTTTATGCAGAGTTGTTTATAACCAACTAAAGATATTTAAAACAAAACCATCCTTAACTCACCAGCATTTCTTCTGATCCCTAAACTCCTAATCACATTGTGTGTGTGCTTTTTAACCATCAAAACCAAATGCGTGTCAGGAAAGATAGATTTTGGTTTAGGACGCCACTGTAGGAAAGGTTATGGCGCATTACTCACTTTCTTATATTCTCAAATGAAATCATTGGAGTCCTACTAAGAGAAATTCCGGATATGTGCATTCCCTTCCACAGTACCGTAAGAACTGATTCGTAAATACTTTGTACGCATGCCGCCTCCACAGCCTACTCGGGCCTCCGTGGCCGAGCGGTTAAAGGCGTCAGTTGGGAATACGAAGGTTCTCGGTTCGATGCCAGGCGATGGACTTGACAAAGAAAAGTAAAAAGTAGTGATCTTGTGATCGGAGGGTTGCCAGCTTCGCTACAAAATACTATAAAAGTCGTCCAGAACATCCGCAAAAACTAACGGCGTGTATACGGGACTGGTGCACGATAAATCAGATCGGGGTCCTAAGTCCCGACGCGTCTATTGAAGGCGTTGGGTGCCAGTTCAGGTGTTTCCTCGTCATCTGACCATGGTTCAAAAATACGAGGCATTGTTCCCAGGTCTTTCCTTTGAGATAGGCACCGAACCGTCGCCAATAGCCCACTATGCAGCTTCAGTGCGACGTTAATTAATAAAATAAAATCAATCCACAGCCTACTCCTTCTTGCGCCTTTGGTAAGTTCCACACCATTCCGCACTTGTCATGAGACTAGACTTCTCAGTATCTATTTGTTCGTCTTCATCAACTCTCTTTCAACTGTTTAGTTTGTCACAATTCAGCTGAGGTAATTTGGCATTATTGTAAAATATTCAACAAATCGTCACATTCCACTACACACGATTTTCATACAAATGGCTTAAACTGTCAACTAGTCTAACGGACTTGTATAACTGGTTGTTCTCTTCAATTTAAGACTTATCGAATAGAGGTGAAGTGACAGCGGTTATGCAGGTTAGGGTGTCCGAAAATGTGACACCCACACCCCTATCTGACCTTTGTATCGCGTGGGGGGTAGTCAAATTTCGGGCATAATCCGGCCTCTTTAACCGTTGTAAATTTAGTTCCAATCGACAGGTTGTAGCGATTGTGTGCTTAAATGAAGAAAACGACAAGTTTTATAATTCCATTTGACTAGCCAACAGTTTAATTGATTTGTGAGAAAATTGTGTGCAGTAGAAAATTACTATTTGTCAAAGGCAACACTGTTAAAAATAGGTACTCAAAAATAAGTCAAATGTATTCATTTCAGAGTACATTCGATACTTATCATAGCTCCGAATACTTAAGTATCATTTTTGAAAAAGACATGTACTCAAAAATGAGTAAAAAGGAATAAAAACAGAAGTTGGTTGCCTACGTAGGCTGAAATCTTAAATGACTTTCGATAAATATCGACAATTACAACCAAGACTTACTGGGAATCGAATCCATATCCTAAGGCACCGCAGTCCAGTGCCTTATCCGTTGTATTTCCAGGGCGACATGAAGAAGTTATAAACATAAAAACTTTAAAAAGGTGAGCTAAAAGAATCGGAAGTAAGATAATGATGGAAACTGAGTTATAATAACTCAGTTTCCATTTAAGCAATCGAAATCAAATAATGTGAAAAACCATCTTCTGAACAACTATTTTAAGTGTGTCGGTCGCTTTGTGAATATGGCTTGAACATAAGCAGATATTAGTAATATTAAATCACACTGCTCATTTTTGAGAAAGTCCAAATACTTAAATTTGAATACGTTATCGCTCGTTTACGTTGCAATTGTACTCAAAGTAAAACGAGTAGGTTCAGGTGCTCATTTATAAGTACCTTTTTTACCAGTGAAAATATCACACTAAAGTGCACGATGAGAAACTTAAATTGATTGAAAGAACAGTTCAAGACGGAATAAAATCATACCAAGAAATCTAAACTTATGGTTTGGTTGGTTTGTTTAAATAACGTCGCACTAGAGCTGCACAGTGGGCTATTGGTGACGGTTCGGGGACTATCTCGAAAGAAAGACCCGGGAACGATGTCTCGTATTTTTGAACCATTGTCAGATGACGAGGACAACACCTGAGGTGGCACCCAACGCCTTCAATAGACGTCGGGACTTTGGACCCCGATCAGATGTATCGTGCACCAGTCCCGTATATACGCCAGTATAATTTGTTGGATGTTCTGGACGACTTTCTAGTATTTTTGTAGCGAAGCTGGCAACCCTCCGATCGCAAGATCACTACTTTTTTACTTTTCTTTGTCAAGTCCATCGCACGGATTCGAACCATCCGCTGATTAGTAGCTGAACGCCTTATCCACTGAGCAACTGGGGCTCCTAAACTTATGAGGTATGCAGATAGATCTAGAGCTTGTTTAAACAATTTTAAACACTATTAAAATAAAAGAATTAAAATACTTCTTAAAAATTATCACTCCAATTAATTGATGCAAGTCCTTGATACCAAATTGAACAAGGACGTTGTTACATCCATTACAGGCGCGTCCAACGAAACGGAAGCCGTCCCCCGATGCGGGAAACAAGGGATTAATTAAGTGAATACATTAATCTTGAACAAAAATAAATTAAGCCCTCTTTATTTTTTATCTCTAAGGTGGTACTTCAAGCATAAAAACTAATTTAAATTTCAAAAAGCAGTCAAGGAATAATTATTCCTGATTCTGTCGTAAGAGAATTAGCAGGAGGTGTGAATTTAAACGAGGAACACATTTTGATGGGAAACAAAAGCTTTTTTTGTGTGTGTGCGTGAAAATAATCCTCTTTAAATTTTGAAATCTAAAGGAAGGATGGACGGGTTGAATTTGCATTGATGAAGGGTTATGAATTATTTATGAGGAAATGGTGGTTGGCGGGTGTTTGGGAATAAAGGGTGGTCACAAATTGTTGGGTGATGGCCACTGTTCGGCTGCATCACATTTAGCATAATAAAACATTATTTTGGACCAACTACATCGTTTATATTTCAAAAAAATCGCTTAGCTTTAGGTCCATTAGATATGAACGAGATACACCCTCACGAGTTTTGCAAATATGGCTCTATGTTTAGAGCATACAAACCACTTGTTGTGCATCCACCAATCGCAGAGCCATCTGAAAAATCTCGCACACGTTTATCACGTCTGTGTAGAATGGGCCTTTGTAGCAAGAGTAATATTCTATACGAAAGAGAAAAACGCGCGCGAGCTATTTGGCGATTCGAGAATCCAAACCTCGTGATTTGTATTCTCTAATCACAGAGCTATCTGCAAATGCTTGCGCACGTGTTTCTTGTTCATGGGGAATGGACTTAAAAGTATCATAAAAAGAATGGTTTTTATTTTGTGTATTTAGACAGCCAAACAATGATCATTGCCCATTAATTTGTGACCCCTCTTGTACTTAGAGAAATAATTGATATTCCATTCCATTAATAATATTAATAACAAAACATTAATTATAATGAATAATTGATATTGCATTGTTTGCAAAGCTACCCTGCAGAAGTTTTAGCCATATTTCGGATTTTGTTTGCTGGTATAGAGCTACTAATAACGAAAGTAAAGTACATAATCTATCTAAAAAGAAATATTCGAAAATACAGCACCACAATTTTGTGCCTACTTGATTTAACACCCCATTCACCAAATTCCCACACCACGTGCAACGCTAGTAGATTTAAGAATTGTGATAAACATGAACGTGCAACAGCGTCCTCTACAATTATAGTTTTTAGTTAGACACCCGCAATTGAAATCAGGACCTTCCAACCTCAAGTCCCCGTTCCGGCGAAACAGAAAACTTCACGATTGTGTAGCATCCACAAAGTTATGTAAGGTATTAAGAGTGAACAGTCAAATGAATACCCAATGTGATTTTAACGTTATGCAACGAAACAGGTGTAATTTCATTTTGAACTACGACCAAGTTAAAAAAAAAATATTGTTAGGAAATCGAAAATGTGGCAGAAAGAAAGACCGTCGAGCAACGGAGCGTCATCCAAATCCATTCCAGCCCAAGTGGGAGTAACGATTGATTGTTACAACATTTACTTTTGAAATTAGATATGAGATTGTGTTTCTACCTTTAGTAAAGCATATCAGTCGGACACGAATATTTCAACAACAAAAAAAGCATCTTACTATACTTGGGGACAACCTAAGTTGAACCTGAAGCGGAAGCTATGATATGTAGTATAAATATTCAATTGCTTTAGGCTCAACTTAGGTTATCCCCGAGTATAGAAAGCGCATAATTAAATGAGAAAGCGCACAATTGCACTGAACCAGGTATAAACACAAATTAACGCTTTGTGGTCAAACTGTATCTCTCAGTCACAAAAACAATGACATGTTCTTTTGTCTCCTGTACTTCAAATTACACAAGAGCTGCATGTTTTAGCATAAAAAATTATTTTCTTCCGTTATCTTGTTCTTTATCTAACCCCATTTAAAAGTATGATATCACTGGGGACATTGTTTGGGGAAAAGAACAAGAACGGGATGTGTAACTAGTCCCTAAAAAGAACGTATATATCAAACATGTTCCTCGATCGCAAAAGATTAACACCATGTATTGTTCAGTACTTGAAAGTTGACCCACTGATCGAGACCTACATCTTTCTCAGAAATTTTATACAGAAGGTATTCATATATATTATTTTTTCTGAAATGCGTCTTAATTAACAACATAATACAAATGAAACACTTGTAATAAATTTTACAACCATTATATAGAAAAAATAACTGACCTAAATATTCAAAACCACGTGAAACTATGTTTTTCAAGTAAATGGATAACATAATCTCGAAGAGCCCTTCCAAGCAATTTAGCGAAAATAACATTATATACCCGTAAAAAACAACATTTTAAATTTATTAAACGCAATACGGTATAACACCAGCGGGTGAACTACGATGCTGTAAATAAAACCTGACATATTTCAAAACATGTCACTAACTTTTGTGCCCTATGGAAATTGTTCCAATTTGTGGTAAAACAAGGTTTCCACGTTTCGGAATAAAAATCAAATCTCCTTTAGAGTATAATAATAAAAAAATAGTTTGTTGAAATTTATTATCCCAGTCCCTGCTCTTGATTCTTTTCACAGTGTGTTTGACAAGGAGCGAATTAAATTCCCTGCTTGTCAAGATTTCTTGTCGCTGTTGCCGTTTCGTCAAAAGAAATAAACGGATAAAAAAAGTAAACAAGTTAATATAATAATAAAATTCAGTTGACCGTGTTACCCATAGAAGAATCAGGCTCAGAAAGTGCCTACATCCAACTACATTAAGCAGAATGTTTCTGACGTAATTACGTCTTTAAAATCGGTACAAGTATGACGGTCATTAGCAGACCCTTGAGCGACATAAAAAGTGGGGATATTTCAAACCCCATAACTCCAAGGAGAAACAGCCAACTAGGATAAATGACCTACCATTGTGTAGATGAATTTAAGCCGCGTCAACCAGGTTGGCCATTAATCTACTTACATCTCTCCACACCTCTGGCAGTTGTACCGCGAGAGAAGCGTCCCATTTCCGGTATATTTTAACCATTTTAATCTATGCAAAACAGTAGTTATACACAACGCATCACGGCGAGTGTTTGCATAAATAGAACAGAACGACGAGTTCTACAATTTCCTTAGATTAGTTGACATTTTGAAACTTTTTGTGTTGAAAATTATGTGGATTGGAAAGTGACCATTTTGTCGAAGACTTATTTATGATGCCAACATAACACACACCAACATAACACACTAAAGCTCAATTGCAGCATAGGATATATTAAAAAGGTTAAAAGATCGGTTCAAGATGAAGAAAATTACACTAAGAAGTTTTAAATTATGACAAGTGCTGAGAAATATAGTTTTTACGGAAGACGCAAGAAAGAGCAGGTGCGCGTACAAAGTATTTACTAAACAAACGGCTCTTACAGGCAGATCGCATAAGGGCGAAAAATGAATCTGTGATTCGATAATAAAACCATGTGGTTTGTATTATCCAATTACAGATCCAATTTTTACCCGCGTCTGCTCCGTCTGCAACAGCCCCTTACTTTACACTAGTGACTGCGCCTACACGTTTTTTTTTTACTAAAATTTGCCATTATGGACGAATTGGAGAGGTTGGTTCCATCTTTGAGGTGGGGCTGATTGCCAAAATAATTTTGACTAAAGCATAAATAAGGGCACAAAAACAAAAGCTTGGACGTATTGTGACATTGAAGACGGGTCGTTAATGTACTTTAATTTTTCCCATCCGTGAAACACTTTCTCATTTTTTTATTTTATAGTGCCGCCTATCTGTGAAAATAAATTAGATGAGTTTACCTCTTCAATGTACACGTCTATTTCTTAAAATAGTGTGTACGCAAAATAATTTCCAGAGACCTGATAAAATATATTAAGCATATTCAACAATTATATGTGGTCCCAAGTGAAGAGAAATGGGTCTTAGTTAACAAAGCAAACTACCCTGGACTTATGATAAAAAATAGCTTGACTTGGACAAATCATACACAGCATGCAACTAATAAAGCCAAAGTAGCCTTGACCCGGCTTTGGCTTTATTAGTCCAATAAAACCAAAGCATGGAGCGTAACTCTATACTCTCCTTGGATTAAAAGCGGCTTCTGTACATTTCAACTATCCGCCCCATTCTGATATACGGATCCCCTGCAATAACTTGTCTAACAAAAACTTATAAATACGAACTTCAAATATGTCAGAATAAAAATCTTAGATAATTTGCTGACACTCACCTAATTTATAAGGATCTTAAAATCCCAAATTCGGCTATCCACATGATCAAACTTAATACAATTTTCTTTTCAAACGATTTCTAGATAAAGATAATGACATTCGTAGCTTCCTACAACAGGAAGACTTTATGGAAAATACACATAAGACCCATCGAAGCTTTCTACGCCCCCGATGCTATTATTTCACTAATTTAACTTAAGTAAATACGGCAACACTTTTCGTCAAGTACACATGTACTTTGGTATTGCAAACCCCTTCTGGGAGGCATTATCGGTTAGAGTACACTTGGATTGTTATCCCCAAATTTACTCTAACCTATAATGCCTCCTCAGGGACAATGTTGACTCAGGTGCTGCATGGACTTTCTCTTCTAATAAGCAGCCTAGCAACTATGTCAGACTACATACTCCCGGTGCTAATAGCGCAATCACCCATGAATTGGTACAGAGCCTTGTACCAATTCATCGGTACATTGTAAACCGATGTATGTGTCATTACCAGTTCCAATTTGGAGTAACAAACCAAATACTCTTTCTTTTCCTTTGCTGGGAATTGGCCGATGAAAATCTCACTAAAGGTTACTAAGAGTTTGGAAACCAGAATACATGCTGTTCAGTTACGGATACATTTGTTTTAATTACCTTTATATGGCATTTTCTGGTTTGGGTCTTCTGAGACTCGTCATGCAGTGAAGAGTTCAAACATATTTCACAAATTCGAGGAAAAACTTCGTATGATTTTCATTTGGTTATTTAGATTTTAGTCATTAAAAATAAAACAATAAAAACATTTATTTCATGACTATTTAATTAAGCTATATACATAAGGAATAAGGAACGTTATTTTTTGTTCAAAATGTCAACGTCAATAATTTTTTTGTAGTACTTACTCTTAACTAATAATGTTTTATTAATTTTTTGTGAAGATTTTCAACTATTACAAAACTATATATCTGCTATATATTTGATGAAAAATAATAAAATATATATTTGAGGATAGTGTATAATTTTTATCTATTGAACACCTCGTGAAAACAAATTTATAGGAAGGTAGAAATAAAAAAAAAATCAAATGAGTTCGGTACGGAAGTAATATTTCGAAAAAATATGATTTTCTCCGAATATGAATCCAAACGAAATTATATTACAATCACAAGTATTAATTGTATTCCTAACGTAACGTAACCAACCAATCAAACGTTTATGCTGAGAAAAATCAAATTCATAAAATTAGACACACTCAAAAAAGCCTACGATAAAATCCTAATGAATTTAACTAAGTTAGAGAATTATTTTGCATTTAAAAGCTGAAATCTTACAATTTATAATGGTTATTTCTATTGACAATCAATATTTAGTTCGCAACTCAAAATCCCAAACTCGAATAATGAGAAACGTTTTCAATCCACAAGCACGTGAAATCGAAATTTTGATTTCCTTTAATTGCCATTTCAAACAGAGACAGGCAATTACGTCACAAATCGTAATTCGAGTGGTCGGATCCTTTAGAACAGACGAGAAGCGGCCGTAACGATTTATCTCGCTTCGTTGCCAACCACGCAATTCGAAATGTCGAAATTCGAATTGTTCGGAATCGCAATGTGTCGTCTGGCAGGGGCTCTGTTCGAAATGGAATCGATTTGAGTTCTAGAACTTTCGGTTTGTTCTATTTTAAATAGCGCTACTTCACGAGGATATATCTGCAAGTTTTTATTTCTAAACAAGACAACATCCATTCCTTTGTGGACAGACATGATTTATTTTATATATTTTGTAAATTTGTGGTTGAGAAATCCTAAGAATTATCAAATTGTAATTTGCGATATATATTATTTCTATAGTATATATCACTTTTACGCCACTTACACGTGACGAATCCTAAGAAGTGAGGAATAAAAATAAAGAGAATTTCGGAAGCACTTGCGAAAATACGCTTATCTCATAAATGTCAACGTTTTTTTTTTAATGCGTTTAAAACAAGGTTTGCATTACGTCGCAGGTTTCATTCCCAGCCTCTCAATATGTTTATTAATTTATAAGCATTAACAGATAACCCAGCAACGTGCGGCCTAACAACTAGTATTGTATATGATTGTGCAAGTGAAAAACAAGGATTTTAATTGGTTGAAACCCCCGACAGTTGATGTTGTTTTCCATTCCTTTAACATAATGCTACACATTTTCAAACGGTAATTATGAAAAAATTACCAATTGTCCCACCATCTGTGAGGGGTGTATCGATATCTAACCCTAAATAAGTAGGTTCAAGTACACTCAAACCTGTTTTTGTGCGGTGGATAGGAACCGCATAAAAAAATCACACAAAACTTCACGAGTAGCTATAAAATATAGTTTTCGCAACACAATTTAAAAGTATTTTTTTATGCGGTGAATAGGGACCGCATAAAAAAGTCTCATGTAGAAAATAACTCAAAACCTTACGAAATAACTAGGAATTGCTTTTTTAAAAGAAATCAAGACACGGGGCTTGGCAGCTACTAGGAATCTCGCCAAACCTTTTGGAATCTGATTTAGAAAATACACATGCGAACATTTTTAAATATTTTATTTACCTATGTACTTATTTTACACATAAAAAACTTTTCAAAACGTATAACCATTATCTTTCGTAGTCTGACAATACGCGAACTTTCTTGTGGTAAACTGGTTCAAAATCGCTTTCGTCACTTGAAGATACTACCTCGCACTCGTTTAGAGTTGACTTTTTTTCAGTTACCATGTTGTCGGTGTACAGTTTTTGCGACGACTGTTGTTTCACTAGACGCTTGTATATGTCTCAGTAGCCAGATATACAAGATTGAAGCTCTTTTTGGAATTTTGAAGTTCTTTCAGAAGTGGCATCGATTGCAAGAAAATGACATTCTAATTTATGGCAAAGTTGGAGTCCTGCATAGATTTTATCTGCTGTCATATAATCGGGTTCTTCTTGCCCATCAGTAACATCTGTTACGTAATTTATATTGTCATCATCTTACGGTTTCATCCTGAATCATTTCGACAAGATCATTTTCACTGAAAGTATTGAACCCGTCTCCGCCGATGCCGTGTGCTAGCGTAACGATTTCTGTTGTTAACATTGATGTGTTTTCGGTTGCACTTCTATTAATACGAATACAAATAATGTCGACCAACTACAGGCTCTAGGCCCAGCAAGGTTGGTCCTGTCAATCCATCATCCTCACGATTCCCCAATGACCATCCAATTATTTTTTTAAACCACCAACCCCTGAAGAATTAACAACATACTCAGGCAAACCATTCTATTTGGCAATAACCCTATTAAAAAATAATGCTTCCTAACATCCCGATTAAGCTGTAACTTGTATAATTTGAATCCATGACCTCTAGTCACATTGGCAATATTAAATTCCAATCCCGCCACATCACCCAATTTGATAAATTTGAGTAACTGAATAAGATCCCCTCTAATCCTTCTCTCCTCGAGTGTATACATACATATTTAGAGTTCTAAGCCTTTTTTCATAATTCCTTCCTGAAGTACCCTGAATCATTTTTGTAGCTCTATGTTGAACCCGTTCTAATAAATCAATTTTATTTATAAGATAAGGTGACCAGAATTTTACTGCATACTCTAGATGGGGCCTATCCAAACTCCTATATAGTGGTAAAATTACGTCCTTAGATTTAGATGATACATTTCTTTTAATAAATCCCAACATTCTATTCGCCTTCTTACCCCACAATGGTGTCCCAATTTAAAATCCCTACTTACTGAAACGCCAAGATCACTAACAATGTCACTGGCACTAATCTCAGAACTTTGCAGATAATAAGAAGCCTTTCCATTTTTAAATCCCATGTGCAAGACCTGACATTTTTTAATATTAAATGACATACTCCAACAAGCAGCCCATTCTAAAATTTTACAATTGACCTGCATTTGCTCTATATGTTCTATGCTATTTACTGTGCCCATGATTTTTAAGTCGTCCGCAAAGATGCTAACTCTACTTGCAACGTTCTTACTAATATCATCAATAAAAATAATGAACAACAATGGCCCCAATACAGAACCCTGTGGAACTCCGCTTTTGACGTCTACCCACCGAGAGTATTTTCCCTTAATTTGTACTCTTTGCTTTCTACCTGTTAGCCAGTTTCTTATCCATATTACCCCGAATCCCAATCCTATCTAACTTATACAGCAGAGCTTCATGCGGAACCTTGTCAAAAGCTTTCTGAAAATCGATATAAACTATATCCACACTCTTTCCACCATCCAAATCTTTAGTAACGCCATCATAAAATTGTAATAGATTAGTAACACAAGATTTACTCTTTCTAAACCCATACTGTATACTTGAAAGCAATCCCCCTGTCTATAGGAAGTTCATTACATGATTTTTTAACAAAGTTTCAAATATCTTGTGTGGTGAGGCAATATTGAATATCTGACACCCCACTTCTCGCACGCAAGTTAGGCGCCAGGCTGACGCTATAATAAAACGGTTGAAAGAAACCTTGACAAAGAAAGTCGACTTGGGGAATTTAGGGCCCATAAATGTGAAATATATGTGTTCCTTATCTTAGAGGCGGTCTTTCTGCTGACGAGCGAGACAACCCCCTCTCCTCTTACGTGCTTGGCTGGCCCAACACAGGATGAAAATGGACCTGCGGAGAGGTGACCGATTTTTCTCCACTTCATCTTCCGGCTTTTCACCTTGGCCAAACTGGAAGGATGCTTTCAGTCAGTTCTCGTCCAGATGATTTTTCTACAACAATGCACCACACAGACTCCTTCTTCTCTCTTCATCACACGGTGCCCTTCTCTCTGCTCCCTTAAGTATTCATCAATTCGCCACTTCTTGGTGCCTCCATCAGTGTTCATCTCCAATGCTGTTTGGTGAACCCCTCTTCCGTATGTTGGGGGAGGACTGTGGTGAGGCAGTATTAAATATCTGCCACCCCACTTCTCGCACGCAAGTTAGGCTCCAGGCTGACCCTATAATAAAACGGTTGAAAGAAACCTTGACAAAGAAAGTCGACTTGGGGAATTTAGGGCCCATAAATGTGAAATATATGTGGTCCTTTCATCTCGTCGGGCCCAATCGTGTGAATAAGTCGTTTTACCAAATCACGGGCGAGCCGATGAGAGGTATTACGATCCGGGAAGGCCAATAAAAGTAGGGGGACAGACCTAGGGGCGGTACCTTCGCCCCCCTCGACAGAACTATACTCTACACGCTGAGAGACTTGCTTACTTACTGACTCGCACTCTTAGACTTTAGACTTGACTTAAACTAAGACTCTTCTTTTTTGACTCTCGCCATCAATGTATGTAAAACGTCAATTAATCTCTCATGTTGGAGAGTTGTTCCAGGATCGACTGTCAGTCCCTTTCCAGTCTGGTGAGTCATGCGACTAATTGTTCTCGCAATTGTAATAAATATGTATTTCATGAGTTTAATCGTTCCTTACTTTTATTATAGTTAAGTTTCTGCATTTTTATGGCTTTTCTCCCCAACAAGAAAATCCATGGTCTGGGTAGTTTAATTGTTAAAACAGAACACAATATTATCTTAATATATACGATCACGCCAAAGTAGATAAGTGTAATAGGTTTAATATTAATCTTAATATAAACTGTAATTCTAATGTTAATATTAATTGTAAGCTTAATGCTTAATTTCACAACCTTTTATATTTACCCTCTTTTAAATTTATACATCTTGCAAATGACGGAAGTCAAGCTAACTGGTCGATAATTCGCCGGTGCACATTTTAAGCCCTTTTTAAAAAGTGGAGTAATATTTGCCAACTTCCAGTCTAACGGTATTCTACCATAACAGTATGAAGAATTAAATATTATCATCAAAACATCCCCCAACTCCTCTGCACATTCAACCAGAACTTTTAGATAAATATCATCTGGCCCAGGGGCCTTAAAAGGTTTAATACTCTTCAAATAATGAACAATATCCTCCCTAGAAAATTTGCATTCCTGTATTTCCTGGCATAAGTTAGCTCCCATGGTTAAGTGACCTCCGTTGAAATCTCTGTTGAAAACATCCATAAAAAACTCATTCAAAATATTTGCAATTTCTTCATCATCTTGACACATTCCGGCTAGGCTGCTTTCTAGCGTGTATTTAATGTGTGTTGTTTTATTTCAGTAATTGCTGCAGTAGCGTGATTTATGCAGTTCAATATCGAAAACTTTTTCCAAACTTCCGTCAAGGTCACTGCATCGTTTTCAAGTTTTTCCTAAATCTATCTAAAAGTTAACTTCGTGTAGTGTTTCTTAAAAGCTGCGATTATGCCCTGATCTAATGGTTGTTTAAGGCTTGTCGTTTTGGGTGGTAAAAATACTACTTTTTGATTGAAATTTTCATATATCGCACAAAAAAAATTGCTCAAAAAAAATCGCACAAATAAAAAATCGCACAAAAAAAAGACCACAAAAAAACAGATTTGAGTGTACTCATTTTAAAGTATTTTTTTACAGTTTGCCCAGATGAAAACGCACATTTCAATTTACCTTATCACAATCATTGTACTTCCAATTTTGTAAATTTTTGAATGAAATTTACGAAAATGAATATTTCGAACTTAGGCCTTTTCGATACTTGGAACAACCTTTAAACTTGCACCACAAAATTCTTATTCGTAGAGACATACACAATGATTGTGCAGAAGGAAAGATCTAGGCTCTATATTTACATTGATACCAATTTCTCTTTTTCGTCCAAAACTGATATTCAATGATTGTGCTTTAGTTATCGGTAAGTGTATGAACGATGTCTAAACATGCACGTTTTATGTAAGCAATCTTGTGTACAATAACTACGATTTTCTAGTTAACTTTACAGTTTTATCTAGAACCAAATCATCAAAATAGTAGCTCAAATACAAATTTCTCTTAATCGTGAATAATTTGGCGACTTATTTGAGGAGGTTTCCGTTCAGCATTCTTTAAATTAACAACATAATTATATTATTTTCAAAGACATTTTTTTTTTAAATTTCGATTTCATTTAAGTTGGCTAACTATAGTCGATCACATAACTAAAATGCACCACTTGCCAAGGTGGAGGACTTAAAAAACTTGATTCTTACATTCCGGTTCAGTTTGAGGAGTTTTACAATGACTTTCACACATCGACAGCCACTGAAAACGAGATTGAGGATGATTAAATAATAAAATGCGCTGTTAAAAATTGATTTGGAATAAATTTATCTCACTTAAATGTTTATACAGAAAAAAAAATTCCAGGCAATATTTTTTAACTTTTAATGCTTAAATATACGACATTTTCATGATTTAGATATTTTTATTTTCCCTTTTTGTGCAAAAATCGGACCAGTCCAAACATTTCAACAACAAAAAATTTAACAGCAAAAAAAAAAAACTTTTTTTTAGAATATGGAAACGATGATTTTAACAAGACAGTTTTTATGCAGAAATAATCATTTTGATATTTTAAAAAATATAGATATAGGATGGTAATTTTTAATTTTCCGAAAAAAAGTTTAGGTAGACCGAGCACCTTTCAGTATCAATCGACCTTAAACCTAACAACTGGGAATTCTAGTTCTCGAAATTTATCCTACACTATTTAGGCGATTTTACAGCAGAGAAAATGGGCAACGAATGTGTGTGTTGCTCAATCATTTTTAAAATCTATGTAGGACTCGTTTTCTTTAAATATAAAATCTGATTTTAAGTCTATATAAAATTATTCAGATAGTTCCAAACTAAAATTTAATTTGGATTTATCACATAAATGTAATATAATGTAATATTTAACTTAATTAAGTAATTGTAACATTTGAGAACAATATTGCAGAAATGTATTTTTTTAAGTGACTTTTTATAGCCAAAAATAAGGAACATTCCAAAAATATCATAAGTCATAACATATGCCATGTTAGCAGAATATATTTGCAGTTTATCCTTAATTAATTTTCCGCACACTTATAATTGCACAATTTTTTCTCAATTTTTGGAATAAGAAATTTCATATTGTAGTATAAGTTAATACATGCTTACACATTTCTTTTAAATTTAACAATTTAGTACAACGCTTTTTAAATGAGCATTTTGAAGATATATAATGTAATTTAAATAATTATAAGGTAGCTTCTCCTTAATTTATATTTTAATTTAGCATTATATGGCGCCAACGCCATTGATATGTGGCTGCCTACCATTATGCTACTCATAATATAAGTTAATATTTAAATCCAATTTTAAATTTCATAGTAGTTTACTTAGCAATTATTTACAAATAAACTAAGCAAATAGATTTCATTGCCATTCTGTAATGTTATATACCTGAGTATACAGTTGTGTTAAGTGCATTTGTGATTGATATCCTCGTTATCTCCGATTCCAAGATATAATAAAATAATGAACAGAATAGTGACAATGTTAATTAAAACTTGCTACTATTTTAAATGGATATAAGAAATATTTTATTCAAATGAAATTCCACATTTTTAAACGCACCCTTTGCATTTAAAAAGAACTGATAACGCTATATATAGTTTTCAGTTAAATATAAAACAAAATATTATTTATTAAAGAATGGCAACGTTTTTGAAATAGAAGTCAAATGGCGCTCAAACCAATTTCGCCAATGCGATTTTAGTTTCGGTTGGCAATCTGCTACTGCACGATATAGCACGGAAGGGATATTATATAATTTTAACCCTAGGTTTTTACGTCACTAGTTAGGGCGATCAAATTTTTTATTTCGCCAATTAAAAAAATTATCTTTCATTCTCACTTTTTCTGCTGTCAAGTGAAGACGTGATCTCGCTCTCTTAAAGTAATTTGAGAAAGAAAACGTGAAATAACATTTTATATTAAGTTTAAAGTTTTGATAATCCGAAGATGGGATTCCTGCGTCGAGTTCTGTAAGTATTTATTGTTTATATTTCACATTTTTTTAAAATTCTCAATGTTTAAATTCACAAACGCTTGATAATTATACATTTTGAGTGAATTCGAAAAATCTTATTAATACTATCTTTATTGAAGCGGTTATAGCTGCATTAAAGTGTTTCTAACTGGTTGAAATCGGTTTTAATATAGAATACGTAAAGAATTGCTAATCCAATATGAATATAAATATCTATTTGGAAATAAATTTGAAAGATTATGTACTATTTCAGGCTATAAAATACCTTTTATAATGATTAATCTATTATATTAAACTTTATTTCACAATAATCGTTTTTCAAAAGCCAAATAAGAAGTTTGATATTGTGATCGAAAAAAGTTAAGATTATAATAAGAGTAAATAATTAAAAAAATTCTCACTTATTTCCTGTTACGGCAGAAAACACATAACACAATACATATTAAGAATACAAATATATTAGCGTAGGTCGATAGAATATTCAGCTTTACAGTTATACACGAAGTTCAAAATACATATTGATTAGTTTAATTCTCATGCCGTAATATATACATAAAATATGGTGAGAGAATAAATTTTCAAGCAGGAAAAAAATACTTTTTGTGGTTGTGGTGAAATATCACAGATTTAATATGTTAAGTGACAATCTAATCAAATGTGCAGAGATGTGTTAAGTGCAATTTGTGAATTTTAGGTTATGAGCGCATTTGAATCCTGAAATTGCAATTTATATAGACACAGTACAACTCTAATTATTCGAAATCCAGGAATCTGGATCAAATAAAGCTGATCACGAATTATCCGGATTGCTTTGAGGGAAAAAAATGTGGCTCACAATTTTTCCATTTCTCGGATAGCTATATTGTCTTAACAATGTATATTTTAAAACAATGCACGCTAATGAATGCCAGGTGAACAAACAAAACTATATTGTCTGAATAATGTATATTTTTAAACAATCCACGCTAATAAATAATCCATGCGAAATGTCATTGTTAAACAATCTTTTTTCAATAATGAAAATATTTTGAAATCGGAAAAATTGTAAAAAAAAATGCGGTTAATCGATATTCCCGGATATACAAAAGTTTAATAACCGATTTATTAAAAAAATAGAAAAAGTGGATTTTTTTCTATTTACCAAAAAAGAATTTTCGAAATCGGACAATATATTTTTCAAACGGTCCGGTTAATTGAGAATTCCAGATAGTTAAATGCCTGCTTTTTTTTAAAAAAAATAGGGGGTTTTATTTAATTTTTTTTTCAAAAAGTGCTTTTATATAAATTGAAACATCCCCTACCCAACAAAAAAAAATAACTTTCTAAATATCTGAATTAGAACAGAAATCTTGCGCGAACATACATAAAGGGGTTGAGCCGAGCATCAAAACGCGTGTGCTGTCGGCACCCTTCAGACTCCAGGAAGAACTACCCACACCACCAGAGGTCAAAGAACTTTGAACTAATCCATACGAGCAACCGAACTCAAGGCATTAACAACTTAACTTAACAAATTGAAGAAGTAAACTTAACAACGAAACATATTTTGTCAAAATTATTAGAAGCAATTATACAATTTCATTTTGTGAAATATATATTTTCTTTTAATTGTAAGTATACCATGTTTTTCTATGTAAAAACTCATTACGGATTTAGGGCCGTTTTAGTATTTACTTGTCATATTAGGCCATCCTTTATCAAAAAGCGCCTCGATCTGGAGTTAGGGTCAATATAAATTTCACTATAACTCATCATTATATTTAATTTACGGATTTTATATGCGATAAAAAGGTGTATTTTTAAGGACAAATCGGAAAATCTTTAAAAATGAATTTTAAAAAATGTGGAGTTAGGGATTTTTGACTTATGACGGCAGCACACCTTTAATTATTTTCCAGGTTGCACCTTTGCTTACTCTTAAGGCTAAACCTTCAGTTATTTTCCAGATTTACGTCAATCTATTTTCTCTTTCTAGGGCTCGTCTTTTCCGACGCGTTTGCTGTTGTGGAGCACAGGAGGGGAAGGGTTTCGAGAACCCTGGGATCTACGATCCCGACGAGGTTCAGGTGAGTTTGGACCTTGTATGTGATGAGCAACTAGGTCAGGTGTGGGATGGGCAGGTGGGCCAGGTATGTGATGAGCAGGTTTGTGATGACGAGGTAAGTGTATGCCAGGAGATTGGGGATCAGGTGTGTTTGGAGGGCCAGGAGAGTTGGATGAGCAGCAGGACCGTCAGCATGGACAATGTGAGTATGTTATACCTGGCTCACTTGTGGCATCCCGACGAGCTCAGGTACAAGAGCTGCAGCAACATACAGGGCGCCCACTCCGACGATGGCCGGCTCGTCAGAATCAGGTCGTTGCCTGCATATCTCCCCGACTATGAGGAGTTTATGGAGCGCTAACCGAACTGATTGTGGCGAGCTCGTCTTCGACGGAGGTCACCAAAAATTTTGTTGGCTTAGAGAATGCCGTTTAGCTTTTAAGTAATTTTAAGGTTAGACAAAGAGTTTCCCTCAAAATTCTCATTCCGGAGTGTTGATTCACTCATTTTGGGTTAGCATAAGTCTTTACATATTATACTTTATTTTCGATTCTAATGTGGAGTGATTTCTCCCCAATTATTTGGAAACTCTTGTTGTTTATTCTCTACAACGAGGTGGGATATCACCATATTATATTTGAACGGCCTTATGAAATTCTAAATGTGTTGAAGAGCGATTGCTCGTTTTATGGTGTTTTATTTACATTGCACCTAGTTGATTTTGTATTTTATTATTACTGTATTAAATTCAAAAAAGTTTATATGATATTTTACATTGTCTATACAGCTTGACCTGGTTGCTCTCGATTATTAAGAGTTTTTCTTCTTTCCTGAATGTGACTGTAATTTACCTATTGTGATTGAATTGACCCGATTTTGAGTAAAATACCTGATTTTGACTTTACTACACCGACTATGTCTTTAAATATACCGATTGTGACTACGAAGTAAGACCGCAACTCAAATTATTGCATTATGCCTCAATGGACGTTTGTATAAATTACTGAGAAACGACTGCTGAAGATTCTCTATGGTTGTGGCGATTTTTTTTTTCAATAGTTTTTGTAAGGTAGCTGAAAAAATTAAATGAATCATTTAGCCTTCCAATTTTTAAAAACTTAATTTCAAAATAGAATATTATTATGTATTTACTATTGAGGAAGGTATGACAAGAAATCGGCATATTTATGCTCACTATGACACTCTTTGAGAATAAAATAAAATAAATAATAAAAATTAATTTACCATAGTTGATACGTGTTTCTTGTTCTACAGCAAAGTAAATGAATTTAATAACAATTAAAAAATAGTTTGCTTTAAAAAAGAGACAGAGAACCAACCAGTCATGCTAATATGATCAATAAATATAAGCTAACTTTTTTATTTGACCTTACTTGTTCAGTTACTTCAATGATAGGTCATGCTGTGTGTCGTAAATTTATTTCCTTACCTCCATGGTCTTTACAGTTTGCAATCAAAGTATACCAAAGTAAAGTAACTTCAGTGCCTCCAGCTATTTTATCCAGTTGAATTTTTAATATAATTTCAATTTTACCAGTTTACAATCAAAGTATACCATACTAAAGTAACTTCAGTGCCTACTTTATTTGGTTAAATTTTTAATATAATTTAAATTTTACCAAAATTTAAAGTCTTAAATTATTTTTATTTATTGGAACATTTAAATTTTTTATTAACATTTGTAATTTATGAAGTTTATTGCAAACCCTACTGAACGATTTATTACTTATCCTGTTTTAAAATGGTGTTAATTTTTTTTTATTTAAATATGTTTTTTGGTAGAGTATTTATACTGTTAAAAATATATACTGAAATTTGACAAAATTGTTGTTAAATATTCTCCGATTAAATTTTTTAAAAATCACAATATATTTCGTCATTTTGTACTTTTTTTTAATATCTCACAAAAATGTTTCGTCATTTTTGACGGATGAAAAATTTTATGGCATAATCAAAATAGTTTTCGTCAAATTTGTGCATTCGTCGATTTAAGTCAACTGTATTTAGTTGCAAAATTAGAATTGTCGCTTAGTTGCAAAAGTAAATATATCTAATTTGTTGTTCGAGATATCCCACTTTTTTTGCGATGCATTCATTAGCATTACTAAAAACAGTTTTCTTTCCCTATTCAACATTTCGATTTAGAAATATTCAATAAATGTTTGCAGTTTCATATAAATATTTGCAGTTTCATATAAATTTTTGTGTTTAAAATTAAAGTTATTTAAATATATATATCAGACTGTGCAAAAATAAGTAATAATACCCCCTTTTGCCACGATGCGGCATTATAAGCGTAAGTGATTGTAATTGTAAACCAACCCTTTTTAAGTACTGCCCACAGTCGCTGTGAGTAGCCGCAAATGTTGATTCTATAGCTCAGTGGTTCCCAACATTTTAAAATTTCAAAGTTATACTATAATGCCAAAACAAATATATTTTAATAAAGTAATTTAAAACAATCTATTTAAACTTAAGCATTTTTAATTTTTTAACTGTTGCTGAATATAATATTCTAATCAGTAAAAATTTATTAGATTTTAGAATTAAATAAATTTTGATAAAATAGTATATAAAAAAAAAACTTTAATCCGAGTATTTTTACTTTTTAAACGGAGAATGTGGTATTCTAATTAGTAAAACCATCTATTATTAAAAATTTGTATCTATTAATTTGCTCATTATACATTCCATCCCATACCTTAAGAAGGAAATTTTCAATTTTATTCGAACGTTTCTATTTGTGGAAAAATCTTCTTTGCATATTTCTGCGTCAAAAACCCGTGGTTTTTCTTTATTTTTTTAGAAAAATAATTTCATTAATCAACTATAATAAGTTTTTTTCTGAATCCCTAGAAATCAAATAATATTGTCACAGAGTACCGACAACAAAATATATTCGATAAACATGACAATAATTGCACACGTATTTCTGATATATATTAGAATATTTATAGTATTATTCTGAAAATATAATATAATATTTAAATATATACAATAATACCATAAACCGATTGAGTTTCATCGTAATGTTGGGAGCCATTACTGTAGAAAGAGTGTGTATACTGTAAAGAAGGGGAGTCTAAATGTCATAGGCTCTACTTCGGGGTTGTCTTCTCTGTGAAAGTATCAACAGAGACAGAGTTCGATACTAAACATTTGATCCAACATTTTATTTTAAGTAAATTAAATAAACAGAAAATTTGCAATTTTGCTTTTAATAACTATTTTGATCAAATACAATTGATTCAATTAATAGCAAATTCAAAAAAGCAAAATATTCAGATACAAGAAATCCATTGACAACTAATAATTTTAATCTAAAAAAAAATAGCGTGGTATCGTACTAAAGTGAAAAGAGAGGACAGCCCTTTGAGGAACGACGAGTGGTCCACCTCCACGTGGTGTTCCTCGGGCAACGCTGGGCCTCACTTGGGGCACAGTGGCTGAGAGGCCACTCAAATAAAAGTGATTGGTTGGTCAGAATATATTTTTTTGTCTTTAATAATAATAGAATTAATATATTTTTTTTGTCTTTAATAATAATAGAATTAACATGTCTGTGGATCACAAAACATCTACTTCCCCTGCGTATAAAAGAATGAAAAGTTATATTTAAGTACTATTCATCCTCAAGATGTGCACCTGAGGTTACGATTTGTTAAATTCCTCTCTCTCTCTCTCTACTTACAGAAGTTATTTATAATAGGTTAATATTACCTCCCAAAATATTTCTGTAATGTAAAGTATTGTAAAGTGTAAATTATGCCCAAATAAAACACGTTTACAGGTCCACTAATCTTTTAAAAAATAATTTTGAGAAATGCTATGGAAATAAAATAATACAGAATAACTGAAGGATGATTTTAGAAGAAAATACTTTTAACCGTTCGATTTTTTTATATATATGTTGTTCAATTTTTAGAGATGTTCTTTCAGAGAATTATGACGATTTTTACTCGAAATATTACCGTAATGTATTTTGGGGTGTTAGAAAAGGGTATCGAAAATTAGGAATGCGACATTTATGAAACATGCCTTTTCCGAATCATCAGTGAAAGCATACAATAAAATGCTAATTAACTATATACCTTGGGAAAAATCAATGCAAAATTTTTAAAGAATTGCTTGTAAATCGAATCCACTAAATACTTTTTAGAACCTGGACTATGCAATGCAGCTGAAGAGATTTCCATTTTTCCACCCATTCGATTTTTCCACCCATTCGATTTTTCCACGATTCCACCTCATAGCTCCATTTAAAATCGTCCTATGAGAATAAATGTCATACCATCGTGCAGACGTAGCTACGCCGCGTCGACCAGGCTTATTAACAACCCATTCCCCCTCCGATTTTTTTACCGCGTGCAGAGGAATGTCGCCTTTGGCTGCAATATGCACTTCGGCCACATAACTGCACGGATAATCAGCCTTCGGGGACCTGTCCTACACGGATTTGTTAGTGAGATGTTTTATGAAACGCACAAAAATGAAAACTGCAAAGACTATATTTAACTTTCAAAATGTATGGTTACGAAATGTAGGCAGAGGGGGAGAGTGTAACGCTAACGTGACAGTGCGTGACGTGGGAAGTGTTATAACAAAATTATTAAAAAAAATAGCTTGATGTTATAAATACAATACAAGCTTTTTAATAAAATTGCATATAGAATGGCTTTATAAGGATTATATAACGAAAAATAATCACCATTGTATATGAAATGTAAATTATAACATACACACACAAAATATGTTCCCTTCACACACATCAACTTGACCATGGATTTTCATTGAGAATTAATAAAATGCATAATACCACATTCATATCCCTTAACAACAGAACAATGCATCATAAAAACACATTCTGACCGAGCATCGCGTAAGCAACAAGTTCTACACAAGCAAAATAAAATAGAAAATTATTTTCGCAACCACGAAAAATCCAAGTAAACATTGTCGCCATTGTAGGAAAGTATTACGAAAACCTAAATATTTATTAGACTAGTTTCTTTATATTATCGTATCCGCATAGACTGACTCGGCTGACTTTCAAATACAATACTCACTAAAGTGTTGTTTTGTGCCAGTAATTAGTGTCTTCTGTCTGAGAAGGGTAGGTTGCCCAATGTGAACCCGATGGAAGAACAGTGAATTGTAACAATAAAGAATTACGGTTGCGTAGTGACGAATATCACGCCATATTTTCGACTATCTTCAGGATATTAACCCCTTCGAGTGAATTTGGTTTCTAACATTGTTTGTATATTGTAATAAGTATGAAAATGGAGTGTCATCATCTGACTATAGTTCAAAATTACGATGTAGTGTTCCCGAGTCTTTCCTTAAGAATACATTCCAAACCGTCGCCAATAGCCTATTGTGTAGCTCTATGAGACGTTAATTCAACCAACCATAAAAAAAGGAATATATTCATAGAAATAGAAGCAATCAAAAATATTTTTTTCGCACTAATTTGTGAAAATTACTGTTAAATAAATACGTTGCTCGTTAAAAAAAAGTTCACTAAAACTCTTTTTTTTAATTATTTGTTAGCAATGCCTTTTAGACTGCTCAAAGATTCTGTCAGGAAAAACTCATCAAGTCAGTAATTAGAATGGTATAGAAATAAAAAAAAAACTATTTTCTCTTTAGATTAATCTGTCTGCTATTTTGATTGATTTGTATTTAGACTAGCCTTAACAATCTCTGTCTTTATAACTCAAAAAAAAAATATATATATATATTGGACGCACAACCCCCACTGTACCGTAAATCCACTTTTTTCACACAACGAGAAATCCAGAGCCGGTGACGGCACCGTCGCCAGATGCCATTTTACGGTTATAATGCTGAACCGGACTACGTGAAAGAATTCTAATTGGATAACATTGCTTTCGCCACCGGTTTTGCCGGTTTGTGAGAAAACGGCCTTAAAGTCGGCTCGTGAATACTCTGTACGCACGCAAAAATAAAATATTTTCTACAAAACGTCACTTTCCACTCCACACAATTTTCAAACAAATTATTTTAAACTTTCAACTAGTCAAATGAGTTGTAGAAACCGTCATTATCTTTATAATTTAAGCACTCACTCTCTACGATCCTTCGGTTATAACTGAGGTTACAGTGGTTAAACAGACCAGCGTATGCTTATAGGAATTCGATTTAAAAAAAAGTTGCACATAAAATAAAACTTTTGCAAAGTTAAAATTAGATAATTATTTCAAGATTTTTTAACGAGATTGATCTTCAAGCGAAGCCAATATCTCAGTAGAGAAATTCCACATGAATATCTGCCATGGGAAGTTAATCAAACCGAATTTAATTATTTTGCGACTTATAAAGTTTGGCTTGTACTACACTATTTTTGTATCACAGCAATTTTTTAAAAACATAATTATTCTAAGTATATTTGTATACAATCTTTCAATTCAAGTAGCATTGAATGTTGTGTATGAAGTTAATTGTTTTTTTAATTAGGACTATATATGTACTTTCAATCAGTATTTAAAAGGTCCAATATAGACCATATACAATGTAAATTGGATATGGATATGTTTTCTAGCTAAACTGGATAAGAATTACAATACACTGTGAAAAAAAGGTACTTAAAAACAAGTACCTGAACATACTTCTTTTTTTGTTTCTTTGAGTACAATTGCATCGTAAATGAGCGAAGACGTACTCAAATTTAAGTAAACTTTCGCAAAAATGAGCAGTGTGATTTAACATTGCTAATTTCAGCTTCTGTTCCAGCCATCTTCACAAAACGACCTGACAAACTTAAGATAGTTGTTCAGAAGATGGTTTTCCACATTATTTAATGTCGATTGCTTAAAATGGAAACTGAGTTATTACAACTCATCTTATTTAACTCATCTCTCAACTCATCTTTCAACTCATCTCTCAACTCATCTTTCAACTCATCTTTATTTTATTACAACTCATCTTGGTTTTCCACATTATTTAATGTCGATTGCTTAAAATGGAAACTGAGTTATTACAACTTATCTTATTTCCCATTTTTTTGGCACACCTTTTTAACATTTCTTGTGTTTACAACGTCTTCAATCGCCCTGGTATTTCAACGGATAAAGCTCTGCACTGCGGTGTTTGAGGATGTGGGTTCGATTCCCGGTAAGACTTGGTTGTAATAATTTATATTTATTGAAAGTGATGCATGAAGGCAGCCTATGTAAGTTAGCAACTGCTGTTTATATTCATTTTTTATTTTTGTACTTATTTTTTGTACTTATTTCCATTGTACTTATTTTTGAGTCATGTCTTTTTTCAAAAATGAAACTTATGTATTCAGAGCTTTGATAAGCATCAACTGTAATCAAATATGTGTACATTTTACTTATTTTTGAGTACCTATTCTTAACAGTGTATGAAAACCAGGTATAGAAGTTTCCCAGGAAATACCTAGATGTGTCCTAAATGACGAGTTCCTATTAAGAAAACGTCTTTTGTCTCCATCTACTAATGATAAAACCCTCATGTATTTAATATAACTGACTCACATATGGTTAACTTTGAAGTTAGCTCTAACTACGGGAATATGAAGAGATCAAATCGTTATATCACGAATCGAATAGATGAAGTTCCTAAATGGAATAATAAGAATTAATAGATACATTCTGAGGATGGTCAAAACACTGGAAAAGAACTAATCAGGTAGATCGAAACTATGGATCCAACTCAAAAGAAACGTCTTTTGGCGGAACTAAAAACAAAATTGGCATCGGAACAACTGAATAGTTAGCCAAGCTTCATAAAGGATCAAACATTTCAAGATACGAAGCTCAATGAAGGCATGTTTAAGGTAGAAAAGAAACCATTTCAAACAGTTTCATCAACAAGCGAGATTAGGTACACAAAGAAGCAAAAGTTTTCAATTTCAATTTGCAAAGAAATAATATCGAAGAATAGGAAATGAAACTAATTGATGACGCCAATACATATGAGAAAGAAAATCACCCGGGTCGAAGACTTATAAATTAATCGCCAAAAGTAATTGATTCATGCGAAACTGTCGACAAGATCAAAAGGAAAATCTGTAATCAAGTTCAAAAGGAAGATATTCAAAATGTTGCCTTGAATCGTAAAACGGTTTATTAATTATTCGAATCCAGTTCGAAATTTGGCGGAAATACTTTTGATAATTATTATTCTAGGAATGTTAATAGCAGGTTGTTATTTTTCCATACGTAAAGATATTGCTTGGAGTTCATCAAAATCAAAAGATATTGTTGTTCCACCGCCTACTGTTTCCAAGCAATATATCGAAGCTTATAGGAAAATTGTCGCCACACACTACCATTGTACTGATATTAATTGGCTTATATGGCCTTGGTAAATAATGGTCTTAGCAATTACGTTAAATTATATCAAAATCTAAAATGGCGAAAGCTATTTTATGTTTTGCGTTTCTATACAGTCATTGTTTACTTCAGCATGTAAAGATTTCTTCGCAATTATCTTGTCTAATAAAACAGTTCTAAATATAAAATCTATGTATAGCAAATTGTTTACATTTAAATAGGTTAAATTTTCTTTTTATAAATGTTGTAATATGTGGTTTAATGTTGTTTGTGAAAGCGGCAATTTGTTTGTACTGAAAAAGTTTTCGTAATAAATATTGAACTAAATTTTGTAATTTATTAATATATAATTGTATAATAACATTAAATGTTTTCTAAAGTATGCCTTGAGTATCTCAGATTCAAAACGAGTTATATACAATAATAACTATTATGAGAAAAATCACCGTGCACCAGTCCCGTTTACACGCAATATAATTTATTGAATATTTTAAGACGAGTATTTTAGTAGCGAAGCCGGCAACCCTCCAATCGCAAGATCACTACATTTTTACTTTTCTTTGTCAAGTCCACCAGCCGGGCTCGAACTCGCAATCCTCCGATTACTAGCCGAACGCCTTTATTCGCTGGGCAACTGGGAGCCCCACCTTAAATAGGAAAAATAAGCTAATCGCGAACTTCTAAACTGAAATACTCGTTTTGTGCAAGTGGGGTTAAAATAAAATTCGCTTATCACTAATTAAATATTTCCTATGTACGCAGGTGGAAGAAATTTGGCAGAGTTGTTATTTGTACTTTAAAAAGAAAAAATAAGATTTTTGTGTCATTGTCATTCTGTCCGGAATAACAACTTGTTCTGCGAACAGAATTAAAATAAAATTAACTCATTAATCATGAAAATATTTACCATACGCCGAGGAATTTGAAATGTGGCAAAGTTTTCCTTCATACCTCATGAAGGGAAAATAAGCTATTTATGTTCTTCTAACTGAAGTACCGGTTCTGAACACGGGATTTAAATACAATTTATTCTTTTATAGCCCAGTCATTATCTTACTTCCCAAAAAGACAAAATTTTAGAAAAATTTTCTTTATACGTTAAGAAAAAAAAGCAAGCTATTTGTGTACTTTTAGCTGGAATACCCGTTCTGTGCACGCGGGATTAAAATAAACTCATTTATTATTAATTATAATATTTCCCCTGTACCCAGGAAGATGAAATTTGGGCAGACTTGTTCTTTATACCTTAAGAAAGAAAGAGTGTGATACCTTAAGTGTGCTTTTAGATGAAGTACCCTTTAAAATAGTACTCACCCATTGATCTAATAATTATATTTTTTGAACATTTAAAGAGGAATGTGATAGAGTTTCTATTATATTTGTATCTATTTTGTAAGTTATTTCCTTCCCGTGCGTATAACGGATCTTTCAGCTAGTTTATAATATATTTTCTACCGTGTATAAATATTGTATAATGCTTTTTCATTTTCTTCTCATGCGCAGAACGGGTATTTTAACTAATAATTTATAAAAAAAAATATCTCAAAGGATTATTCATCTTTTTTCAATTTTATAAAACTTACTCCTTAAAATATATTTATTTTTAATTGATTTTAATTTTGTAATTAATCTAAACTTCTTTTAATGAATGAGTAAATTTGTTTTCGCTGCAATACATCCTCATGAGAATTCCATAAAATAAGAAGAAAAAATTTGATTCGCTAAAAAAAAAAATAAGAACTGTTTTTTAGAAACAGAACGATAAACCCCAAGCCTTTGAGATTTCATTTTAATCTCTTGGCAATATACAATTACACATTTGCTTTGTCAGTGAGCAAAAAGAGTTTCTTTTTTATACAAATCCAGTATGGAAAAATAGGAATTTGCGAAATCATTGGATAGAAAACAACAAATTGTTTTGCGATTTCTTTTAGACAACAATGATGCATCGTTGTATTGAACGACAGCTATTGTTTTCAAACGAAACTGGTGGCGAAATAGTTTTCTTGCTTTGTTTCAAGATTCTATATCATTGCAGAATATTGCGATATACATATATGTTTTTCTGAAACAATTATTTGAGAGAAAATGTTAGATTAAGGAAATTATTATTCCTATAATAAGGCACATAAGACATCAAAGACACCATTGGGAGACACAGATAATTTGCAAATAATAATAACTTTATTCACATAATGCAAAACAGACTTTCATCCAATTATATGGCATTTTACATCCGTGTCTTAGCCGGGATTCGAACACAGAACCATTGCGTGGTAGTCCAAGATTCTACCATTTACATTGTTGGGCGACATTTTATTCATAAAGATAAAATAACCTTTCTTTTTCATTAAAATAAAATTCATTTTCGTTTCTATAAAATATTTAAATTTAAATTTTCAAAATAAAAACGATTTCAACTTTTATTATGTCGTGTTTTTTTACATATTTTTTTGTAAATTTGTTCGTCGGTTAAAAATAAAGTTAAACTATGTCTGCACAATGGTATACTGGCGACTTTTCGAGATGTCTATCTCAAAGGAAAGACAAACAGAAAGATTGCCCCGTAATTTTGAACCATGGTTACATGAATGAAAAGGACTACAAATGAACTAGCATGTCACTCGTCTGTGTAGGGGTGAGGTTGGTTGGACCAGAACCACTGAACTCTAACTGTAACTGTAACTGCTGGAAGGCTCAAACCTTGTTTCCTCTATGGACGCGTTGAAGCCAATTGAAAGCAGCCATGCTGTGTCCCAATATTTTTTTAAAGTGATTTAGTGATGATTTTTTATTACCACAGCGTTGTAGAAATATTAAATGTATATAAATATTATATTTCCTTCTTATAGAATTAATTTTTATATTGCCAAACAAATAGTTTTTGCTCTTGCTTTTTTATCTACTTCGACTTTGACTTGAAAATGACTTTCTATTTTAATAGAAGATTGCATTTAAAATGTGTTTAAAAAGAAAATAGAAAAAACTCAGCCAAAAGCAATACACGTCCGCTTATTTTAACATGAAAAATATACGAAATATTGCTGTAGCAAAGAAAGTGGGGCACATCATGGCTGCCTCTACATCGGCTTCAAGTCAATAAAATGTCTTGCGCTATCCAGAAGTTACAGTTAGAGATCAGTGACCACAACCGATGTAACGTGCACTAGTCTTCTATACGCAATGTGCTGTTTAGAAGATATTTATACAGCGGCATCATACCTTTCTTTGAACCTGTTTGAACCGCTTATTCGAAAATAGGTAGGCTAGTGGCTAACATGCTTGTAGCTTAGAGGCTGACATGCTTATAGCCTTGAGGTCAACATGCTTGTAGTAGGTTACGTTTAAACAAATTTGTCCAATATTATTAGATACTTTTCCTATATTGTATGATGTCCTACATTGCATGGTTTCCTATATTTTTCTTTACTATGAAATGTTTCGCATTCTTAAAGATTCATTTATTTTAACTGGTCCCCAATAGCGTAGGGCCATGCACTTAGTTGCTGTCATGTCTTATGGCTGGAAAAAAATATTTTAATTCGAATCTCTAGAGATTTACAATAGACTAAATATGATTTTTTTTATTGTTGAAAATTTTACATAAAAATAAATGACTAAACACCGTTAACAATGACGTTTTTACAATGTATTAATTTGCAGAATGTATGACTTTTTACAATGCGACTCATAAATGACGTATTAAAATCAAAATTCATGGATTTTAAAAACATAATAAACTGGCGTCTTGAAATCCTTACAAATGTCTTTAAAACGTAATAAATTGCCGTCGGAAAATACAATATATTTTTATTGCATAATCTGTGTAATCTTTCTGTGCAACTTAAGTAACTTTTTCCTTACTATAAAATGCTTTACTATATAACGTTTTATAGTAAAGAAAAATATAGAACACCCTATAATACAGGACATCATACAATATAGGAAAACTATCTTATAATATAGGACAAATTTGTTTAAACTTAACTTTCTACAAGCATATTAGTCTCTAAGCCTACCTATTTTTGAATAAGCGCTTCAAACAGGTGTGTAAATAAAGCCACTGTTTAAATCTCTCCGATTCAGCAAATTGTGTATAGGTGACTGGTGCACGTTAAATCGGTCGTGATCCAAACTATCTCATCCCTACACTGGAATCCTGTGCAACATATAACGACCTATAACTAACCTTAACAACAACCAATAACTAAGCTTTTTCTTGTTTGAATATTAGGTTTTAATGTGCGGACTGTATACACTGTAAAAAAAGTGCTTAATAAGGAGTACATGAATATACTCGTGTTTTTCTTTGAGTGCAATTGCATCGTAAATGAGCGATGACGTACTCGAATTTAAGCAATCGTACTTTCGCAAAAATTATCAGTGTGATTTAATATTGCTAATCTCAGCTTCTGTTCAAGACATCTTGAAAAAGCGACCTAACACACTTAAAATATTTGTTCAGTAGATGATTTACTACATTATTTGATGTCGATTGCTTAAATGGAAACTGAGTTATAACACATTCAATTATCTTACTTTTGGCACACCTTATTAATATTACTTCTTTTTGTAACTTCTTCACGTCATCCTGGTAGCCTAACGAATAAGGCTCTAGACAGCGGTGCCTTCAGATCTGAGATCGATTCCCGGTAAGTCTTGCTTGTTGTTGTCGATATTTATTAAAAGTGATTTATGCAGGCAGCCTAACATCTCCTCTATATATTCATTTTTACCCATTGAACTCATTTTTAAGTACATGTATTTTTCAAAATTGAAACTTATGTATTCGGAGCCATGGTAAGCATCGAATGCATTCAAAAATGAGTACATTTTACTTATTTTTGAATGCCTATTGTTAACAGTGTATACTAAGGAAATTCAACAAGACGAGAAACATGCTATTAAACACTTCATCCACAAACAAACCAGACCCTTACAAAAGTAATATCCAGCATCCGATTTGCATTTCTCGTTAAGTACCTGGACAAATGCAACCTCTTCCTCCGCGCAGACCTAATGCCCAGTGTCGCATATAAAATTCCCCGCACAACCGTCCTCCTGCCATCCGAAGCTCAATTAAACAAGCGAAGGCGACGACGCTTCCTCTGGTTGTCCGAAGAACCGGGCTGCGGGAATCCATCTCATTACGGCTTTCATATCTTGCATATATTGCTGGGGCGGTAATTGCCACTGGTGTGTGGGGGGGGGGGGGGGGGGCACTGTGGTGGGAATTGGGGAACTGTTGAATGTAGTACTCGAGAATAAATTGGCGGGAAGACGCGGTGTAAGATGGTCGGAATGGATTCGTAATTATATGCGTTATGTTTACTGAGTTGAAGGGTTTATTTAAATTTTGGAAGATATCGAGAAGTGTTTGTGTTTTTAAATGTAGAGAGCAGTAATAGAAGTTGTAGTATTTTCACGAACTAAATGATAGAATTTTCGTGAATTTGTATGCATGGGATATGAATTGGAATATCACTATCATCTGGCACTATTCCCATAAATATTAAATATTAAAGCATGACTATGAAATATTATATGAATAATGAATATTTCGTTGAGTTTCTTAATAAATTAGAAGAAAACTTTTAAAGATTTGAAAATCAAACATTTTTAAGTCAGCTCATATTTTTATACAAAAAAATAATAAAAATGATCTTATAAGAAAACATTTCGGTATTTGGACCTTTCTTTGTAACTTATCTAAAGCAACAAAATTTTATTTGAATTAAAAAATACATCTTTAAAACATTCAAATTAATTTCTGAATTTTTACAAAAAAAAAAATATAGTTTTATCATGAAAAATACGAGTTTTACAATTGTGTCCCCTAATGCTCCGGTGGTATTTCTTTGAAAACCACGAATTGGAATTAAACTGTTGCAATGACTTTGAAACTGAAATTCAAAAATGCTAGCTGTTTGAACCCGACTTTCTGGGGTCATATACATATATCATTAAGTCATACATATATCATCAAGTCATCTGCATTTTTAAAAATAATCAGTGACCCACTTCGGGATTCGAACCTGAGACCTATTGTTCAAAAGTCCCGCGCGTTACCAACTACGCTAAAAGGCATGTACTATAGTTAGAAATTGGAAAAACTTTTTAAGATGTTTATTCATGCTATAATTCTTTTAAACGCAAATTTTAAATAAATCGCTGATATTTATGAGATGAGCATACGATTCGTCAGTGCTCCGGGAAATTCTCTTTCCTTTGATACCTACTTGTTAAGATTAGTCGCGTGTAAGATGCCTAAAATTAATCTATACCATAGAAATAATGTATTTGATAAGCGCAAAAAAAATGCTTAATTCGATTAAACAAAATAATTTTTATAAAAAAAGTATTATTTCCCTTTCAGAAACAATGATAACTGTTTAATGAAACCCAAAGCCCTAATACCACAAACACCTATTATCAAACATTTTTTAATTAACCAAACACTCTAATCGATTCCCCGCTTACAAAAGAACCATCTCTCCATTATAAACAAATCCCTTTAATCCACTTCACTTCAATTTCAAAAACGCGGGCAACTTCAAAATAAAGCTCGACGAGGGAGACGAGTTAAGCTCCGTTCCTTGCCAGAGTCTTCCTTTCTTTTAAATCTCCCAGTCAATATTGTTAAATCCAGCCTTTATTTACTGCCACTTTGATACAAAGGACTGTTGCTTTTCCACTGTTTGTTGACTTCCTTTCGTATTCGGGGGTCCAAGAATGTTTCGCAGAGATAGGAAATGTCCTAACGGAAGTGTTTTAGTTCGTCAGTTTTGTTTTGTTGGCATTGCTGGCCACGAGGGAAATGGAATGGAATGCGTGTGTTGGTGCCGTTATTTAACTTACTCGAATTATTCGCTGGGGAGAGGAGTACATTTTAGGGAGGGTAAACACTTAAAGTGCTTCCAGTAGAAGATAGTTGTGTCGGCATCAAATCTTTTTATATAACAACATTTCAAATAAAGCGTTTCGAATGTTGCTATAACAGGAGAAGCCAGGTTTGCATTTCCAGTTCATTTTGCTCTGGGAGATGGGATTCTGCATTGAAGCTTATGATAAAAGCGCCTTTAATCCTTCACTGCATAGTGGGTCTCAAACCAAAAAATGGTATATAATTCTAAAGGTTGTTCAAACAAAACCATCCTTAACGGAACATCATTTCACCTGATCTCCAAACTCCTGACTACCTTCTGTTGGATTTTCAGCTACCAAATCCCAATACAATTTTTTTTAAAAAGAGCATTCGGTTTGGGAAGCCACAGTCTAATAGGTTGTGGCATGTTCAAATGAGCTATTTAATTTGTTGTGTTATTTTACTATGCCCCTTGAGACCTAAACCCCTTTTGGAATCATAGGGGTATCCAAATAAATTTTTAGGCCTTTAGAATATATTTTGCGTGCCCGCTATTCTTTTCAGGAAAGGAAAAAATGCATTGAAAAACTAAGCAGTTTTCTCATAACTGTTTAAAGACCTTATCTACAATTTGAATCATATAATATTCAAAACACACTCGCGTTCTTTGACATGTTATCTTCGACATTAGTTATTATTATACGGGTATTTTCTCAAATATGTATCCTAAATTTTTGCAATATGTTCATGCAAAAATTTTTTTAAGTTTTATAATTTTAAAACAATGCGTACATTTCGTTAAAGTTTTTATACGTATATTAAATTATGTCTGATAGTTATATGACAAATATAAAATATGTATATAAAAATGACTATATTTTTGTGCACATATACCTACAATATACATACCCAGAAATATCATTAAAAATCAAATTATGTGCAGCAACTGTATATAAAAAGAAATTATGTTTTTATATCGAGAAATGAAAGTTTGTAGTTCTCAATCACTTATAATTGTTTACTGTAATCTAGTTAAAGTTACATTGTACAGAAAAATGAAAGAAAAAGCATTTCCATAACATGAGTCGGTCTTCCATAACATGAAACAGTTAAAACTACACAAAGTGTGAGGTTGTGGAGATAATTACATTTCGGGATGTCGCTCATCAAATTAAAAATACAACTCTTAAATAATAAAGATATTTATCACTGCCCTCTAAAAATATCAAAAATTTATTATCTATATAAAAATTTCAAAAACGATTCTTCTCCAAAATTTTTATTTTTATTCATCTTTATCTTGCAGAAAACAATTAAACCTGTGACACTAATAAAACTAATTAACACCAATAAATTTCTAGCATCATCCATTACAGCAAAACAGTTAGTGTCGACTGTAAAACGCCTACTTATTCTGCACGTAAAAGTTTTAAACACATTGGTACTTTTCAACTTTTTCGCCTGAAAGACTGAATTTAAATGTCCGTTTCTTAAACGTTTTACATACATTTTCTTTCATATCCAATCGAATAGCAATAATTAACATTGTTTAGAAATTGTCAATAAGTTCAAATACTTAAAATAACAAAGTTATTATTTATTTATAATTATTAAAAATATTGCTTTTATTTTGTTTTGTGATATTATATGTTAACCCTTTATGATAGATGCATTTTTCTCTTGAACAAATAAGCAGTTCGTGATGATTTTCCGCACATTAGCTGAATTTACACCATTAGTAAGAAATTGGCATGTTCGTAACCAAATATAAACTAAATAATTTTGTAATTATTTAGGAGTTATAACTCAGCAAAAATCAGAGTGGTTACATTTTAGTTTTAATATACCCAAGTCCTCAAAAGTGAAAATCTAAAAAGATATATGCGATGTAGACGAGAGAAAATGCGATATATTTCCCAAGTCTTTTTAATTTATCCCGAGCGAAATACGGCTACCTCTGCGAGTACACCAATAAAACATAATTAAACCCAAACAAGCACAGGGCATCGGTGTTCTTCAAAATGATACGCTCCCCCCATAAAACTTCCACGAAAAACAACATCACCTTATTTGGTAAAAAAAACAAAAACAAAGTAGTTACACGAAATAAAACTGTCCCAAGGAGCCACCCAAACACGTAGGGACCATTGTTTCTCGCCCTATTCCTGCGAGAACGTTAAATTCCTCGGAGGCACTCTATAACGATGTCAAGAAAGTGTATTCTTTCCCGTTTTCAGTGCGTGGAAGTTGTTTTTTTTTCTTTACAAGTGATGAACGACAAAAGAAGCGAAAAAAAATGATTCACAACAATGTCCGCAACTCGAGGCATAAAAAAAGTTTTATTTTTCGTGCGTCTCTTAATTCTGTTTTCGTAAAGTTGGAATCGTAATGATGCACGGGGAAGCGCTCTCGAATATGAACACTGGGAAATAAATGAAGGTTGACGCAAGAAAAAAACGGTTTTTCTTTCTGTGTTTCCATCTGGGATTTTAATGAAGTATTTGTATTCTTGGTGCTGAAATACTTTTTGCCAGCACTCTCAGTAATGACACTCATTTTTTTTTTTTAACCTTCTGCGATCGTCAAGGATGCTTTCGTCAATTTCGACAATCGTTTCGTCATTGAGTCTGTAGACTGTTGACGAAACAAGAATCTTCAAAAAATTAAAACGAAATCAAATTAGGTGTTTAATTTTCATGCAGAAAACCTTCATTTTCTCTTCAATAATTTCAATGTTTTAAAATTGAATGTTTTTGTATGATTTTTAAGGTGGTTTACAGGTATTATGAAGGATATTGAAACAAAAACTTTTAATTTAATATATATGTTACCGTGAAAGACCGAAATTGGAGAATGTCGACTTTCACCGGTGAATCTCAACACACACCAAATACGTCGGTGAAAGATCGAATATTTCATTACATTTTTGTACATTCGGACCCTCACCGGTGTATGTCGACAATCACCGATATGCTCTGGTGGAGGTCGAAAGAGAGAAGCCGAGGGACTCAAAGTGTCATAATAGTTTAAGTTGTTGCAATAAATAAGATTTGAATCACATATATAAGTAAGTTTTTTATTACTATTATTTTCTTTTCTCATTTAGAATGTACTGTTTGTTTTAAGTCCTTGGTCACTCCTCTCAGAAAGATAGCCGAAAAAGTTACGTCACCCTTGTGACGTTTTATCGCGACTGAAATACGCATAAGAAAATATAAATCTCCGACATGTTCAACATTCACCATTAGTGCATGGTGAATGTCGACATTTGCTGGTGTAAGTCAGAAATAAGGGTATTTAGCAAATATTTCGGACATACACCAAGCGACTATGTGAATGTTGACATTCACCGGTGAAAGTCGACATTCTCCAGATTTCGGTCTTTCACTGTAACATATATTTTTTTTAAAAAAACTTTGTTTTCCTGCATAAAACCTTCAGTAAACCTACCCAGATAGTAATTTAAGCTTTTTGCAACATTTCCCTAACATTGTCATCGACAAGGTTAAAGATTTTCATAATGGTTTGGAGTGACAAGTGTGCAACGTTATGACAAGCTTGTGACAAGGCTCGTTACTTAACAAAAGCAAAAGGTGATTACAACCATGCAAGCTTATATGCAAACTTACTTTAACTATAGGCGGACATCTTGATCATCCTATATAAGTACCACGTAAGCAACAGTACGCAAGCAGTTAAATAAACACGTAAGGAATTAAATGGGTAGGCAATTGTTTAAAAATTCTTGTTGGTGTGATTATTATTCGTGAGAGAATATAACTATAGACTAGAATGACATATTTCACAAATACATAATAAATAAATACCTTTCTTCATATCTGCTCCCACTTTATATTCAAAGTGATAAATAAAGTGACAAAATCTTATAGATTTTTAAAAATTATGAATGAAATTGGAAGTGAATAAGATTTGTAGCAATCATTTACACATTTTTAGCCATGGTTATTTTTAGCCATTCCACTATTCTATGGAGTATTACAAGTAATGTGCCACATTTAAAAAAAAATTCATATTTGTGGAAAAAGAGTAATTAATTATTCTAACTTGAATATCCAGGATGGGATCATAATTTCAACGATTACGTTTTGCTCTCAAATGTTATTAATATATTGTTTTATTGTTTATCAATAAGTATTTTTTTCACGCATTAATTTATTTTTTATTAATTTAAAAAAAACATTTTTTTAAATTGTTATACAAAATTCGATCCTCATTATTCTGAAATATAGCTCAATTATTCAACGTAACTAAAAAATTTGAATGTTCTAGAATTTTGTTATTATTATTATTAAATTATTGCTCCTGATGTGAGCGAAAATTTTATTATGCCGCCATCTAGGGAAAGTTTATTAAACTAAAATTTACCTCGAAATTATTCAGCCTTCAAAACTGTTAACAAACTGAAATTTATCAAACATACCGTTTGTAAGTTAACTGATAAAAATTTAACGATTAAGATTATATTTCTCAGAATACTGTGCATTTAACTATTAGTAAATGGCGAATAAATAAGTAAAAAAAAAACATTTGTTAAAAAAAATCCTGATGTGATAATCAATCGTTACATTACCGCCGAAATTTAATATCCTAAAAATAACCGTTATATTTTCAAAATAAAATCAATAACATCCCATAGATTTTTTTTTCTATTGAAATTAAAATATACATATACACAACATTTCTGTTTTGTGTAACACTATCTGCATAAAACATACTACCTCCTTTTAAAATATCTACCAACAAACACACACAAAAATAGACTAGATTAGTAGAATTTCCGATCTATGATTGAAAATCTGATAGATTAAACCCAACGGTCCCAACTTAAGTTAGTTTATTTAAAAAAAAAATTACGAGTTTGTAACGTTTTAGCAGTCTTAAGGGGGTCCGATACCCAAAATTCGCAAAAAAAGTCATTTTTTTTTTTATATTTAAAAAATAATATTCAAACTTATCTTAATAACTCACAAAAAACTGCTTCAAAAAATTCCTATTACTTTTTTAGTTATGAATGTTTTAATGATGTGTTCCTATAACATAGTTGTATCATATGTAAACTTTAAAAGCAAATATCTCTGTTCGTGGTTTTGAAATTTAATGAACACTAAAAATGCTAAGGCTTTTTTACTATTATACTTAAAATCATAATTTTTGTGTGTATAGCAAGATAAATATATTTTAAATAGATGTATGCATTCCGATTTCCTATTTTTACCATAATTTGTTTTTTAAAACCACTTAAAATGGAATTTTATTTTATTTCGTCAATTTTTTTTCCAAAATTTCTAATATATTTTATTTTTTTAAAGTGATGTATCTGAATCAAAATTTGAATGCATACATCTATTGACATATTATTCAAGATCTTAAATAAAAAAAATTGCTTCAAAATATTGAAAAACAAAAAAGGAGTAGGAATTTTAAAATTGTTAAAAAATTTACTAACATTTTAATTTAAAAATAAATGTGCAATTTAAAAAAAAATTGAGCGTCTTAAAATGGTTTTTTATGCATATTTAGAAAGAGAAAAAAAATTGGATTGTACAAGTATAAAAATAAAGAAAAAAATGTCGAAGGTATCGGACCCCCTTAATGCAAAGAAACATTCATATTAATTGATTTTGAACTTTAACTTTAATTCTATTAAAATCTTTTATGCGTTTAAAAATTATCTTTCTCTAAAACTAAATTCCGTTTAAAATAGGCTTTGAATCAATTAAGTGTATTTTGTCAAAAATAAGATAATAAATTATATTGCTAATCACGACTTAGGCAAAGATGCGTCAACTCCACTTTAAGGTTTATTATTTGATTGAAATGCAAGTTTCATTGTATTGGAAGATGATTGTAAGAATCATATAGTGCAGGAAGTAGGATATCACCAAAGTTTTATATCAAAATATTTTTCTAACAATTATTATACAGGGAGGTCACAAATTGTCAGACAATGGTCCTTGTTTGGCTGTATCGCATTTAGCTGTATTCACAAAATAAAATATTATTTTTGCTCAACTACTTCGCTTATATTTTAAACAACTCGCTTAGCTTTGATAGCAACAAACAGAGTATTTAAAATATAGCAAAAATAATGGTTTACCATGTGTAGTTAAACAGCCAAACAATTTGTGGCCTTCCTGTATTGTGGAAACGCAGAAAATATTAAATACAAATATTTTCAAATTAAATCAAACGCCCACCAACCATAAATGAATACTTAAAATAACTCAAATATGGCCATAATTACAATTGTTAAAGAATTATAAAAGTGAATAAAGCTAAGAACTAAATATTGAAAGACAAAAATCACCTGTTTTCAAAAGCTCGTTACTACCACTATTTGAAGGAATTTAAACTTTCCTTGGTCTATAAATAATAAAAAATTTAAAAATAGGATAGTCCCGGTTAAATAGAGGAATCTGGAAATAGCAGTGATATAATAAAAGATCCTCCTCTTCAACTGTGCAAACTTTGTCTTCAAAATAACAATGCCAAATAGCTTTGACACAAATTCTGTGTTTTTTGCTTCTTAATAATTGCATAGAGAGGGAAATCGCTGAGAATTGGAGAAAAGTAGCTTATAGCGGTAACTTATTCGGCGAGTTGCAAGTTCGAATACAGACGTGGACTTGACAATGTAGCGGGCTTGTGATCGGAAGGTTGCTAGCTACGCACTTACGCGTAAAAAAAACATACGCCTTGTGATTGTGCAGGTAAAATATGACCTGGCCCAAAGTCTATCAATCCTAAGTTGCGTGGGGTGCCAGCTCAGGTGTTTATCTCGTCATCTGGCCACGGTTCCAAATTGCGAAACGATGCTCAAGGGTCTTTCCTTCAAGATAGATTCTGAACTGTCGCCAAATAGCTCATTATGCAAGTCTAGCGCGACGTTAATTAACCCAACCGAAAAAAAATCAATCCGTATAACTACAATGACTCTTAGCAAGTCAGAAGGGCACAAAATAATGTGGAATTGCCTGGAAATGCTCCCCTGCAAAGTCAAAAAGCAGCAATCCTTTCAGGTGGTATCGAAAGAAAAAAAACTCATTTTTGCAAACAAAATGCTGCAAATTACATTTAATTCATTACAAAAGCAACACAGGCATTTGTGCGTTGCCCAATCAATGTATCCGAAAAGAATTACTATACTTATTAGCTTAACACATATAATTACATTTTTTTTCGAATTAAAAAGCGTAGCCAAGCATTTTACTATATAATAAAATTATACATAAAAAAACAACCGAAAAAGATTTATTTTATTATGTGTGTGTTGTGAGTTGTTCCATATACGCCTATTCGAATATACGTCTGTCGCGCACTTCTAAGGATTAACCGCATATTTTTACTATTTTGACAGTCTTGCTTTGTACCAGTAAGCAATATCTACTTTCTTATCAGAATAGATCACTAATTACAAAAAAGACGGGATATTTTATTTTTATCTTTTTTGTTAGGAAAGTTGTTAAGTTGTAAAAAAAAAAAATTTAATTTAATTTTTTAAACTATCTGTAAAAAAATCTCGGCAAGCCAGACAAATGGGTTGAACAAATTGAAACTTAAGGTAAGTGTTTTATTTGTTTAATAAAAACATAAATCATAATTTCTAGATCCAAATACTAATAATATTAATAATTAATTTCAAGGAAACATTTTTACCGCCAAGGAGAGTCAATTTCTTCTATTATAAGAAGATAAAATTAAAGATTTTATAAAATCTCTCTATGGTTTAAATTAAAGAGAGAAAAAATCAAAGTAGTGATTTAAAAAAATAAATAATAATAATATGTGCATTGTTGGCGATACACGAACGGGATATACACTTTTGTATCCGTTAGATGGATTTGCAGGCAATACATTATTGATGCAAACGCTGTGCATAGTTAAGCATCATCTAAGATATCCATTTCGTACGTGAAAGTTCCTAACGCCCCATCTTAACTCTTTTGCAGGACCAACTTCATTATTATTATTATTATTCCCAGATGTCCAACTTGTTACTACCATCAGCTAATTCACTTCAACCCGTTGGTACACTAGCGCCAAAAGCGGTAAATAAAATAAAGAACATTCAAACTCCATTCCCTCGAACATTCGATTACAGTTCTTTTTATGAGCTCTATTCCAGTGGAATTTCGATGCGAGCTTTTCTTCCTTGCCCTGTTTGCAAAGCATTCCATTTCTTTGAAGAAGGAATTAAATTAATCACCTTTCCGACGCGAAGCATTAAATTCGAACAAAGGCCGTGCACAGCAAGAATTATATTCGTTCCGTTTGCAGTTTTAATTAAAGCCGAAATTCTTGAACGCCTGCGAGAGAGAGATTGTATTTTGGATTGCGTTCGGGTAGTCCGAATTGTCCAGCTTTTGCTGAACAGGTATTCGATTTATGGCGTAACTTGTTCTTATTTAATATTCTTAATCGATAAAAAACAATGAAAAATGGGAGTTGGAGAAAAGTCGGTAATAAGAGATCATTAATTCTTTTTGTGGTACATTATATAAGTATTTAGAAAGATTTATTCGATTTCAAAAGTATATATTTTCAAAAATTAGCAACACAAATTAATAAGCAATAAGCAAGTGAAAAGGTAAAGTAATAAAGTGTTTTTTACATTTGTTCGGCTACAGGCCTGTGGGAAAAGGTGCAGGGTCGCCCTTAGGGGTGTGCGACGCAGAAACACAATTATACGCTTTTAGAGTGTTCCATTTCGACACTAACTCCGACACAAATAGCTCGATTGATATTGATTTCAATTCGTTTGATTTGATCAGATATCAATATTATTGAACATCATAGACAGTGACACTATAATTGATAGGTAGGGTTAATCGAGCTCTGAAATGACGCGATTGCTTAGTGTTTAATCACTTTAGTATTTTTATATTTACAATTTTCTAAATTCTTACATGCATATTTTCGTACATCAAATAAAACATTTTTATTTCAGACAATATTAAATAAATATACATATTGTAATATATATTATAGCAACGAAATTCCTGCTTTCAACTATTTTCTTTATCGTTATTTTTATTTAATGCTTTTAAAAACAAATACGTAATTTCAGGTTCTATTACTTAAAGTTTAGTAAGACAAAATCGTGTTTTAATAAAGACACATATTTACTTAAAGCCTTCATCTGCATCAAAATTAGACTATTTTCAAAAATGTTAGTGAACCCCTGCTTCCATTTGCTTCTTCAATTGTTGACTAAAACTATCTCTTCACGTATTTGACTTTTTATTTAAATAAACGAATATATTTATTGTTCCACACAGAAATACCTTCGGAAACGTTAAGCACGGGCATAGGCGTAGGAGGGCTGGGGGTGCTTGAGCCCCCCTAGAAATTATTTTGAACGACCTCAGCCCCCCCCCCCCCCCCCCCCCCCCCCAACATTTTATTATTTTATGCATAGAGTAATGATACAAATAGAAGAATAAAAATGCTGATTTCCGTGTGTCCATCATTCAAACCACGTGATATGTGGAAATGCCAATTCATTCATGCCTTGGCGACTTTCAGAACTAAGCGAGATCGAAGTATTGTAATATGGTTTTGTGTTTAATTTTGTATTTAAATATAGTTTTTTTTTTTTTGAACGAGTGGCACAATTTAAGGGAGTTTAACAGATATATGAAGGAGATTTTTCTTACTTTGTAGTTTTGAAATAATTCCATTACGTTTTTATGGAAAAAATTTACCATAAGCGAAGTTCTTTCAATTGTTATTTTGTATACTTCAATAAGAAAATATAAACAATAAAACCTGAGAAATATAAAGAGTTTAGCTTCTTCGAGTATTGAACACAAATAAAATATTTTCGTTTCGTTAATAAAGAGGAAATATTTAGCGCGTATTGTTTGAAAATAAGTAAATACGTACATATATGTTAAGAAGTTGAATACGGACAGAGCTCCTTATCACCAAAAGAGAAGAAAGTGCGCCAAATTTGAAACTCCGGCAGATGTCTGAACGCCAAATGTGGCAGCGCTATAACCACGTGATGTGAGTTTTTCTTTTCAATGTTGACATCGCGGCCTTACGAGAGTCTGGTATTGAAGGCGCTCTCTATTTAATATTACAACTCTCTGATTTTATGCCCTTTTTCTAAAATATTTCATAAACCAATCGTTTCATATGATTGTATTTGAAAGTTGAATAATTTTTGTACATGTTAGAGTAAACAGATTAGCATTTTTAAATGTCGACTATTTTTTAGAAACATTAAAAAGTTGTTTGGTAAACAAATGATTAAAAATGATTTTGTTTCTGTGGGATTATTTCTTTAGAAATGAAACTATCAGATTTATACTTTATTTTCTAAACAGATTATGTAGTTGAAATTTACTATTTAAAAAATTAAATTTTTTTTAAAAAAGTTAAATTTAAAAAAATTCTTCTAACCTAAAAATCAGTACATTTATAAATTCAAATTTTTCATGATTACTTTACGTTCTAAAGGTGTCTCTAGGCGGCAAAAACGAATACACGTTATTTTATTTATTTTGTTAAGATCAACTCTATACTATTTTAACCACACACAAAAAATCAAAATTTTACTTTTTATATGCAAAAAAAATTTTCAGCCCCCCCTGAAAATAACAAGATCCTACGCCACTGAGCACGGAGTTAATTTTGCAGGAATGAACTATACGTTGTGAGATATATAGTACTAAAAAAAGTTAAACCAAGTCATCAATCTGATACAATGTTGGACGGCGGAACCGTCTTTAACGGTGTGCGACACGTGCCACCGCACCGGGCCCCGCGCTTTTGAAAAGGCCCCGCACCTAATTTTAAAAAAGATAAGCGCTTGGGAGGAAAATTAATTTCTATATTTTAAAACTCCATTAGATTTGTTTTTAATTTGTATTTATTTATTTATATATCTAGGAGATATAAGTTTACTGATCGTTTTTGTGGTGGAGCACTACTACACCATATAAAATTAATTTCGACAAGAAAAAAAAATTTTAGGGTGCATTTCAAAAATTGGATTTCATTCAATACTCTTAAGGGGGTCCGATACCTTCGACATTTTTTTCTTTATTTTTATACTTGTACAATCCAATTTTTTTTCTCTTTCTAAATATGCATAAAAAACCATTTTAAGACGCTCAATTTTTTTTTTAAATTGCACATTTATTTTTAAATTAAAATTTTAGTACATTTTTTTACAATTTTAAAATTCCTACTCCTTTTTTTGTTTTTCAATATTTTGAAGCAATTTTTTTTATTTAAGATCTTGAATAATATGTTAATAGATGTATGCATTCAAATTTTGATTCAGATACATCACTTTAAAAAAATAAAATATATTAGAAATTTTGGAAAAAAAATTGACGAAAAAAAATAATATTCCATTTTAAGTGGTTTTAAAAAACAAATTATGATAAAAATAGGAAATCTGAATGCATACATCTATTTAAAATATATTTATCTTGCTATACACACAAAAATTATGATTTTAAGTATAATAGTAAAAAAGCCTTAGCATTTTTAGTGTTCATTAAATTTCAAAACCACGAACAGAGATATTTGCTTTTAAAGTTTACATATGATACAACTATGTTATAGGAACACATCATTAAAACATTCATAACTAAAAAAGTAATAGGAATTTTTTGAAGCAGTTTTTTGTGAGTTATTAAGATAAGTTTGAATATTATTTTTTAAATATAAAAAAAAAATTACTTTTTTTGCGAATTTTGGGTATCGGACCCCCTTAAATAAAAGGCCTCACGGCAGGTTGTTTACAGACACTATTAGTAACAAATTACAGAATAACACCAAATTTACTTTTCGCAAGTAGGTGTATTTTAGTTTGGTTTTGTTAATTAACGTCGCACTAGAGCTGCACAGTGGGCTATTTTCGACGGTTCGGGGTCAATCTTGAAGGAAAGACACATACACATACACATTTACACACACATTCATACATGCACCTCGTTATTTTAGAACCATGGTCAGATGACGAGGAAACACCTGAACTGGCACCCACCGCCTTCAATAGGCGTCTGGACTTTGGACCCCGATCAGATGTATCGTGCACCAGTCCCGTATACACGCCAGTATAATTTGTTGGATATTCTGGACGATTTTCGAGTATTTTTTGTAGCGAAGCTGGCAACCCTCCGATCGCAAGATCACTACTTTTTTACTTTTCTATGTCAAGTCCATTTCACGGATTCGAACCACCAATCCTCTGATTAGTAGCTGAACGCCTTACTAACTGAGCAACTGGGGCTCAGGTGCATTTTAAATAAATCTCAGGTGTATTTTAAATAAATCTCAACCTTGAAGAACTCGAATACAATATTTCCCACCGCCAAAGACAAATAAACAAAAATTTTCAATAATTACACATGGACGAAAACACACATAACTATAATAATAATATTGTACAAAGAACTTACGTGATTACGTAGCATTCGTCAACTGGACATCTTGAACACAAGTCCGTGATTTCTGTCATATTGCAACAAAGCTGAGCCTCAAAATTTGAACCCATGTCAATTATGACATCGGGCCTCCTACTTCTAAGCCACAGGTATTCTGTTAATGTTCCAACCGAATTCTCACGGTAGCTACTTGTATTCGAAATCAGTTTGTGAAGAAATACGCACGTTTTATTTCAATCGACATAGTTTTCTTAGCTGGTAACACACTAACATTTAAAATGTGATTTATACGTTTCTGGCTGCCTATTTCTGTCCTCATTTATGAGACTTAGCACAGCCACACACATACATACACACAAATACACCGTTGTTTTTAACCAAGGTCAGATGACGAAGTAACACTTGAGCTGGCACCCAACGAAACCTGAATAGGCGTCAGGACATTAGACCCCGATCAGATTTACCGTGCCAGTCCCGTATACACGCTAATATCATTTTTGGATATTTTTAGATGACTATATAGTATATTAGTAGCGAAATCATTTAAGATATTATTTCTTCTTCAATAACAAAAAAAAAACTATCGTGAAAAATACTGGCCTCAATATATGTGAAAACGGTTTGGTTTGGTTAAGTAACGTCGCACTAGAGCTGCACAGCGGGCTATTGGCGGCGGTTCGGGGCCTATCTCGAAGGAAATACCCGGGAGGAACGATGCCTCGTATTTTTTTAACCATGGCCAGATGACGAGGAAAACACCTGAGCTGACATCCGACGCAACCTCAATAGGCTTCATGACATTGGACTTCGATCAGATTTATCGTGCACACGATGGTGGCAATGGAGAATAATTGCAGGCGACTTTTGTAATTTAGTAAGGAATCTTGCAACCCTCCGATCACGAGTTCACTACATTTTAACTTTTTGTCATGATCAGGTTAGTTAGTTGAATTTACGTCGCACTAGAGCTTATCACAATGGGCTAACGGCGCCTGTTCGAGACCCTGAGATCACTGTCTTATAATTTTCGAAACATGATCAAATGTCCATGATAAACCTCAGCTGACATTACACGCACCTCATGCTGGCATACTATACCTTACAAAATTAATGTGCATCAGTCCTCTCTTACGGCGGAAAAAATATCCAACGTTTATGAGGAAATGGTACACATTAATTCCGTCGTGGTCATTTGACCGCGTGGTTCAAATTTATGAGGCAGTTTTTCCGGGTTTTTCCTTCAAGATAGAAAGCTAAAATGTAGCGATATCGTGATCAAAGGGCCGCAAGAATCACTGCTAAATTACAGAAATTGTCTTAAATTATCCTCAATGTCCACCGGCGTGTATACGGGATGGAGCACATTAAATCTGATCGTGGCCTGATCGTCCTTCGGGTTAAGTCATCTTTCTGATCATGGTTAAAAAATACGAGTCAGTGTACCCGGGTCTTTCGTTCGAAATACTCCCCAAACCGTCGCCAATAGCTCACTATACAGCTCTATTTCGACGTTAATCAGGGCTCGCAACACTTTTTACGTCCCTAGAGAAAAAGGGACCAGATATCTTTAAAAAAGGGACCTATAAAATTTAACCCCGCATTAAATTTTTGTTAACTAACACTATTATAAATATCGCACCGTAAAACAGTTATTTTATTAAAACAATTTGTTAAATCTCATGACTATTTTAAACCTTATGTTAATAAAATTATAGAAAAAAAGCAACAGAGTAAAAAGAGATGTAAATTTAAAAAAAATAATTATTTTCTATCCGTTTGAAAGAAAGCTTGAAATGGTACGTTTGATAGATGTAAGCTATTTCTAACACTATACCAGTTTTTGACTATACCGTCTATTCTTTCGGTCAGAGGCAGAATCGCAACCTAAAAAATGACATGTGTGAAATCAATATAACTTCACTTAGAATCAGCCTATGGGGATAAACAATGTACCATCGTGTGCAGGACAGTGACTTTCTGCGTTGGTAAGGGGTGTTGCACGTAATTGTCGCAATATACGATTCAACCCCCATAAATCTACGTGTAATCAGCTTATGTGCATAAATGACATACCGTCGTGTAGAGGAAGGTGGAATACGTTGACCAGGACAATTGTTATCTAATTCTCTCCTTTGCCTTTGTACCGCGTGGGACGGGGGGGGGGGGGTCGCCCTTGGCTGCAGTATTATGCTTCAGCCCCCATTACTCCACGGAGAATCGACCTTTGCGGGATAAATAATCTACTATCGTGTAGCGGAAGGTGGGCCACACCAACGAAGTTTGCTATTTACCTACTCCCTTTCTGAAATGTGTACCGCGTGGGGCCCAAATGTTTCCTCGAACAAATTCTTACGGTACAGTTGAGTGCCTTTTTTTTGCCGTTGAGGAGGGGAAAAAATGTCCCCTCAACGGCAAAAAAATAGAGAAGGAATGCAACGAAGAAGGGGGGGGAGCGGACGAACAGATGAGGGACCATTTTAATCAGTTACACCAAAGTCAGTGGTTGGTTGGTGTTTACTGGCGCAAGAGCCAGTTATGGCTAAGCTGCGCCAAACAATGGTTTAGTTACGAAACCATACGCCAAAATCAGTGAATGAATGCGTTGAAGCAACAAAACTGTTTAAGAACACACATTGAATCGTTTTGACTTTATTTCACTCTTTTCCAGTACCCTTAATAAAAATTTGGAAATAAGTCAGTTTAAAAAAAAAAAAATACATAGCATTCTACTATTTAAAACATTCTAACCAAATTTGAAGAAAATCGGAGCATTATAAAAAAGTTAGTAAATTTGTGCGAACGAAATGTAATGACCAGTACATAATAAAAAAAAATGATTAAATAAAGGAGAAAGGGCCATAAATGTGTTATTATAGTGATAAAGGGAGGAAAAAAATATTTTTGCTAAAATAAGGGAAAAAGGGACCGTATTCTGAAAAAAAGTACTTGTAACTTCAAGTAACAAAAAGGACTTTTAGGGAAAAAAGGGACCTGTTGCGAGGCCTGCTATTATGGAGTATCTTCGTGTCACGTAGGTGGTTGTGGTGATGAACGAACAGAGATGTGCATAGCTACATCTCTGTCCGTTTATATTAGAAATTGTTTTATTTTCCAGTCTAAAAGCTAGTTTTAGCATTTAAATATGGCGCAATTTAGATCAACAATGTGGAAATATTTCAAAATTACATTTTCAAACGCATTGTACAGTACAGTGGCCGTTTGAAAATCAATATAAATATGAACAGTTTATTATAGAAGTGTTAAGGTGTACGTACACAATTGAACATTTTTTTTAAATTATAAATTTAAAACTCCTAGTTTTTTCATGTATGAAAACACTTTAAAAATCATAATGATTCATTATAAAAAAAAACTGAATAAAGTGAAATGCTAATTATCATGTTTTTTTAAACATGATTATGCAAGTTGTAATTCTTTTAAACATGATTATGCAAGTTGTAATTCTTTTAAACATGATTATGCAAGTTGTAATTCTTTTAAACATGATTATGCAAGTTGTAATTCTTTTAAACATGATTATGCAAGTTGTAATTCTTTTAAACATGATTATGCAAGTTGTAATTCTTTTAAACATGATTATGCAAGTTGTAATTCTTTTAAACATGATTATGCAAGTTGTAATTCTTTTAAACATGATTATGCAAGTTGTAATTCTTTTAAACATGGTTATGCAAGTTGTAATTCTTTTAAACATGATTATGCAAGTTGTAATTCTTTTAAACATGATTATGCAAGTTGTAATTCTTTTAAACATGATTATGCAAGTTGTAATTCTTTTAAACATGATTATGCAAGTTGTAATTCTTTTAAACATGATTATGCAAGTTGTAATTCTTTTAAACATGATTATGCAAGTTGTAATTCTTTTAAACATGATTATGCAAGTTGTAATTCTTTTAAACATGATTATGCAAGTTGTAATTCTTTTAAACATGATTATGCAAGTTGTAATTCTTTTAAACATGATTATGCAAGTTGTAATTCTTTTAAACATGATTATGCAAGTTGTAATTCTTTTAAACATGATTATGCAAGTTGTAATTCTTTTAAACATGATTATGCAAGTTGTAATTCTTTTAAACATGATTATGCAAGTTGTAATTCTTTTAAACATGATTATGCAAGTTGTAATTCTTTTAAACATGATTATGCAAGTTGTAATTCTTTTAAACATGATTATGCAAGTTGTAATTCTTTTAAACATGATTATGCAAGTTGTAATTCTTTTAAACATGATTATGCAAGTTGTAATTCTTTTAAACATGATTATGCAAGTTGTAATTCTTTTAAACATGATTATGCAAGTTGTAATTCTTTTAAACATGGTTATGCAAGTTGTAATTCTTTTAAACATGATTATGCAAGTTGTAATTCTTTTAAACATGATTATGCAAGTTGTAATTCTTTTAAACATGATTATGCAAGTTGTAATTCTTTTAAACATGATTATGCAAGTTGTAATTCTTTTAAACATGATTATGCAAGTTGTAATTCTTTTAAACATGATTATGCAAGTTGTAATTCTTTTAAACATGATTATGCAAGTTGTAATTCTTTTAAACATGATTATGCAAGTTGTAATTCTTTTAAACATGATTATGCAAGTTGTAATTCTTTTAAACATGATTATGCAAGTTGTAATTCATCTAGAAGCATCACTTTTGTTGGAAATTACTCGAAGTATATTTTTTAATGTTATAACCCTACCAAAAAGTTTATAGCATTTCAAGTTTTTTTTTATATAATTTTTTTACCTCGAGAGTCCTTAAAAAAACACTTTTTTTCAAATTTTTAGCTATAACATTTTATTAAAAATTATTTTTTAACGAATCGTTAGGATGGAGGGTCATAACATCTCACAACTAATATAAAGTTGAGTTAAAAAATAAATTTCTCAAAATTTTAAGGAAACTTGAGTTTTCATGTTGCGAATGAAAGGGCATATGGTAAAAATACAATTATTCAGAAATTAAGTGTACAAAACATACGCCCATTGCTAAAAGCATCCTAGAATAACCCTTTGTAAATAAAAAAGTTTTTTGAATGTATATTCAATCTTGGTATTCATCCACTGGCATGCCTACCTTTAAAGATAAGGAATATTATAGAATAAAATAATATTTTGTAATTTTTGACCGATTTCCGTTTTTCTAGTGTGTATGAGAAGATATTTTCATAAAAAAATAAACTGCCGGATATCCGGAAAATTCCAGTTCGTATATCCGATATCCGGTTTGTAATGTGCGCCGGATATCCGATATCCGGCAAAACCACTATCCGGTTCATCCCTACTTTTAAATTAATAGAAATATTTTAATGAAAAAAATATAATAATTCAATAGTTTAAAAGCCATTAATATTAAATTCAATATCAATAATTTAAAATTCGGAAAATACAATAAATAAAAACTAATAAAAGTTTAAAACACAAAATCTGAAACAATTAACATAAATTGTGAACACATTTTACATAATGTTAAATAATTTTAAAATACAAATTATTAAAATAATGAATTATTATCAGGGGTATTATTATACAGGGTTTGTAGAAACCTTTGTCTTCGATGCAAAAAGGTTGTATACCATTCTTAACAAACTGTTACGTTACCTCTATAGTCGCAAATAGGCTTCTTTCTAATGTTCTACTTGGACACAAAAGTTTAATTCACATTGGTATAAATCATTTTGAAAGTCATTTCGTGGACTATTTTAATTCACATTGGTATAAATCATTTTGAAAGTCATTTCGTGGACTATTTAAGTGGCTCATGCAACTTGGAAAGTTTTTAAGGACCTTTTGAAATAAGTATATAAGCACCGTATGAACTCTGTAATAGGAAGGAATTAATAATATAATAGGAAAACACTTTCCACTTTATAATTTAATACATTGAAATTGTATTTTTCACATATTTCCATTTATAATACTTATTCGTGACAAAATACATATTAATTACCAAAATTCTGACACAACATAATTTAGCAACTTTAAATAATCCCAGTTGAATTTCACTTAATAAAATTAAATATCCGATAGAAGGCAATATTATATTTTTCGTTTGACAAAGAAGACCATTGCCTTTTAAACTTATTTTACAATGGAAAGTTAAATTGCGGTAAGGTAGGTCATTTGACGTTGATTCCGAAAAATATGTTCGGCTGCACAGCTTGCACGATGTATCTGTTCAAAGAACAGTTTCAATTAGTAAATAAAAAATTTAAAATTCTTTTTAATTTAGATTTTGGCAACCATTTTAGTTGTATCTTGGTACATTTTAAGCTTAAGTTTTCAAGGCTATTTGAGAAAAAAAATAAACATAGTAGGTAAAGTAAAACAATATTTTTATTTACAATTTTTAATATATACAAAAAAAATTATACACAATTAAACAATTTTTATCAAATTAACATTTTTGAAATATAATTCACATTTGAAATTTTCAACTTAATTTCATAAGACTAAATATTTACAATTTTTAACATTACAAAATTATATACAATTCAAGTGCACATTTTTGAAAATCAATGAAAAAATTTTTTTAATGTAGTAGAGCTAAAAAAAAACGAAGTTTGTGTGTTTGATTTCAAACAAACCCTGTGTTCTTTATCATTGGATTGTTGATAATTTGTTTAATTCTGAGAGTGGGTCGCATTTACTTTGGCCAGGTATAACATTTTTACAAAGTCCTATATCTGACTCCAGACTCTCAACTGTTTAGCAGGATCCGGGTCCAGTCGAAGTGGGAAAAACAGAGCAGGAAAGAGTAGTAAAGTGGAGAAGGAAATCAAATTTAACTTTTGAATTAAAATTTGGCAAAAAAAAAACTTTTTAGTATAAGAGAACTATTTTTCTGAAGAATGAAGGGTTTTGAGTAAAAAAAAATGGTGTCTATCAAATGAATGGGTGTTTTGTAAATAGAAAGACCATTTCCACTTTTCCTAAATAAAAAAATATATAAGATTTAAAAGAAAAAAAATATTTCTTATTCTTTCTTTTGGTACTAGACTAATTCTGTACCGAATTTTTTTCTGTACTTAAACATATTTCATATATCCACACGCACTGTTTTTACGCCCCACACTTAGCAAGGAAATTTTCGATCGCTTTGGATAGTAAAACACATCACAATGCCACGTTTCAAACACGTTTTGCTATGGACTCAACCGGCAAATAAGAGGAGCCCGACAATAGCACGACCTATCATAATGAAGTGTGCAAAACATAGAGCTAGCATAAATAGGAATTGATTAATAGATTATCTAAAAAAAAATATATTGAAAAGATGGGGTGGATGAACTCTGTTTTTAATGGCAATACTTGGAACTTTTCTAACACATAATAGAAAATAAGGACATTACATTAGTTTGGATTTTTAAAAGATTGTATAACTATTTTAGTTCTTTATTTTGTTTTTATATTTTTTATTTGATATTTTTGCTTTAATACTTTTTATTGGATATTTTTACTTTTATATTTTTTATTTGATATTTTTGTTTTTCATATTTTTTTATTTGATATTTTTGTTTTTTATATTTTTTTATGTTGATTTTTATAATTTTTCTAACAAATTCAATATGTAAAATTTCTTTTTCGGGAAGAATGTTTCCTGGGGCACGACCAAAGTCCAAACCCCGCGCAATTAAAACTTAGCTGTTAGTATTGGGGCTTAAACAATACATTTCCTGTCATCGGGTAATCCCATTCAAACTTTGAATATGTTTCCTGGGGCACGACCAAAGTCCAAACCCCGCGCAATTAAAACTTAGCTGTTAGTATTGGGGCTTAAACAATACATTTCCTGTCATCGGGTAATCCCATTCAAACTTTGAAGGTAGTAAAAAAAAAAGACGGGGGAAATATAACCTTATGGGTCATTAATGATTTAAAAATACCATTGCTTAAATTATAAATCAATTGGGACTTTCAATGGAGGTCGCTATACACACTCAAATTCCATTCACAACTATAACCTACTTACTCGCTACTAAGCTCGTCGATTTAAATAAAGAGTTTGTTATTTAAGATACATGCCATTTGAAGCCATCTTGTTTGATCCATTACTCTCCTGTTGAGTGTTTACCACTTTTAAGAGTTGAAAAAGTCAGGAAAATTTATGCAATTTAGAAGGCTGAACATTTATGCAGTATTTAACATGTGAAAATTTAATTGAAGTCCTAACGTTAGAAAAAATTATTTAGTTTTAAGCTGCGGGTGACAATGCATGTTGGCAAATAACCGTAAAACAATATTTTAAAAATTAAAGGAAGAGTCAGTTTGTGGATCACAAAACACATACTATATCTGCTTTAATTTAAAAGATTGAAAATATAAGCACTACTCATCCTCAATATCTTGCGCCTAAGTCTCGGATTTATAGAATTAAATATTTTTTTTAAATGATTCTTCAAGAATTTTAGAAATATTGCATAAAATCACATCTTTAAAAAATAATTCCAAGATTTAGAACAGTTCTTTTGTAGATTAGCTGATAGCGAGCTGGACTTTGGAACAATAGGTCGCAAGTTCTAGACCCAACAGGATAATGTATGCCTTCAAGAGGTTCTCCAGCAAAAAACAGGGCCACAAAGGCCATTTTTAATTAAATACAAATTTCCTCTTTGAAAGCTCTTCTCGAGAAAAGTTCAGTGGTCATACAATGCAATGATCAAAGAACCTACAACGCAGAGGCTAGCACTCCGTTTGCACTCGATCCGATTTTCAGAAAACAAATTTGTATTCTTATTTCTTCATTCATTAAACTATTTATTCCTACTTAAAAATACAATGCTGAATTTAAGATTATTTCCATATTTAAAATTTCAACAATCTATACAATTCAAAAACTGCCTCTCATTTGATCTAATTATGATCGAACAAGATATAGCAAAATGCTAAATTTAGGGAAATTTCTATTTTTAAAATCCCAACAATCTATAAAATTCAAAAATTGCCTCTCGCCACGCCATGTGACATTTGGCTAAATGTCATTTGGTCCAATTATGATCGAACAAAATATAGCAAAATGCTAAATTTAGGAGAATTTCTATTTTTAAAATCCCAACAATCTATAAAATTCAAAAACTATTACTCTTAAAAGCCTATTGGGCTTCACTGTATAAACATTTGACGAAACTTCATTTGGTCTAATTTTGATGCAACAACATGCAGTTATAGTAAAATGATTCAAATATGTATTATTTCTACAGTATAGATCCATTTAATGCTGCTTATATGCATTGAATATTATTATGCGTGACGTAAGGTATGCATGGTATAAGGAAGATCATTTTTGTGACACAGACGAATTGTACATACGTCTCATAAATATTAATGTTTTTTTATTTTTAAATAAGTTATTTAACAACTCTATTTATCGTTTGCAATATTGCCAATTTCGATTTTGCTATTTGAAAATTTTTTAAATATTTGCCTAATTTTTTGGATTAAACAAGATTTAGTATAATTATATGTACAAACTTTTGGCATTTTCCGCTCGATTTCATTTTCAGTAACAATAGAAATATTCACCCAAAGTTTGGGATAATCGATTTTGTGTCTATCAAACGTGCAACATCTATTCTACAAAAATTTACATAGACAAATAAAAGTAGAATTACAACACTTGAATATAGTTTATAAAATGTCTATAGAGAGATATAACTTTTAATTGCATTTAAATGGTAATTATAACAATAAATATTTGTATCTATAAAGGAAAAATTATGAATTAATATAATTTAAAAAATCTAAGAACTTTCCTTATACCACAATCAAAGTTGTGCCTCTTGCTGTTTAGAAATACCTCACTATCCTGCTGTGCAATCGAGACAAATTTTCACTTCGAAGAAGGTCCCCCGATTTAATAAATAGAAATTAAACCCAATAACAGGAAATGTATTGTATAGCATTGAGTCAGCCAAATTTGACATAAAATATAATATTTAAGCCAAGATGAAAATGTTGATCACATAAAAAAATTTTTTTTTTTCATAGTTTAAATATATTTCTTTTTTTATTATTTGGGTTTAGTAAAGTTTCATTTATATAAGGTATAATTTCGTTTTCAGAATATCCCAATTTTCCCCTATCCCATTTAAAGTGTACTGGGGTTGGATGGTTGGTTTCTTAAGTTTTAAATGGCACAAGGGCCAGTTTTGGTCATGCTGGGAGTGGGACCAGTGACTTGCATTTACACAATTGGAATATAATCCCCTGTAACTGGATCATTTGCTTTTTGGACACATTTGAAATGCGTGCAGAATTTAAGGGTCTGAGAATTTGAAGATGTCACTTCAGGATCCCTCTGCTGATCAGGTAGGGACAGGCGTTAAGTGTCCATAGGAGCGATAGAATAAGGAGAGCTCCCAATTTGAAAAAAAAAGTGCTTTTTCCTGATGATTACTAGAGAAAATATGCATATAATTACTATCATAAAGATGGTTTGGCTACCAAACGGTCTACGTCACAAGAATCAAAATATCCCAAGAATTCTCCATTTTCCTCGGAAAATCAATTAACACTATATTTATTAGTATATCATTTCGCTAAATGATATGGGTTTTTGCTTGTAATTTTAGTATTGTTTAAAACAGTCCAAAATATAACTACTAAATAATCAGAGCACGGATATTTGAGAAAAACCTCCATGCCCCCCCCCCCCCCCCCCCCCCCTCTTTTAGTATGACATAATTTGGGTAACATCAGGCCATTTTTATTTTTGTAATCATCCACTCGTAAAAATAATTATGTTCTTTCAAAAGAACAGGAATTGGATGCAACTGTTCCATAAAAAGAACGTAAATAGCAAACATGTTCCTCGACTGCAAAGGGTTAATCATTAGAAATTACGAGTGCCTCGTGAAGTATTCTGGAGCCCATTAAATTGCTTTCTTTAACATTTACTAAATAAAATAGTAATGGGGTCTGAATTTTTTAACTGGAAAATTAATAAAATTATTAATGTACCCGATATAAATTAATTCTATAGTTTAGATCCCTTTTGTGTCTCTTAAACATCCAACAAATCTCAAGTGAGCGATCAAAAGACTGCATTTCTCGGAACTAAATTTCCCAAAAAAATTAACGAAGGTTTTATTTTAAATAAAAATATTTCTAAAATCTAATTAGAACGTGCCGAGAGCGAGACTTGCGTAAAATAGGTCCATACGGGTGCAACTAATTTTTTTACATGTATTTTAATAGGTTCTCTATCAACACAGGGCCAAATAGCTAGTAAAATATAACTACAATACGAGATGCAAGTTCATTCTGACAAGTAACTTGTTTAGAATAGTTTCTTCTATACTCACAAAAGAAAGCTTATTTGTCTGTGAATGGTAAATGCGTATAAGTATTTTTAATGCTAGAGACGTTTTCATGAGGCTCGGATTCATAAAATTCAATTTTTAGAAATATTGCATAAAGAAACATCTAAAAATATATTTTAGAAAATACGTAATAAAGAAATATATAAGATTCTAGAAAGTGCCTTTGTAGCTTAGTCGGTAGAACATGTTACTTCAGAACTTTGCAGTAATTCAGCTTAGTCGGTAGCACAACGTTACTTCAGAACTTTGCAGTAATTCAGCTTGAAGGGTTAACCAACTGCATACAAGTGTGTGTATCTGTTCGAGTATCTAGTTTTTCCAGTAGTACACTCAATATAAAAATTCATAAAAAAATCTCTTTTTTTTAAAATAAATTTCAAATTTAAAACATTAGGGGGACTTTTGAAAATTTTCTCTATTGATATAATTAAAAAAATATATTTTTGTAAAAAAAAAAAAAAAAAAGGAATGTATCAGAAATATAAATTAATTTTTCCTTCAGTGAAAACAACCCTACAGATTAGAAATTTTGCTTATCCGTCTGAGGTTTAAAGGTTCATGCAAAAATAAAACTTATTTCTTTGCGCAATTCTCAGGGAGAGTGACTCTTGAATTTATCACCGTTACTTATAAATTAATCTACAATTTTTGTTAACCACCAACAGATTGAGCTCCATGGAACCTCCGAGTCTCATCCTACAAATTTGTAAATGGGTCGTTTTTGTGTGGGATTCGAAACGATTAAAATTTATATCTTCTACTTATAAATATAAATAAGTCCTTTTCGTCTTATAAAATACTTCTGAAAAGACCAGGGTTCAGTATTCTTTTACTGGCCATTAATTAATCATGGTAACATTAATGGAGTAAATTAAGAAACAAAATGTATTATTCATCCGCAGACTAAACTTCCCCCTTTCCGAGTGCTAAAAGATGTTCCACAGCCGTCAATTCCTCGAGAGGCGTACAATGAGATAAAACGCAATCATTCATTGCACTTGGATAATTTAGATGCTAGCAGTTAGAAATGAGGGTGGATACTCTCGATTGAATTGACGAACTGAACAACTCTTTTGATGCAAAACTCGGAAAGGTTTGTTCGGACTTGGAATCGGGGAGATGCTGTTTTTGCACTCCTCTCAGCCACACAAATAACGACCTTTTTTTCTCAGTTCTTCAAATTGAACGAGAACTGCATATTTTAGAACATAAACGCTGTTGGCTTGTTCTTTATTCGACTTCATTTAAAATTGATTCATTTTTCATTTGCTTTAAATTTTAATTGACATGACTTTGGTGTCAAAATATCTAACAATACTTCATTTGTTCCATAAAAGAGCTCAAACATTCCCCGAGTGCAAAGGATTAATAATCTAATATAGAAAATTGGACATGTAGAAAAAATTGGTCGAAAGAGCGTTTAGAAAGGCAGCAAAAATTTATCAAATTAAATATGACGGAAAAATAATGTTAAAAATCCATGATCATTTTAAAAGAAACTTTTGTCCTTGATGGAACAGACCTGGGATAAATGCACCGATTTAATATTTCGTTAAAAACTAAGGAAATTTTTCATTTTTTAGTGACATTTATTGTGTCAAAAATGAGGACAGATAATGTCATCAACAGTTTGTCTCAAGCTACGGATCTCTTGGTCTGAAGTCGTGCGCGCTACCGACCTTGCTAAAAAGCCCCGATTTGTGATAATATACATACAACAAACATTTAACTGATATCACCGAAAAGGAATCCGAGTTCAATTACTTTCGTTAAAAATTGGAAACTTTTTGTTTCGACAAAGTCAATTGATTGAATGACAAAACGATTGATGAAGGATGCCTGACACGATCCCTGAACGATTAAAAATTGGTTATTTCGGAGTGTACGTTTGCACTCCCCCCCCCCCCCTGCTGCTAAGGGCGGCCCTGATCACCCCGATATTGAAGCCTATACAAATAATTTAGAAATTCACGATGACACGCAACTTATTTTAGACAAATTATACAACTTTGAAAAAAAAAATTATTTTTACTGGCAATTCCCTGGTTTGTCGTGTCGTTTTTAATTTCCCCCGATGATTCCCAAGGTTTTTTTTTCCACTGTTTTCCATTTAGGCAACAACCCTGTCCGCTTCTGCCACCGTTTCCTTAAAACATACTTCATTTTGGCACAAGTTTTTTGTTTTGTTTCAAGGTTAAAATAAGTAGCTCCCATTACAAAGTGTAGAGAAAATATAATTTTCAACTTATACACTTCGTGAGTGGCGACAGTTTAAAATACACTTTTTTCAAATTTTTGTGGATTGTATTCCTCAGATTCAAGTATCTTAACCACGGTAAGGGCTTTAATGGTGGAGAAATGGAAATGGTCATTTTGAGGGGGGACACTAAAAAATTACAAGCACTAAAAAGGTTAGGAGAGATTTGATTCAACTGCACAAATTTATTAAACAGGGGTTTGTTGAAGGTTTAGATTCCAATTTGAGTATGGACATGGGATGCTAGATTAATTTGCATGGATTAAACAAATCACATTTTCATTAAGAATGGATTTTTGTTAACAAAATGCAACTTACCAGTGGATATTGTTAATTCTACAGGAATAATAAAATTCCAGGATTTTAAAATTTAGCAAGTTCTTTCGGGGTGAAGGGAGATCATAAGTTTCCCCTGCTCTGTTTACCAAATATTTGTTGGTACATAGAAATCAGTTTATGTCTGGTTGTATGTCTTGAGATATCCTGGCTAAAGTATCTGATGAAATGAGCCGTCTACTTTCAAAACCAGATAAGATCCATTTTAATAAGTTTTACAGGAGACACTAATAACAGATGCCAACCACATACTTTCGAATCTAAAGCCATGACAGTCTGAATGTTTAGACTGATCAATAGCAATTTGCAAGGCATTGTAGTACATTGAGAACTTGTGAAAAATATTTTTAAAAGAACATTTTGCAAAATATTTGGATCAGATTTTGAAAAGAGACGACTCAAATACTTTTTAAAGTTTGAGTGCGTAATTAAAATTTTAAAATTAAAATTATTACTTTTAATGAAAATAGAAAATTTTAAATGAAAATTTATATGAAACTAAAAGTTAAACTAAAGTAAGAGTTAAACTAAAAGTTTAATTTAAATAAAACTAAGTTCAAATGAAAATTTAAATGAAATTAAGTTTAAATGAAAATTTAAATGAAACTAAGTTTAAATGAAATTATTTTAAACAAAAATATTTTAAACGAAAAATGAAATTAAACAAATTTAAAATTATTCCGATTTACGTATGCATCAATTAATATCAGCAAGGAAGGTAAGAAATAAGAACACATTTGAATATGTGGTTTATCAAGCACATTGCACCTGAACTCGGCAGCCAATAAATTGTTCTCGATGAAAGACTTAAAGAGTAGCTTCCGAGGTATGGGGAAAATGGCATATTTCCCTGACTATTCACATCCAGATGTGTTTGTTGAAACTCTTGTGTTGCGAGTGCATCTGAGATTGTAAAGGTGCTCCCAAGATACATAGCATTACACGGTCGATCGAAGACTCTGGAAGGCCTACATGGGTTGTTGTTGGGTCTCGATGTAGCCTCTATAGAATAGCAGGACTTGCACCCTGTAAAAACACCAACATTCATTTAGAATACATTTGCATGAATTATTTTACAGATTACAGAAGTTTGTAATTTAGATTAGAAGAAATTTCCTGATGTTAAATTTTTCCCAAAAGAGCCCTGGTGATTTCCTAATTTATTCAGAATTGCCAAATTCACTGCTAACGTTATTCAAAAAAAAGGAAATTATACACTACTAAAGAGGGACTTAAAAAGTCATTCCAATTGTACTCCTCCTCCAAGCCATAATAATAAGAATGAGTACTTAAAAATGGGATATGCATTAATTAATATAATATATAAATCCATTCTGATGGTTCTCATTTTAGTAACAATGATGCATAAAATTTCAAATTTATCTTCTTAAGATATTTTAAGTTTTACAAATTTTGCTCCAATTTAATTCAGAAAAACTACATAAAACACATGGTTTTCTAACAAACAAAGACACAATGACAATATTACCTTGTACATGGTGATCAGCAAATTTCCGAGTTGACAATGCAGTATCCAGGTTCTGTTGGCTTGTAGCTCAGTCACGAGTATCCTTGCATTGGATGTCAGTTTTGCTTGGACCTTCCATTGAAAACAGACCTCCAAACCTTAAAAAGCAGTAACAATAATAATAAGTATATATTTCTATTGACTAAATGAATTATACAAACAACATTTTAAATGGAAATGGGATCTGTCATCTAAATGACAATCATAAATATTAACGTCAAAAAATAATTTTAAAGTATGAAAACAAACAGTTATTTTATTACTTGAAACGTTTATTTTATATAAGTAAAAAATTTAGAAAAGTCTCATTTTCAGGATTTTGTCGGACTTTCCTTCCATGAAATCAAAATTTCACTTGCACTAAAATTTTTTGTTTTTTATTGAGAACTTAACATTTAGAAGTTGTTTGGTTAAATGTCACTAGAACTACACAAAGGGCTACCTACGGTTTGGGATTTAACTTTGTCAACTTGTACAGTATATGGCAATGGGGCAAAAGGTCCCGATGTCAATGTCATCTAAGCACACATTGCTATAAAACAAAGACTCGGGAACAATACCTCTTTTACTCTAGACAGATGATATAGTCATAGATCAAGATCTGAGCACACTTCCGACCAGGTCATGATAGATCACTCACCAGCTGCCTTCGTGTGTGGATCTCATTCGGAAGTGCCTCCCCCTTATTGATGGTGATGCCAGTGACGACCCCTCTGCCATCTCCAATCTCCTGGTCGAGGACATTGAATCTCGAAAGGGCAATTTTGGATGTGGTTGCCCTGTTTCATGTTCACAAGGTGCTGGGCGGCTTCACGGGGGTGGAACGAGATGCCTGTTAAAGAGACAAGATGGACGTTAGTTAACCCTTTGCACAGAGATAATTGTGGATTCTCATAAAATTTATTTTAAAAAAATTACGTTGAAAAGCATGAGGGTAGAAAGACAGAGTAATATAAATAAGCAGAGATGAACCAAGTGATGTATGAAAGATGGTCAAAATCACAGGAAGGGAAGTCAAAATTTTAGTTATAGTATTCAGAAATGAACATTATTAAATATGCAAAGGCCGTATTAGTATCCCAAAGCTCTTTGTGTGTCTCGATTTTCTAAAATTGAAAATTAATTATGAATATAGCTTAAAATAATTGCTGTACTTTTTTTACTTTGTTAAGAATATTAACATTTTTAAATATCAGCCATGAAAATATGCCACAATTAAAATTATTAAAATCCCAAGCAACAGACTTTTGGAAGGTAAGAATCTTTCGCAAAAAAAATGCATCTACAAGGGCTTAGTTTTGCAAACATGATTACAGCTTGATCTGATAGTAGTAATAATTAAAATATTAATTCTTAATTTTTTAACATCAATTCCCAACATTCAAAACAAGAGAATGAGTTATGCAATTTTTACCTTTTATTTGCCTTTCACCAATTGTCAGTCATGTAGTATTAAACGCTCATGCTGCCATCGAGTTGCCGTAAATGCACAATTGGCAGATTCTAACTCTTTACTAAGGTGAAATGATAAAGTTGATGAAGTGCCCTTGAAGATGTTTTATTTATTGGACCGGGAGTAGTCCAGCTCTTCTGAGGGTCTAAACCTTTCAGCAGTGTAACCTTTCTGAAATAAAAATATAAAAAAAATTCAATCAAGTAGTAAATATATATAAAAAATTTATATTAACCTGTTTTTTATGATTTTAGAAATATTGAATATAAAAGTTTTATTCGTTTTGTTACTCTTTAGCACTTTGTGAGTTAACTATCTTCATTCTATACAAAACATTTGTATCACTGATCTGATGAGAATCAAACCCACAACCCTCAGACTACGAGATCAGTAATTTACAGACCAGGCCACCGCACTGCCCAGGAATGGTTAAATAGTAAATTAAATGCAATATACCTCTGCAGTTCAGGTTCCTGAAGGTATCCAGTCACAAGAAATCACTCCAATATTTGACTCTTGGTGCTTGTTCAGGTGATTGTAGAAGGATAGAGTTCTCGCTTTCAAGGGGGTCTTGTGTGAATGCAACAAATGGGGAAGATCATGAAGGCTTTTTTATTTGTTTCACACACTTGTTGGCGGTGGCATTTTCTTTTCCAGTAGTATAATTCCAATCCAAATTTCTGTAAATAGGTTATTCTATATCATGCTGAAAGAGAAATAACCGATGAGAATATTTTAATTTGAGTACTAAAAGGCATTTTTAAAAGATAATTTTTAATGATTTAAGTATCAGTAATATATATATATATATATTATAGTCGTTTGTTATGCAAAAAGAAAAAATTCTCAAAATTATTCACATTATATTTCAGAAAATTAAAAGTCATATTTCCAATGGAGAAAGCATGATATAAAACTTTTTTAATTTAAAATTATAGTTGGCAACTTGGCCAAGCAGACATTTCGAATTCGATTATGTTACGATATTGTTATGATGATTTTGAAATCAAGAGTTGAAAGAGTAGAAAATGCAGATTGGTTACACAAAGCGGATTATTTCAGATACAAATATTGACGACCAACAACAGGCTCAAGGCCCAACAAGGTTGGTCCATCTAATACCTCTTAACTATCCCCCAATGCATATCTAATTTATTCTAAAAATCCGTTACTCCTTTACAATTAACAATATTCACTGGCAAGTTGTTCCATTTGTCTATTACCCTATTATAGAAATAGTGTTTTCTCCCTTCCTGATTAAAATGGGATTTGTTTAACTTAAACCCATGACCTCTCGTTCTATCACTCGTATTAAAATCTAATACATTGATGCAGAAACGTATATTTAGAGCAATTTTTACACTACGAATTGAAATGTTAAGAAAATTATTCATTTTGAAGCATGTAATCCAGTAGCTGGTTTTGCAGTGTTGATTGTAATGCTACTCTTTCCTTTGCACATTTTATGAGAAAAGCTATGGTGGTGATATTTATTAATCATAAAATGATTACATGCACCTAAAATATTCTCATACATGACATATAGAATACTACTTTGTTTTTATACAAGTCTGAACTTAAGGGTAAATTTATTTGCAACAGGTAAAGATAAAATAATGACTGTTAAAGTTTTATTAGACTACCTCAATCACAAATGAAATCACACTCTTGCATTGCAATTTCTGTCAGTTGATCAGTTGCAACTTCAAATTTTTACTTATTTTAAGAATAAGTAAATAACAAAAAGGTGGACACTTTATATTAATAAATGAACAGAAGCCTACTTTCCGTATTAAAAATACTAACCTTTGCCCCTGCTTCCAGCAAGAATGCAAAGCTGCCACCAAATCAGGGTTTGTTACACGTCCTTCCAGGCACAGGAGTATGGCGTTTTAGGAGGTATCCTGAGGTATGGGGAAAATGGCATATTTCCCTGACTATTCACAGATGTGTTTGTTGAAACTCTTGTGTTGCGAGTGCATCTGAGATTGTAAAAGTGCTCCCGAGATCCATAGCATTACACGGTCAATCGAAGACTCTGGAAGGCCTGCATGGGTTGTTGTTGGGCCTCTATAGAATAGCAGGACTTGCACCCTGTAAAAACACCAACATTCGTTTAGAACACATTTGCATGAATTATTCTGAAGATTACAGAGGTTTGAAATTTAGATTAAAAGAAACTTCCTGATGTTAATTTTTTTCAAAAGAGCCCTGGCGATTTCCCAATTTTTCCAAATTGCCGAATTTACTGCTAATGTTAATCGAAAAAGGGAATGATACACTACCAAAGAGGGACTTAAAAAGTCATTCCAATTGTACTTAAAATACTCATAATAATAATGAGTATTTTAAAATATCTGCATTACTTAATAGAATATATAAATCCATTCTGATGGTTCTATTTTTAGTAACAATGATGCATAAAATTTCACACTTATATTCTTGAGATATTTTAAGTATTACAAATTATGCTCCAATCTAATTCAGAAAAACTACATAAAACACACGGTTTTCGAACAAACAAAGACACAATGACAATATTACCATGTACATGGTGATCAGCAAATTTCCAAGTTGATAATGCAGTATCCAGGTTCTGTTGGCTTTTAGCTCAGTCACGAGTGTCCTTGCATTAGATGTCAGTTTTGCTTGGACCTTCCACTGAAAAACTGAGACCTCCAAACCTTTAAAAGGAGTAATAATATTAATAAGTATATATTTCTATTGACTAAAAGAATTATTCACAAAAATTTTAAAAATGGAAAAGGGGTCTGTCATCTAGATGACATTCATAAATATTAACGTCAAAAAATTCAAAGTATCAAAACGTACAATGTTATTACATGAAACGCTCAGGTGCTGGCAACCTTCACGGGGGTTGAACGAGATGCCTGTTGAAGAGACAAACGAGATGGCCGTTAGTTAACCCTTTGCACGGAGATGATTCTGGATTCTCATATAATTTATCAACATTTTTTACGTTGAAAAGCAAGCGGATAGAAAGACGGAGTAATGTACATATGCAGAGGTGAACCAAGTCATGTGTTGAAAGTTGGTAAAAATCACAGGACGGAAATTCAAAATTTTATAGTATTCACAAATGCACATTACTAAATATGAAAAGGCTGTATCAATATCCAAAAGCTTTTTGTGTGTGTCTCGATTTTCTAAAATTGAAAATTAATAATAAATATAGCTTAAAAAAATTACTGTACTTTTGTACCGTTTGTTTAAAATTTTGGCTAATTCTTAAATATCAGCCATGAAATTATGCCACAATTAAAATCCCAAGTGAAAGGATATTTGGAAGATAAGAATCTTTCACTAAAAAATGCATCTACAAGGGCTTAGTTTTGCAAACATGATTACAACAACTTGATCTGATAGTAGTAAGAATTAAAATATTAATTCTTAATTGTTTAACATAAATTCCCAACATTCAAAACAAGAGAATGAGTTATGCAAATTTTACCTTTTATTGTCTTTGAAAAAATTTCGGTCAGTATTAATCGCTTATGCTGCCATCTAGTTGAGGGAAGTGCACACTTGGCGAGGCAGATTCAAACTCTTTACTAAGGTAAAATGATCTTGATGAAGTGCCCTTGAAGATGTGCTATTTAGGGGACCGGGGGGTGGTCCAGCTCTTCTCAGTGTATAAACTCAGCATAAACCTTTCAGCAGTATAACCTTTCTAAAATAAAATATGAAAAAAATTCAATAAAGTAGTACAAAAATACATTAAAAAATTATATTAACCTGTTTATGATTTTAGAAATATGGAATATAAAATACATGTATTTGTTTTGTTACTCTTTAGCACTTTGCAAGTTAACTATCTTCATTCAACACAAAACATTTGTATCGCTGATCTGATGAGAATCAAACCCACAACCCTCAGACTACGAGATCAGTAATTTACAGACCAGGCCACCGCACTGCCCAGGAATGGTTAAATAGTAAATTAAATGCAATATACCTCTGCAGTTCAGGTTCCTGAAGGTATCCAGTCACAAGAAATCACTCCAATATTTGACTCTTGGTGCTTGTTCAGGTGATTGTAGAAGGATAGAGTTCTCGCTTTCAAGGGGGTCTTGTGTGAATGCAACAAATGGGGAAGATCATGAAGGCTTTTTTTTTTGTTTCACACACTTGTTAGCGGTGGTATTTTCTTTTCCAGTAGTATAATTCCAATCGAAGTTTCCGTAAATAGATTATTCTGTATCATGCTGAAAGAAAAATCAATGAGAATATTTTAATTTGGGTGCTAAGAGGCATTTTTAAAAGACAATTTTTGACAATTTAAGTACCGATATAGTAGGTTTATTATGCAACAGTAAACATTATTTTCTCAAAATTTTCCATACTCTGGAAAAGGAAAATTTCCAACGGAAAGCTCGACGTAAAACTATATCAATTTAAAATTATAGTTGGCAACATGGCCAAGCAGAAATTTTTTATTTAATAATATTATGATATTGTTATAAATGATTTTGAAATCAGGAAATCCAAGACTAGAAAATGCAGATTGATTACACAAATCAGATTACTGCAGATACATTGATAAGTAAATAATATGGTGGACACTTTATATTAAACCAACAGAAGCTTACTTTCTGTATTAAAAATACTGACCTTAGCCTCTTCTTCCAGCAAGAATGAACAGCTGCTGCCAAATCAGGGTTTGTCACACGTCTTTCCTCGGACAGGAGTTTGGCATTTTAGGAGCCATTTGGGGTGTAGGTGCTGCCTTTGCTTGGCTTTCATGCTGTCATCTTTCATAGTTAAAAAGTTCCTTTCTTGATGTCAAAACCTATATAACGCATTGAGACAAGTTAGGAGTTGTTGATATATTATATTACATCACACACACACATACACACCTATAGGGCAGTCTGTCTTCCGAGGGAGAATGCTGGGGTAGACCAATTGTGCAATACAAAATTTAATAAGAAAAATGCTAAAAATACATTTGAAACTAAAATTTAATATACAGCTATTCAGACTCTTTTTGGCAAATACAAAGTGGAGATTAATTTAGGAAGATAAAATAGGAATTGAATACTGTTTAATACTCGAATTATTATTCCGAATGTCTATATGTAGTCAGCAAAGATTAGTCTCAAAATTGAGTATCAATTTTATACAAAATTACAAGTACCATATTTTGAAGTTGGTGCAGTTCCATATACTAATAAAAAAAACTATGGTAAAGAAACAAAACATAATCACTCTGCAATAAAAGAAAGCTTGCTTAATCAAAAATTTCCTTTTTAATTATGCTGTGAGAAACGAAGAATGCATGTAAAATATTCCATCCAACTATTTTACAAAATTCAGAAATTGTAAATTTTTCTTGTTTCTGGATAAAAAATGTCAATATTTGCGACCTAAAGAGCATTAATACATTCTGCCTATGATTTATTTTCAAATAAAGCTGCTATTATAGTTACAGATAACAAGTTATGAAATATCTCACCTTTTGTTTTATGGACATCCTTGAAAGGCAAATACAGGCTGATCATCTTATTGTGCACCATTTACAATCTTCACAGATTTTGTTATTCATGTCTGTCATTGGGGAGTCATTCTTCTTGTTGGGAATCTCTTGTAAATTTTAGGGAAAACTCACTGGAATCATTTCCTCCTGCATTGGATGTCAGTTTTGCTTGGACCTTCCACTGAAAAACTGAGACCTCCAAACCTTAAAAAGGAGTAATAATATTAATAAGTATATATTTCTATTGACTGAAAGAATTATTCACAAAAATTTTAAACGGAAAAGGGGTCTGTCATCTAGATGACATTCATAAATATTAACGTAAAAAAATTCAAAGTATCAAAACGTACAATGTTATTACATGAAACGCTCATTTTACACAAGTAAAAAATTTATAAACAAATTATTTTCAGGATTTCCTGCAATTGAAACATGAAATCAAAATTTTACTTGCACTACAATTATTTGTTCTTTATTGAAAACTTAACATTTAGAAGTTGCTTGGTTAAATTAATGTCACTAGAACTACACAAAGGGCTATAGGCTACAGTTTGGGACTAAACCTGAAGGTGTGGTGTTCATATTAAATAGCAGACCTTACCACACGACCTTGCCAATAACTATGTCAACTTGTACAGTATATGGCAATGGGGCAAAAGGTCCCTACTTCAATGCCATCTTAGCACACATTGCTAGAAAAGACCAGGGAACAATGCCTCATACATTTTACCCTACACAGATGCTATAGTCCCATATCAATATCTGAATACACTTCGGACCAGGTCATGATATATCACTCACTAGATTCCTTCGTGTGTCGATCTCATTTGCAAGTGCCATCCCCTTCTTGATGGTGATGCCAGTGACGACCTCTCTGCCATCTCCAATCTCCTGGTTGAGGACATTGAATCTCGAAAGGGCACTTTTGGATGTGGTTGCCCTGTTTCATGTTCACAAGGGCAGCTTCACGGGGGTGGAACGAGATGCCTGTTGAAGAGACAAGATGGCCGTTAGTTAACTCTTTGCACAGAGATAATTGTGGATTCTCATAAAATTCATAAAAAAAATTTACGTTGAAAAGCAATTGGATAGAAAGACTGAGTAATGTACATATGCAGAGGTAAACCAAGTCATGTGTTGAAAGTTGCTAAAAATCACAGGATGGAAATTCAAAATTTTACAGTATTCACAAATGCACATTACTCAATATGAAAAGGCTGTTTCAATATCCAAAAGCTTTTTGTGTGTGTCTCGATTTTAAAATAATTACTGTACTTTTTTGCCGATTTTTTAAAATTAAATTAATAATTCTTAAATATCTAAATATCAGCCATGAAAATATGCCACAATTAAAATTCTTAAATTCCCAAGTGAAAGGATTTTTGGAAGGTAAGAATCTTTCAATAAAAAATGCATTTACAAGGGCTTAGTTTTGAAACATGATTACAACAACTTGTTCTGATAGTAGTAAGAATTAAAATATTAATTCTTAATTGTTTAACATAAATTCACAACATTCAAACAAGAGAATGAGTTATGCAATTTTTACCTTTTATTGTCTTTGACAAATTGTCGGTCACATAGTATTAATCGCTCATGCTGCCATTGGGTTGCCGGAAGTGCGCACTTGGTGAGGCAGATTCAAACTCTTTACTAAGGTAAAATGATTTTGATGAAGTGCCCTTGAAGATGTTCTATTTAGGGGACCGGGGGGAGTAGTCCAGTTCTTCTCATCGTATAAACCTTTCAGCAGTATAACCCTTCTAAAATAAAAATATGAAAAAAATTAAATAAAGTAGTACAAAAATAAATTACAAGTATTATATTATCCTGTTTATGATTTTAGAAATATGGAATATAAAAGACATGTATTTGTTTTGTTACTCTTTAGCACTTTACGAGTTAACTATCTTCATTCAACACAAAACATTTGTATCGCTGATCTGATGAAAATCAAACCCACAACCCTCAGACTACGAGATCAGTAATTTACAGACCAACCCATTACTAGGCCCAAAAATTATTAAATAGTAAAGTAAATGCATTTTACCTCTGCAGTTTAGGTTCCTCAAGGTATCCAGTCTCTCATGGTGCTCATTCAGATGATTGTAGAAAGTGAAAGTTCTGGCTTTCAAAGGGGTCTTGTGTGCATGCAACAGATGGGGAAGATAATGATGGCTTTTTTTTTTGTTTCACACACTTGTTAGCGGTGGTATTTTCTTTTCCAGTAGTATAATTCCAACCTAAGTTTCCGTAAATAGATTATTCTGTATTATGCTGAAAGAAAAATAATCAATGAGAATATTTTAATTTGGGTGCTAAGAGGCATTTTTAAAAGACAATTTTTGCCAATTTACCGGTATAAATGTTTATTATGCAAAAGTAAACATTATTTTCACAAAATTTTCCACATACTCTGGAAAAGGAAAAGTAAAATTTCCAACGGAAAGCTCGACATAAAACTATATCAATTTAAAATTATAGTTGGCAACGTGGCCAAGCAGACATTTTTTATTTAATAATGTTATGATATTGTTATAAATGATTTTGAAATCAGGAATTCCAAGAGTAGAAAATGCAGATTGATTACACAAATCAGATTACTGCAGATACATTGATAAATAAATAATATGGTGGACACTTTATATGAAATCAGCAAACAGAAGCTTACTTTCTGTATTAAAAATACTGACCTTAGCCTCCTCTTCCAGCAAGAATGAACAGCTGCTGCCAAATCAGGGTGTGTCACATGTCTTTCCACGCACAGAAGTTTGGCGTTTTAGGAGCATGCTTTCTCAAGCCATTTGGGGTGTAGGTGCTGCCTTTGCTTGGCTTTCACGATGGCATCTTTCATAGTTAACAAGTTTCTTTCTTGATGCCAAATACTATAAAATGCATTGAGACAAGTTAGGAGTAGTTGATATATTATATTACATCACACACACACACACCTATAGGGAAGTCTGTCTTCTGAGGGAGAATGCTGGGGTAGACCAATTGTGCAATACCAAATTTAATAAGAAAATGCTAAAAATACATTTGAAACTAAAATTTAATATACAGCTATTCAGACTCTTTTTGGCAAATGCAAAGTGGAGATAGGTTAATTCAGGTAGATAAAATAGAAATTGAATACTGTTTAATACTCCAATTATTTTTCTGAATGTCTATATGTAGTCAGCAAAGATTAGTCTCAAAATTGAGTATCAATTTTATACAAAATTACAAGTATCATATTTTGAATTTGGTGTAGTTCCATATACTAATAAAAAAACTATGGTAAAGAAACAAAACATAATCACTCTGCAACAAAAGAAAACTTGCTAAATCAAAAATGTCCTTTTTAATTATGCTGTGAGAAACGAAGAATGCATGTAAAATATTCCATCCAACTATTTTACAAAATTCAGAAATTGTAAATTTTTCTTGTTTTCGGATAAAAAATTTCAATATTTGCGACCTAAAGAGCATTAATACATTCTGCCTATGATTTATTTTCAAATAAAGCTGCTATTATAGTTACAGATAACAAGTTATGAAATATCTCACTTTTTTTTATGGACATCCTTGAAAGGCAAATACAGGCTGATCATCTTATTGTGCACCATTTACAATCTTCACAGATTTTGTTATTCATGTCTGTCATTGGGGAGTCATTCTTCTTCTTGTTGGGAATCTCTTGTAAGTTTTAGGAAAAACTCATTGGAATCATTTCCTCCTGCAAAAACAAATTATCTTTAGTATTTATTTTCAATTACCTTAGACCAACGTTTCTTATACTTAAAAAAAATGCATGCGTTTAAATCTATCCTACAAACACAAACCTTCTTATAGCTGTAACTTGGCTTGAAAGCCTTTAGGTTTTTTTAATTTTATCAAGCCTGTGCTTAGCCACTAATCTTATTAAATTAATATACTCTTTTAACTCTTTAATAAGGAAAATCACTTTGTAAATAGTGAATCAATAAATTTAAAAAAAAAAAAAAAAAAATAAAGGTATACATTTTAACAAGAACTTTTTTAGGGTCAGATTGTATTAGAATTTTTATAAAATTTCTACTTTTTATACTTACAGAAGAAATCACAGAGCAGTCTTTCAAATATAAAAACAGAAATTCCTAAATCAACCTTCTTAAAAGGTCTCACCACAGGCATGAAGGACATAGTTTCAGATTATGTGCCTGAAAAAGAAAATTATGCTATTGTACAATGGCTATCAAATTTTTTTTACAAGCAAGAAATTAATATTGCCCATTTCAGTTCTATAAAGTTATTTTAAACAATGAGTCTAATAGTGTTTAATCCTTTATATTTATCGTTACCGAAATTTGTGCTATCAATTAACTTACTTTACCTTTATTTAAAGCTATTATTTAAAAATACAAAAATTTAGGTTTTCTTTCTAGCAAGAAAAAATCTTACAGCAGACACCTTGTTCGCACTTAACCATCTTTCTTACTTTCAACTAAATATCTGACGATGCCAATTCAAACTTAGTAAATTAGAAAAGTATATTTTATTATGAACCATAACTTATGCCAAAGATCATTGTATGTTACTCTGCATATCTGCCAACATTTCAAAAATTGAAAAACTTCCTTTATGCGTTACTTAAAATTTTTTAGTTTTAAAGACATTGAATGGTAAGACATTAACAACTCTCAATCAAAAAACTATTAAGACATCAATTCTTACCTGTAATTTGGTTGCACTTAAACATTGAAGGGAAGCTTGGTCAGGTGTGGAGGCAAGGAGGATGGTTAGACGAAGGCGAAGAGGATGGCCAGATGTGGAAGCCAGGAGGCTTGGTCAGGGAGCGATGAGGAGGCGGAGGATGGTCAGGTGATGACGAGGAGAAGGATGGTCAGGTGGTGACGGAGCGAGGAGGCTTGGTCAGGTGGTGGGTGACGAGGAGGCTTGGTCAGGTGGTGGGTGACGAGGAGGCTTGGTCAGGTGGTGGGTGACGAGGAGGCTTGGTCAGGTGGTGGGTGACGAGGAGGCTTGGTCAGGTGGTGGGTGAGGAGGAGGCTTGGTCAGGTGGTGGGTGACGAGGAGGCTTGGTCAGGTGGTAGGTACGAGGAGGCTTGGTCAGGTGGGTACGAGGAGGCTTGGTCAGGTGGAGGGTGTGCAGGTGTAAAACTGTGCAGGTAGAAGTTTTTGAAGGCTGGAATATACTGCTATCAGTTTTTGAGAGAGGTTTGCAGAGGTCCATTTTTGAGAGGTTTGCAGAGGTCCATTTTCAAGTTTTTCAGAAAGGTCCATTTTTGTCAGAGAGAGAGAACACTTTAAGGCTATGTCTAAGGGGATACTAGGAGGCTGGTCAGGTGGAAGTAAGGAAGCTGTGTCTGGTGGAGACAAGGGGGCCTGGTCTGGTTTACTTGCATTTTATTTATGAAGTGTCCTGTAATGGAATTGTTTGCATGGGTACCTTTGATTGTATATTATAAATTATCCACCAAATGCTTAAACTCTTTCATCTCTGTGATCAATTCACTTCTGCATGCATTTGTTCATTCCCATTAGAGGCACCTGGTTAGTTCCACTGAACTCTCAATAGGGTTGCTAGAAGGCCGATAAGCCCAGTTTCACATAGGACCATGGCATCATTCAATCCGAGGAGGAAGTGGCTAATATGAGATTTAATGTTTTAGGTTTCGATACGTAAACAGGCCGCCAAACCTGGTCAAGAGTTAAAACAGTATGAAAACCAAGCGATCTAGCAAATCTGTAAACCATTTTCGCCATGACCAGTCCAATTTTGCAGTCCTTGTAGAGTTTAAATTCTTCAACGAAGATCTTTACTTTGCTCTTATGCATAATTCACCCATGGCATTTCAACTGTTTTCATGAGTCACCATGATACACGTTGTATTCACTTCACTACGATACAAGTCGTACTCGCTTCACTAATGATACACGTCGTATTCACTTCACTACGATACAAATCGTACTCGCTTCACTATGATACAAGTCATATTCTTAATTCAGCTGTTCCACTTAAAAAGTTTCAGGATGATGAGGTACATTTTATGACAATACTTTCTGATGACATAGTAATCCTTCCATAACATAAATTATGATATTTTTTAAACAAAAAAAATGAACTCTCAATAGGGTTGCTAGAAGGCCGATAAGCCCAGTTTCACATAGGACCATGGCATCATTCAATCCGAGGAGGAAGTGGCTAATATGAGATTTAATGTTTTAGGTTTCGATACGTAAACAGGCCGCCAAACCTGGTCAAGAGTTAAAACAGTATCAAAACCAAGCGATCAAGTTGGTCAATCTAGCAAATCTGTAGACCATTTTCGCCATGACCAGTCCTATTTTGCGGTCCTTGTAGAGTTCAAATTCTTCAACGAAGATCTTTACTTTGCTCTCATGCATAATTACCCCATGGCATTTCAACTGTTTTCATGGGTCACCATGATACACGTTGTATTCACTTCACTACGATACAAGTCGTACTCGCTTCACTATGATACAAGTCATATTCTTAATTCAGCTGTTCCACTTAAAAAGTTTCAGGATGATGAGGTACATTTTGTGACAATACTTTCTGATGACTTAGTAATCCTTCCATAACATATATTATGATATTTTTTAAACAAAAAAAATTCTAATATTTTTATTCTTATGTTAATAAATTTTTAAATTAAGAGATTTCTATAATAAATAACTAAACTATAATTGAATTTAAATTTAGTTTTTGGAGTATCAAATTATATTTTTTTATAACAGATTCTTTAAGATGTAAAATTTAGAATTTTATTTTAAATATAAATAACAGCAATTTCTTGCAATATCTTTTTTAAAACTTGTTCTCTTGCAGATCCAAAACATAATTATGAATTTTTTCTCTATGAACATAAAAAATCGTGACGGAAAGAACAGAAAGAGGAAAAACTGTTCCATACAAAGAACGTAAATGTCAAAGATGTTCCTGAAGTACAAAGGGTTAAACGTCATCGAGAGTTGTGTAATGGCATTATTGTTATGCAGCATCACACAAATAATTTGAATGCTAGCGGTCGAAACAGACTGACTCTCGATTCGGTTAACAAAGACTCATACCCAAACCAAAACAAAACCAAATTTGAACCTCATTTGCATTCTTTCTATGGAACAGTTATTCCTTTTCCTGTTCTTTCCCCACCATTTTTTATACCAAATAGAGAGTGGAAAATTGTAATCTGCTTTGAATCTGCAAGAGACCAAGTTGAAAAATATGTTTTTGCAACACAAATATCATGCTGTTCTTTTTTATTTTAAAGAACTGGAAACCAGAAAAAAAACTGGTCGTTTTGTTGTCCCACGAGAAGACAACGTTAGGGTTAAAAAATTATATCAAAACTGTTGAGTAGTTGTTTAACAAATTAATAAATTTGTTATTAATGGCCTTATCCTAATTTTATTTAAAATTTATATAAAAGTGGAAGTAGAACAATCTGTGCAAATTGTGACAGAAACTAGCTGTAACCATGCGAGCCCACTACAGCTATTACAAGCGTATCATACAAGTTTTCAAGTTACCAGCATTTCAGTTTTCAAGCTACCAGTATTTCAGGTAACCAATAATTCAGTTTATAAGTTACCACTATTTCAGTTTTCAATTTACCACTATTTCAGTTTCCAATTTGCCACTATTTCAGTTTCCAATTTACCAGTACTTCAGTTGGTACCAGTATTTCAGTTTTCAAGTTAATTATATTTCAGTTTTCAAATTACCAGTATTTCAGTTTTTAAGTTACCAGTATTTCCCGGTGTTTTGACAGATTTCACGGTTCTCAATGATTTAACAATTCTTACTATAGTTAACAAACGTCCGACAAATCTACACCTACTATGGCTTATTCGGTAGTCCTAGACACCTCTTTCTGTTCATCTGGTAGTTCATTGACTAGATCAGACAAATGCCTTTTGTATATGTAGCAATTTAGTAGAAAATGAAGGCCTTACGTTTACTCCGATGACGGTCAACACATATGATCCATGATCCGAAACAAAACCTTTTTCTGTAAAGTTTTAAATCTTGCCCCTGTCAGCCTTTGTGTCCTCTCCCTCTCTTTACTCCTTGCCTCTCTCCCTCTCTTTACTCCTTGCCTCTCTCCCTCTCTTTATTGCCCTTGTGGGCAGCAGCCGTCCGTATTGCCGCCAGACAACAGGACTTGTTCCACCCTGAAAAACAACGTCGAATTAGGCCACCATGAATTTCGGTTTTTTTTTAAAACTTTTATCTCCCAATTTTTTTTTTGTCTAATTAAAAAACTTTTATTTTACAGTGCTTGTACACATTTTCCAGAAATAAAAATAAGGTGTTTTAAGGACTTTTCCAATGACATTAAAAGTAGAGATGAAACGGATATCCGGTAACTATCCGGTATCCGGCCTATCCGGCTGATTTTTAACTATCCGGTAACTATCCGATATCCGGAAATAAAGTGCCGGATATCCGGATGAATAAAACATAGAATATTTTTTTTGTGGCGGTCAATTATCTTTGCTAAAAATATGGTATTTAAGTATTTTCCTGAAAATTCTACCAATGTATTAACAGTGTGCAGATTCTCCCTTGAATTTTTCTCGTTTTTAACTTTAAAATTCTATTTTTTTTTTTTAATGAATCGTTATGGTGGAGGGTCATAACATCTCACAACTAATATAAAGTTAAAATAAAAATAAATTTCACAAAAGTTTAAGCAAACTTGAGTTTTTATGTTTGGAATGAAAGGGCATATGGTAAATATACAATTATTCAGAAATTGAGTTTAAAGTGTACAAACATACGCCCATTGCTAGCAGCACCCTAGACTAACCCTTTGTAAATAAAAAAGTTTTTTGAATGTTTATTCAATCTTGGTATCACCTTAAGGGTAAATAATAGGGGAATATTATAGAATAAAAAAATATTTCGTAAAATTTGACCGATTTCAGTATTTTCTAGTGTGTACGAGAAGATATTTTCATAAAAAAGAAACTGCCGGATATCCGGCAAAATCCAGTTCGGATATCCGATATCCGGATTGTAATGTGCGCCGGATATCCGATATCCGGCAAAACCACTATCCGGTTCATCTCTAATTAAAAGTAATAAAAGGAGCCATGTGCTTTTTCACTCGGGATGTACAAAGTTGTGTTTTTAATTCACATCAAGGTCAAACATTTCCAATAGAGGATTCCATTTGAAGTACTTTTTAAGAACATTGAAAGTGTCCGAAGACCTTTTGAAGAAAAATAAGGAGTTTCTAAGTACTGTTTAAGGGCACTTATGTACATGAAACTAATATAAGGTGTTTACAAGGACTTTTAAGGACTGTACGAACAATGTTTTAAACTGTGTGTAGCCATCTAAATACAACATCTAATTTTACACAACTTTTTGGATAAATCATTTAAATAAAAAACTAGGATGCGAGAAATAAAAAATCAACGAAGCAATATCCAATTTCCATTTCGAAATATCACATTTCAATAAAGGTAAAAAATATTTACTTTATCAGCAAAAAAAAAATAGTAAAATATGACTTGAATTTACACTCTGTTAAACCTAAAGTGTTCGTTACGCGTCAACAGCTTAGGAGTAAAAGGATTTCAATGTACAAAAAATACTGGTAAATAGCAACCACCTTGGCGAAGTTTAGAGAAGACAAAATACAAAATTGTAAAATTTCCAGTTCATATAAAATTAAGCCTTGTAAAACAATTTGTAACATATTATAAAAAAAAAGGAGACTGCCTCAAATACGGTAATGAACGGTTAAGTTCACAAAGCTGAAAAAGGAGGTACTTGTAGAACAAAACACCAGAAAATTGATGAAGGAAAAATTACTGGAACTCAAAATGGAAAGCTTGGAAATCTTTTTAATAATAGGAAACAGCTTTTTAAAACACAAAAGATATCAAGCATGATAGCCGACTACTGTTGGATGTTGGAAAGAGATATTCCCTGCAAGTTCACTAGAACAGCAGAATAAGTAATTCAAAAAAAAATAACAACTTGTAGTCTTTTTTATAAACTCATTTATATTTAAATCACAGCAGAGGAAATATACAAATATAAAGTAAGTATTTATGAGGTTATAAAATAAAAATAGGAAATGTTATAAATCAGTATAATTTTGAGTTATTTCCCGTTGTTTGATCCTCTTGCCAGAAAAATATTACGTATTGAAAAAAAGGATTTGATTTTGGGAATCAGCACTAAAGGATATAAAAATCAGTTAACAGCTAACAAAAATATTTTCGTTACTCTATCTACTCGCTAATGATCATCCACCCCAGGAACGTTTCAACACAAGAAAAATAAAAGTTTTTCAATTAAAAATAAATTAATTCAAAAAATTTTGAAAATGTTCATTCATTTAACTTTTTTGTAGTGCCTTGTAAATATTTGACGAACACCCTCCAACCCAGAGCATTCCTACCTTGATCCTTTCTTGAAACACACACTGCTGACAATTCAACTCCCCATTTTGAAAATGTTGCTTCTTGATCAACTCTTCTAATGAAAAGTCCATAGGACAAACCATTTCTGATTTAATCAGACTGATAATATCCCTTAAATTCCCTTTCTATATCAATAAAAAGTCCCTTTGAGAGGAAACTTCTTCGTGTAACACTAAAACTCGGGATGATTGTACTTTAACCATTGAAACATTAGATTACATTGGCAATGTGGGTTCGTATTTAAAAGATAAAAAATATATTTGCTTCTGGCAGTTTTTAATAAACTTAATTATTTATACCGCTTATTAGCAAAATCAATAATTTTTTTACCTTTTCTCAAGTTTTACAGAATTCTTTAGAAATATTCCAGAGTGAGAAGAAAAATAACGGAACAAATCCGTACATTGCAAAGCAAATATTTACAAGTTGGTCCATGAGTGGGAGTTGGTAAAATTCAAAGGACAGAAATCCATTATGTTAGAGTTATATTAAAAAAATTCACAATATTTGTAAATTAAGGCGGTATTATCATCAAAAGGTTTAGATGCGTCTTACTTTCGCTTCAAAATAGTTTACTGTGCTTTTTCACTATTTAATTCCTGCACTACTATAATTACTGTACTTTATTTACTATTTGCTTAAAATTTTTGGCTGATTGCAAAATTCAGGCATGAAAAAATCCCACATTACCACACTTAATATGCCAAAGGATTTTTGGAATGAGTGGCCTTGTCGAGTCCAACAAATTAAAACATTGTTTTATTTACCTGGATAATTTCCTGACTGCCGTTATCCTCCACACCTGAGTGTATACGAGGTTGCCGCAAATGAGGCTTCGAGGATGTGCATGAGGCTCCGGCACGCACCCCAATCAACGGCGGCCTGCACGGGCAGCCAGTCGGGTGCTCCTGCGCAGGCTCAGACCTGGGGCCACCAAGTCCTTCCTAAAAGAAATAGGATTTGTTAACCACTTTACGGTCGAGGAATATCTTAGCTAATTACGTTCTTTATCAAAGTTGCCACTCAATATTTAGATTAAATTCCCCGACTTTCCATGTTTTCCCGACGGTTTTTCAAAAAATTCCAGAATTTCTAAAAGAATTCTTCAGAATATCTTTTTTTTTTAATCTATTACTTTTTAAGCATTTTGTTTTGTGAAATGCATGAAAAGTTACAGATTTTTTGAAAGATTAATGTAGAGACACATAAAAATGAAAATGCCTGCAAATAATAAATTACAAAAGCATAAAAAAACTGTGAAATTATAATTTTTAAAAATTTATATTTTTAAAATGCAAAGGAAATTTAATCAATAGTTATGATAGAGCACTTGCAGCTAAAATGTTTCGAAAAATTCCCCTATCGAGCTGAGAAATAGTTAATTTTCACTGTCAAATAATTTACCGGACATTTTTTAGGATGTTTTCATTTTTCTTTACAATTCTAGGTTTCCTGTTTTCCAGGTCCATGGGAACCTGTTCCTGATCTTTTTATTTTCCATTTAGGGTGGATAATTATAAAAATAAAAGAGTTATGCTTGAAACTGAATATTAACCCTTTGCACTCAGATACTTTAATTTAAGATTAAAAATGTTTGAAAACCAAGTGATATACTTTTTTTAAAAAGAACTAGGAACAAGTTAAGCAAATAAAAGCATTTTATGGTAACATTTAAAGAATCTTGTTCAATTATAGGGTACAATAGGAAGTCATAATTTTGGTGACTGAGCTGATATCAGTCTAAAATGTTAGCAGCAGAATTTACCTTTGCCCACAAAAAAAAAGATGAGCAAACTTACGTGACTTGGGGCACAAAAGTGAACCCCAGGCGCCTCAGGGCGGCCGGAATCCTCTTCCTCGGGGCGGCGTCCTCGTGCTCAGTGCCCCACCCGGCAACCGCCTTCCTCGGACCGAAGTGCTGAAACGACTTCGGCCTAAAAAAAACATTGTCGTTTTTAACTTTACACCAAATTCACTTTAAAAAATAATTAATCCTACATTGCATTTTAATTTCCTGAAAAAAATTATTGCTTTGTCATCACAGGATTCCAGGGGATATTTTAACAAAGAGTTAATGGGCTAATTTCCCCACCAGTGCTAAGAAAATCCCCACTACTCATGTGAATTTGACACAAAATTTTTTTTTTATTTCTGTCCTAAATATTTTTGAGAGAGAAAATCATTAATAATTTTTGTTAAATTAAGTACATTGGTTTGGTTTTATTAATTAATGTCTGCACAGTGGGCTATTGGCGACGGTTCGGGGCCCATCTCGGAGGAAAGACCCGGGAACGATGCATCGTATTTTTGAACCGCATGGTCAGATGGCGAGGAAACACCTGAACAGGCACCCAACGCCTTCAATAGACGTCAGGATTTTGGACCCCGATCAGATTGATCGTGTACCAGTCCCGTATACATTCCGATATTTTTGTGGATGTTCTGGACGACATTCTTAGTATTTTGTAGTAAAGTTGGCAACCCTCCGTTCACAAGATCACAACTTTTTTTTAGTCGAACGGTGTATAAAAAAAGCATTTGCCCCCCACCAGTGAAAATTCCTTAAAATATGCTCTGCAGGATTCATATGCATTTTCTGAAAATAAAATAAGGAGTTCCTGAGCACGTTTCATGAACCTTAACAGCAATTTATAAGGATCTTTTATTCAATGCAAACAATTTTTAATGGAAAAATTAGCTCTAAAGTTACAAGTTGGCTTCTTGTGTAAAAAAAAAATAGTTAAACATACAAGAGGAAAATAAGTGCAATCAGCTAAAAGCTATCTTTTTAATCTCAGAACACAAAGTGGAATTTAAATAATGTTGAATCTTTTAAGTTTCTAAGGACCTTTTGAACTTTAGTACAGTAAAGGAAAGGTACATACATGTATTTGAAATTTAAGTATGCTTATTGATTGAAAATTATTTATGTTGTATTTTATATCAATGACAAATTCGAAATGAGGAAAAGCAGAAGTTTTAACAGAACTTAATTTTTAAGAGGTATGGCAAGGAAAAGAAAGTTAGTTTTTTTTTCTTTTTAATCATTTTTACAACACATTTTTTGCATGAAAGTAATTCTGGCAACTGCCATACCTGTTGCAGGCACTGAAAGAAAGACGCTGTAGGCAAGAATTTACTCATATTTTTTTAGTACAAGACTTTTTCAAAATTGGATCTTGTGTATTAGGAGCCATGATATCCATCAAATTTAAGGAGTACATTTGACTTTTTTTACTGGTTGTGTGAAAACTTTGTAGAAGAGTTGCATTCCGATTAATATTCTTATGCTTACCCGAACCCGTCCAAGGCGGTTGCGGCGGCCTCCATTTCCGCAAGGTCCACGGGGACTGCAACAGGAGCCTGAGTCAAGGGAAACAAATTTTAATGAAATAACTTAATTTAACTCCTTCAGGTTGAGGCATAAAATAGGTATGCACCTACAATAATAAAAGAAAGTGTTTGTTGATGTGGTAATTTATTAAGTCTTTTAAAACACTTAACCCTTTGCGGACACAAATAAAAGATTTGGTATAAATTTATGTTCTTTTTAAGGAAGAGTTGCATCTCTTTCAAATTATTTTTTCAGAAGTTTTCTTTAATTCACGGTTAATATGTCGATAACCAAGTGATATAATTTTAAATGGAGTTAGATAAAAAAAAGCATTTTTATGTTCCAAGTATTATGCATTAGTACTTCGAATACAATGCCTAAAAAAATAATGGAGAAATATTAAATAGTCATAGATACTGTTTAATAATTACTACACATCATATCTAACTTTTAGGTAAAAAAAATAAGATCAAGTCAGTGATTGCACTGTCATTTTGAAGAACAGGAGTTGGGGGAGGGGGGGACTTAGGCTGTAGTTAGCTATAAAAAGTATTTATTATAATCTAAAAAAAAAAGTCCTCAGTAGTCAACACTGTATTAATCTTTAGAATAATAAGGTCCTGGTTCATGTTAATTGTTCATGTTAATTAAAAATAATATTTTTCCCAAAAGGTTGTGTATTTGCTGCTTATTTCTTTAGTTAACAAGTTCAACCATCAGGTTTTTGAGTGCTATGGGGTTTTTGATTTTATGGATGATAATCATTTTAAGCAAAATGGCTACCATCTGCATTCGCAAAGCTATCTAGTGCTCCCTGGTTATTTTTCTGCCAGGCATAGTTTTCTTGGTTTCTGAATCTTTAGATAATGTCAGGTAGATTTTCCCCAAAACTAACCTTGTCTTCTCAAAATTATAAATTTGGTTCAACTGATAACCCTCATTTTTAATTAATCGCATCAATAAATTATATTTCTGTTTCAACAGCTTAAAAATTTACCTGGGGGACCTTGGGGCGGTGCTGCCTCCTGTCGTGGGTAGCGAGTGCTGCAGGGGTGGCATAATCCCTGCAGCAGGTGGAGCAGCGATGAGGCATGCTTCCGCGGCAGGCAGACTGTGCATGCCTCTTCTTGGAATCCACCCTTGAGAAGAGTCGTCCGCACAGCTCGCAGTGACGTGCCATGTGGCGGTCCTTGTCGCACTCCTGTGCAAACAGGGCATGGCAGAAGTCGCACTGGAGCCGACTCTCCTCTGGCTGCTCCATGGAGGGCTCCACCCTAGCCCCTGAAAGGAGACGTATTATATTTGAGCCTTATTTCACTTCCATGATTCGGTGCCAGTGCAATGGTATAGCAATTTAAAAATAATGGGGTTTGAACTAGTTCCATACTCATAATAGCCAATTATTAATAATTTGTTGTAGTCAATTGCATAAAAAAAATGACAATCAGTTAATTTTGTTAATTAAAGCAGAGATTAAATAATTTTCATACATTGCATGTAACAGTGTTCATATGCACTTTTAAAAAATAATGAGTTTCTAAGGACATTAAAAATAATTACTAAGAACTTTATTTTGTAATGCTAACAAGTCTTATACATTTGTAACAAAAAATTAGATCGCAAGTCACCTACAGGCTTAGTAAAAAATATTTAAGTAAATTAATATAAAATGGGTGCAATCTGTTAAAAGCTATCGGGTGCAATGAAACCGTGTTTTTTTTTACTAAAATACAAAGTTATGTTAATTCATATCAAAATCAAAATATTTTTAATAGAGTACCATTTCTAAAGGTTTACTAAAAGTGTTCATTAACTGTCCAAGCACTTAAATTCATTCAGACTCGTCGCAAAAAGGGGTAATTTATCTCTCTACCAGAATTACCTAGAATACAGGGCATAACAGACGATAATTGCTGTTTAAATTATCCAAATTTGTAAATTTCCCGATTTTTTTTTTGTGCAAAATTTTGAAATTTTTAATATTTCCAGAATAAAAAAATTTCATGACAATTCCCCGATTTCCAGGTTATTTTGCAACATGTTATCAAAGTTATATGCCTGTAGGTTTCAATAGATAGAATTGATCAAAAAATATAAAATATATAAAAGATCATGTTTATTCAGGGTGGCAATAATTATATCTCTTGCATAACTCGAAGACAATTCGTTTCGTTACCTGAAATTGGTGATTTAAAAAAAGTTTTCTTCAAATTATTTCTTTTGTAGGTTAATTTTTAATTTCCCTATTCTAATTTTCAATAAATGGAATATTCGTTAGTCACACATTCATTACAGCACCCAGCCATGCTTTTTCTTTTTTCAGAACTAAAATGAAATATTGACAACTAAACTACGCAGAATAGATGATGATCATTGCCATTTTAATGATACAAATTTTTAAAAAATCCTTAATATTTTTTTGTGCAATTTTGAAATTTTAAGTTGCCACTTCTTTAATCAGAGGAAAACACATATCGCACGTAACATAATACCTTGTAAAGACACATAATAGCGGTATCCTAAAATCGAAAAAAAGACAGTGTTGTATGTTCCAGGGGTGGCAACAATTAATTCAAATAGAGCGCAAGTGCACCACTTACTCTTCGGGGATGGGGCGCCGGAAAGGCCGTCGTCCAGGGACTCCAGACTGCAACGGCGCTTTCCAAGGCCGGGCACCCAAGGGGGAATGGAAGAAGATGACGATCCCTCCTGGAATACATCTTCCACCCTGGAAGATAACAGATTTTTATGACACAATGTCGTAAAAAATCGTTAAGAAACAATGGAGTTATATACGTGAACATATGCCAACATTTCAAACCTGAACAATTTTTTAGCACAACAAAATGCAGCATATACTTATGTTTGTGATTTGACAAATTTCCTTTACACTAGAGCAGTTGTCGGCAAACTCATTATTCAACAGTACAACGATTGAAATTCCGTTCGAGAGCCAAATTTGTTCAAATTAAACTATATCGATAGGTACTTATTAACTTAATTAGGGTACTCCTAAGCAGCCGCATGTGTCTCGCGAGCCGACCACTGCACTAGAGGAACATGTTAACTATTTAAGTTTCTGTTGGTGGTTAGTTACATCCTGTTTTAACTTTTAAAGTGGATAATTATAAAAATAAGTTATTCCTGTACCTAAATATTAAGCTTACTACCAAAATGTATTTTGTGGTTTATGACGTTTTTGTCAAATGTAGTTTTCTTCTTTTAAAACCAAGGGGTTGTGATGAATTTTAACATAAATAAAGTTTCAGATCACCCACATGCTTTGTACTTAAGATAATGGTGTTCTCTTTCATTTTGAGGGGAAAAAATATTACTTTGGTGATTATTCTTTATGGCTTTAATCTAATATAAGATTATACATCTATAATCTAATATGGCTTTAAGATGCCACTTGAAGTCTAAAGAGTTAAATATTTAAAAAAATTAATTTCCATATATTTTTAACATGAAGCATTTCTTACCTGGGTGCTTCTTCCCCATCCGCGCTGCTGCTACCCATCTATTTCAATAGAAAAAGATAAATAAAGCTTAATGGTAATACAGTTAACATTATAAATAATAGTTACATTTTTAACTATTGGTATTAGTGTGTTACACGAGTGCAAGTGGGGTAATACTATCAGGATGGAAATTCAAAATTTCAGTTATATTCACAAATGCACAATATTTTTAAATCGGAAAAAGCGGTAAGCTTTTGATGTGCTTCAATGTTTTAGGAATGAAAATAATTACTTTAGCTACATAAAATGTCTTTTAACAATGTACCTTTTAGCTTGAATTTTGGCCAATTTTTAAAATTAAAATTCTGGCATGAAAATATCACACAATGCCATACTTATTCGAAAATTCTACAAATTTAAAGTTATAATAAAAGGATACACTTTTATGTAAACAAAAATTTCTAAAAATTTAAAATTAGTTTATTTTATTTTAGTACAAAATTAAAAAATTTGAAATCCCATGCCAAAGGAGTTATGAAAGATTCCTTCGTTGACAATTACATCAACTATAGATCTTTGTATACCAATCACGATTACAACTTGATTGGATAGTGGTGGAAGCATCAATACTTTAATTATGCAACACCACTGCCTAACATTCAACAACAAAATGAGTTGTGTGCCTGCAAATTTACCTTTTATTGGCTTTTTGAGAAATTGTCAGCCACATAAGATAGAGTATTAAATATGTAATTTGTTTGTACTATTCCATCATGATTCCCTGTTATTAAAGTCAGGTTTCTGTTTATTGTATATATTTTTAAAAAACATTTTTAGAAACCATCTTTTATTATGTCAATGTACTACAAAATTAAAAATAAACAATTCTAAGGAATTGACTGAAAATTAAAGCATGGTATGTATGACACTCTGAAATTATAAGTCATTTTACTAGAGGAACTTTTTTTTTCCAAAAGTAACAATGAATTATCGTCAGTGACTATTTCATATTTTTTTGATAGGTTGCTGTATTGCATAGGTTAACTTAATATTTAAGCATGTTTTATTGTTTTAAAAACTGGACAATTCCATTTTTATTTAACATGGTATCTAAAACAAGATCCATTCCATTTTTCCCATAAGTTTTTCTTAAGTAAAAATACAGGAAAAAGATTGCCCGAAAAGCAAAAATCCGAAAAAATTATTCGCAAGACAAAAAGCTTTTAAAAAATCGCACAAGTAACACAAAGAATTTTAAATAATAAAACTTTGACAGTTTTACACCAACAAAAATACTAAATTTGAGAGATATTGATAAATATTGAAATAAATTCAAAAATATTGATAAAATATTTTGCTACTAACTATATGAAAGGTTAGGTACTAAACTTTTTTTTGTTTTGTAAATTTCACACATCATTGTTACTAATAAAAAAAAATTAAATTTAATATTTTTATCATTAATTAATGCAGATCTATCTATCCCAAAAAATTTAACATTTTTGATCAAAATTGAAAACTTGCCGAGTCATTAACGTACATCAAAATTCCCATTAAAAAAATCATCAAACAAAAAAAAATTAAATTTTTAATTCCTAAAATAAATTTATTATTTTGTTCATATTTAAGAAAAAATTGCTTTTTTATCGACATCATTCACCGTTGCTAATAAATTCAGATGAAGTATTTTTCTATCCATCTCAGTAGTTATTAAAAATAACTATTCTATTAAATTAAAATAATATTCTGGATGAATATACACTTCTTATTGAAATATTTAGTTCTAAATAGCAAAATAAATTATTTGAAGGTAGCTTGAATTAGCAATTAAATTAATGGCAAATATTTAAAAAAAATAAAAAAATATTTGGTTTTAAGTCTAATAATTAGTTTTATTATTTCAAAAAGATGTATATAAAACTTGTAAAAAATATTATAGCCAATTACATTCCAATATTAGCAAAATATGATTGCCCTTCTCGAGAAACAATCCTAGATCTGCCCCTGGTTGAGCATCATCCTTTCACTATAGTCGGGGACAACCTAAGTTGGGCTAATACGTTTATGCTGTAGGAGTTGATACTTCCGCAGCGAAATATAGTTCTAAAACAATATAGTAATTACGCTCAAACGACAGTACAATGAACAAAACTTTCAATGGAATTTGAAAATTCTGCATATAATTCTCTAATTAAAATGTTTTTAGTTTCACATTTATATGTACTTTTGTATTTAATTAACTACCTACGTAATTCTAGCCTCAACGAATAAAAATACGTATCGTCCGAGTCCAGTAACCCTTTAATTTGGCGAGCTAAATACGAATTACGCGCCTGTGATTTCTTTTTTCTCTTTCGTCTGCGCTGTTTTTTTTTTCTTTTTCTTCTGGCGTCTTTTTTTCTCCCACGAATATCTAAAATTTTGTTTTATTATATGATCTTACATTTTTCAAATCTATTTCTGATTTGGTGTGAACTAAAAATATTTTTACTTGGTTAAATCGAATGGCGACTAATATTAATGCTTCAGTAAACTATGTGTTTCATATACATAAAAAAGGAAAACCACTTAGTAGTAGCGCAAAACTTATTGTGATGAATGTATCTCAAGAAATTAAAAGAGGAAAATTCTCGGAAATCTTGTGTCCAACTTTTAAACATGACTTCAAATTTAACTGGCGTTTCAATCACCAGCATCAAACGGATGCAGAATGAATTTAAAGTTAAGGGACCACAAGTGCTTCTAAGGATATGCTACGCCAAACAATAGATGCCGCAGTACACAAGGTTAATAAGTATAAAATGATTTCGTCATAAAATGATTACATAAAAAATGACTAAGTCAGAGAATAGAAATCAATTTCGGTTTAAAAAAATAATAATTGAAGATAGAAGGGAACTGGGTCCGAGCGAGCAACCCTCCGATTACGAAAACTCTTCTCTTCCCGAGACTTTGAGAACGAACTCGTACCTTTCTAATTTTGAGATCGACACTCTTTCAAAACCTATGATCGATTGGTTTGGGTGGTTCGGTTTAATGACCACAAGTACTTCTAAGGATATGCTACGCCAAACAATAGATGCCGCAGTACACAAGGTTAATAAGTATAAAATGATTTCGTCATAAAATGATTACATAAAAAATGGCTAAATCAGAGAATAGAAATCAATTTCGGTTTAAAAAGAAAATAATTGAAGATAGAAGAGAACTGGGACCGAGCGTGCAACCCTCCAATTACGAAAACCCTGCTGTTCCCAAGAATTTGAGAACGAACTCGCACCTTTCTAATTACGAGATCAACACTCTTTCAAAAATTAGGATTTATGGATTTGATTGGTTCGGTTTTAATGACCACAAGTGCTTCTAAGGATATGCTACGCCAAACAATAGATGCCGCAGTACACAAGGTTAATAAGTATAAAATGATTTCGTCATAAAATGATTACATAAAAAATGACTAAGTCAGAGAATATAAATCAATTTCGGTTTAAAAAAATAATAATTGAAGTGAAGATAGAAGGGAACTGGGACCGAGCGAGCAACCCTCCGATTACGAAAACTCTTCTCTTCCCGAGACTTTGAGAACAAACTCGCACCTTTCTAATTACGATCTCGGCAATCTTTCAAAAACTAAGGTCAAACTTGCAACCCTCCGATTAAGAAAACCCTATTCCGACTAGGCCATCACGGGATCTGATCAATATCAGAACATTTGGATCCCAATAGATTTAACCTGCACCATTTCCTTCTACACGGCGAATGTTTCGTTGGACCATGAGGAACAGAACTCTCAACCTTCCGATTACGATTCCTGCGCTCTTTTAAAAACTAGAATCGAACTTGCAAACCTCCGATTACGAAATTTCTGCTCTTCCTAAGAAATTCAAAAAACGAAACCGTACCTTCCTGATTACAAGTTCGGCACACTTCCAATAATTGGGTTCGGACTTGCAACCCTCCGATTACGAAAACTCTGCTCTTCCCAAGACTGAGGATCGAACTTTTAACCATTTGATTTCAACCTCAACAAAATTTCAACTAGGTCGCCATCGCAGATCTGTGAATGAATGTGAGAAAATTTAGTATACGTCGAATGGATGGACGACGAGAAACGGAACTCGCAACTTTCCGATTATGATCCTTACGCCATTTAAAAAAAAAAAAAAACGCCTAATCCGCAGATAACGAGTTTGAATGTGGAATCAAAGTAATACATTTTAATAAAATATTTCCTTTTAAGGACAATTGTCAAATTAAATCATTGCAAAAAGATAAATTGCAATATGCAAATCAAGTTAAATCGATTAACTTTTTTAACTATATCATTTCTGTAGATTTTCGAAAGAAATAGTTTATAATAGTTTTACAAAAATTTAAATAGTGTGATATTTGAAATAATTTATTTTCATCAGAAAAAGTATCATCTCTAATTTAGTTTAGAAATTTATTTATTGTACTTCTGCTTATTAAATCTACATTATATTCAAAGCTCAGCGTAATGACTCATTCCCATCCCGTGTTATCAGTTTCACATAAAAGCAGTAGAAAAAAAAGGCGATAACGACGCCAAATATGACGACTCTGATACATTTCCATTTGTTTTTAAACCAGCGGATGTTTCTTTTTTAGCCAATCAGGGTCTCAGTTACGGTGGTGTTGGTCTCAATCGAGTTTGTTTACTCATCGTACCTTTCGCTTCATGTCCAACTTAGCCTGTCCCCGACTATAGAAGAGGCAATTGTATATGGCGATTAAATTTCTAATGCTTACTCTCTGAAGTAATAGTCATTTGAGCATTCAGCAATCATCAAAGCTACTTCAGAAATTTTGACAATCGTTTGAATAGGCTTGCCACTCAACATTAAGATTAAAATTCCGACTTTTCCAGGGTTTGTTTTTTTTAAATCCAGAACAAGAAATACATGAAAAGTAACATTTTTTTTTCAATGATTATTGTAGAGACCCATAGCAGTTTGCAAATAATAAGCTATTAAGTATAAAGTAAAAAATTTATATATTTTTTTAATGCAAAGATAATTTCATCTATAGTAAGGTAAAGAATAAGATACAAGGCATTTTCGGCTAAAGTGATTGGAAAGATTCCTCTACTTTTTCAGAAAAATTGTTAACTTTCCTTGACTTTTCTTTAAACAGGTCATTTCCCTTGATAATTCCAGTATTTACCTGTTTCTAGGTGTGTGGGAACCCTGATTGAATGACTTAACTTTAGATAAAACTAGAACCTTCAAATTTCAAACTAAAGTAATTACTCAGTGTAATTTCTTATGGTTTCAACTGTCATATATTGCCACTGTTCAAACGAGCTTCATCCGCAAGGTTGATGGTGCCCATTGTCTTCACACCCAAGAGTTTATAAGTTTTGTTAAATAAATTGTAAATTAGAATAAATTTTTACCTGTTCCTCCACGTCTGCAAAATATTCCTCCTCCTCCTCCTCCTGGAACTCTCCTGGCTCGATGGAGGACTCGGTGCGGATGGACACGGAGCCGGAATCTTCGCTGGTGGAATCCTCGTGCCTGTGGAAATGTATTTATTATTACACTCATTGTTTTCTGCAGGATTGTTGCTCAATATTAAGATAAAATAAAATAATTTTAATCTTAAAAAAAAAATTAAACATCCCAAGGGGGAAAAAAATTCATATTTAAAATAAATTTTGTATAATTACGACTTTTTTTTTAAAAGAATTTTTTTTAAAAATAAACTTAAAAGTTTAAACAATATTCTGCTAACAAAACAGCTTGAATTTTTTCAAAATTAATCGCATGTACAGTAAAATCTGTTTATAATGATGCCGGGTATAACAATAGGTCGGATATAACAATGTGAAATGCAAAGGAAGTTTGGATTTCTATAGCAGTCCATGTTAATTTTTCCAGATATTACAATGCCGGTTATAACAATAATCCATATGTAATGATCTACTTTCCCTTGTCTTACGAAAATTAACAACCTCTTATAACAATGAAGAGGGAAGGCCGTTTGCGCGATAAAAATGCGTCAGGCGAACAACACCCGAAATTTACGATGAGATTTCCGGTTTTTTTACAACATTATCAAGAATAGGAAATTGTATGGAAAATTTCCTATTACAATATCAAATCTAAGCAAACAAAAATTAATGACCATTCTTTATTAAAATATTAATTTATATAACTAACTTTATCTAACCAGTGGCGGCGATTCGGGGGGGCAAGGGGGGGCGGTTGCCCCCGCACTTTTTTAGGATGTAGCCCTCTCACTTTTTTAATATTGCACTTTTTAAAAATAAAACATAACCCCAACACACACACTTCTACAGACGGTCAATGGTCGAAATTTTTCTCCCCCCCCCCCCACTTCTTGTGTCTTCTTAATCTTGCCCCCGCACTTTTGGCACCTAATCGCCGCCACTGTATCTAACTAGTATATTTAGTCGGTAAAATCATCATAAATACACAAAATATATCTATTCAGCTTTCATATAAGCGGTTTTTACTGTACTTTAATTGTATAGTAAGAAGAAAACAGAAAAATAGCTTACATGTTCACCACCGGGAATCCGGGTCCAGCGAAGATCCTATCAAGGGTGAAAATTTGGTAAAAATCCCGGAACAAATTAAGTGTCAGTTATATTCACTAAACTAACCAATACACAAACTAGACAGTGCATGACCTTTTGAACAATGGTTACCTTGGGCAAACTGAAATCCCGCTATTAGAAAACCTATACATAGGATTTTATGCTATACCTACGATGCATTGCCCTTGTGGCATTATCAAAACATAACTTTTCCAAAATATTATTAAGAAATAGTTGTATGCATGCAGATATGATTTTTTTCTATGAATAATTAATCAATGATAATCTTTCAAAAGGTTGAAACCAACTAATAAACACAGTAATGGTCTTTAAAGAGCATTTGGGGCACTAATGATGCAAACCAAACCCAACATAAATGTTTGTGATATGAAAAATGAATTAGTTTCCAAATTTCAGAACAATAATCATGACTAGCTTAATTTACAATTTTTTTTAGTGCTAATTTTCTTAAAAACATTTATGTAAGTAAAATATTTCTGTTATGAAAATATGCTACATTAGCATACCTATTAAAACGTTATGAAATTAAATTAATATTAAATACACTTCATGGGGCCACATTTTAAATGTATTTTTAATTTCGTAGACTGCGCTTTTCATAAATGTATACCAACAATTTTTGAAGAATTTTTTTAATTAAAATATCCAAGGAAGGGACTTTATTTTAAGAGATTATTAGATTACAATTTCGGATTTTTATAAATAAAAGAACTAGTTGTAATTGTAGGAAATGTGTATTTAAAAAACAAACAAAAAAAATTACCTCTCCAGTTCCGCCCGGTCTCCGTCCATTTGAGTTCCCATCACCCTCCTGATGTGGGCCATCTGTTAAATTAAAAAATATTAAGTCGAAAAAAAACATTCACATTACTAAAAATTTAACGTAACTATATCATTTGATAGGGGTGTAAAAAGCATTATTGGTATTTTTTCAAGTTTTCATTTCAATAGTAACCATTTTGTGGACCATAATAACGAACTGTTCTGCTGTCCCGCAGGTGAAAGTTGTTACAAATCACAAAACAGGAACGAGATGCAACTGTTCATGTTCCTTTTGTGCAAAGTATTAAAATTCTTGAACTTATCAAGGTCCCCCTCCCTGATCGGTTTTAGAGAAATTCCACACCAATAAATACAAGAGATGTCGAGGAACACGTTTGAAATTTACATTCTTTTTATGGAAAAATTTAGTTTCTTTTAAATAGATATTCTTTTTACGTTTGGGTGTATTAGTGGTTGACAGCATTTGCCAATTGAGGGGCTGACATGGGGAAGACAGTAAGTCACAAATTTCGAGTTTTTCGTTTTTTTCACGAAAAAAACAGTAAACGCTCAAGCCAATGGCATGGAATAAACAGTAAGTCAATCGGCAAAATGGTTTAGTTTCTACGAGCGACAGAAGATGGCACTTGCATATAGTCCACGATACTTGTAAAACCCGTTTTTCGCTTCCCCTGTAAAATTTACTTTTTGTGACTTATCTTCCCCATGTCAACCCCTCAATTGTTTAAAAATAAAAAAAGGGTGTGAGGAATTTTAATAAGACATTTTTATTTTACGAACAAGCTGAATTTTTTTTAATATTTAATACTAAAAATTTTGATATGGTATTTGTAAATTGCCTCCAACTTAAAATTTTTCAATAAAAATAAAATAAATATTTACATAAATTCAACTTGTTAGTATTTTTTTTAAAAAACATTTTAGTCTTTTTCTTTAAGTTGGTTTTTTCACCTGTTTAGTTTTTAATTACCAAGATGCTTCGTCCACTGCTATTATTCACCAGGAAGCTCAAGTTTTTGTTAATTTTTTTCCAAGACTTAGTTATCCAGTTTGATAAATGAAATAATATTGTAGTTAGACAATCAATATCCAACAATGACAATATTTTGAGATAGGAAAAAAAGTTATAGAGGCTTGATTAATCGATATTTTTGGATAAATAAAAGCCAGATAACAGTTTTTTGTTTTTTAAATTTTTGTTTGCTGAAGCAGATTTTTCTCAATCCAACAAAAAAATAATTTTTGAAATAGGACAAAAAAAAATTTCAAACGGTACATTTAATTGAGAATTCTTGATAGTTAAATGCCGGACAACCGGATATTTGTTCCCAAGTGATGCATCCTCTATCCGATAACTTTTTTATCTTCAAATTTCTGAATTAGAACAGAAGTCACTCGAATATACATACATGAGAAAAAAATATATAAGTGAAATTGATAACCTCCTCCTTGACGCGTTTGGTGGTATTGGTAGGTGCCCTTTAAATCGGTTAAAAAGCAATTGCACAATGTGTATCCTTTACAACAAATACCTGTTGAATTACAAAAAGCAAAAGTGTACTCCTCTAAGCAAATAAACTTGTAAAAGAAAATTTCCAGTTTGCCCCTAAAATAATGCCTAAACAACTCCAAAAAAAAAAGTCCAATGTACCTTTAAAAAAAATTCTATAATACACTTAAAATAAAACCAAAGGGTACACTTTAAGGTAAAAGGAAAATTCCATGAAAAAAAAGAAAAATTCCAGTGTACTATTAAAAGAAAAGCCTAATGTACCACCAAAAGAAGAGCCCAGTGTACAAACCAAAAGAAAAGCCTAATCTACCCTTAAAATAAAACATCAGAGAACAAATAAAATAAAGGCTTTATATGTATCAAATAGAAAAGCCCCATTGTATACTTAAAAGGGAAAAAAACAATGTACCCTTAAAAGTAGAGCCTAATCTATCTAAAAAAATAAAAGTCCAGTGTACCTTATACAAGAAAAAAAGACAAAAAAGCCCTGTACCTCTTTAAGAAAAGTCTAATGTACGCCTCAAATTAAAATCCTAATTTATCCCAAAAAGAAAAAAATATAACAATGCACAAAAAAGAAATCAGTGTACCCATAAAACCTAAACATATCTCTAAAAAAAATAGAAATATACTTTTTATGTACCTATACAAGTAAAAGCCCAATGGCCTCTAAAAGTTAAAGTCCAAAAGCATAAAAAAAATGTACCCCCCTTTTAAAAAATAGATCAAATCATAATTTAAAAGAAAAACTAATGTCAAATGTTAATGTACCCCCAATTTCTGTAACTTAAATATATTCCCAAGAAAGAAAAAAAAACTAAATCTAAGTGTATTCCAAAATATATGAAGTTTTAACTAAGAAATAGTACCTTCCAAACGAAAACTATCATGCACCTTTTAATTTTTAAAGTACAAAGTCAATATGTCTTCATAAATGATAGATTAGAGTATATCCAAAAAAGTGTAACTTTGTAATGAAATCAATGTACTTTTTAAAGTCCATTGCACCATTACTATCAGAATATTTGAAAGTTTGCTATGTCCTCCCTCCTCTTTCATTTAAGTCTAAAGAAATCGTGAAATAGGCAAATTATGAATATATTTTAGTTAAAAGTTAAGTAGAGGGCCATATTTACAGAAGAGAAATAATTGTATTCTCTACATAGGGTCAAAAAATTAAAATTAGCGGCAAAATTATGAATTTGGCGCATGTTTGACGCAATTTGGCTAAAAATCGGTGTTTTGGAGCTGCTTGGAGCAGAAATCGCGAATTGGCGCAGTTTGGCGCAATTTGCGCAGGCGCAACACCCCTGCTTAATATTTCCTATTCCAATCTTCAATAAATCACATTCATTAACCCCTCACATGTTGCTCACGTTTCACGTTTTTACAAAAATAAAAATATAAAAATGTGCATAACCAAACTTTTTTAAAAAAAATTCTTTTTCAGAACTAAAAGGAAATATTGACAACTAAATTACCCAGAATAGAGTGCATAATGGAAGATAATTGCCGTTTTAATGATCCAAATTTGAAAATTTTCCTGATTTTTTGTGAAATTTCGAAAATTCCCTGACTTTTCCCTGATATTTTCAGAATAAAAAAATTCCATGACAATTCCCTGATTTCCCGGTTATGTTACCACCCTGTACTTAGTGCTTCCAGATGACAAATATTTCTATTAAAGTTTGCGAGAACTTAAATTTCTAAACACAATAGTTGTTTCATTTTAATTTAGAGATGAAGACAACTCGCAAGAAAAAAAAGGGTGAATAAAATATTTTATTACCTTGTACAAATAGAATTAAATCTGAAGTAAGAAAAATTTAACAAATTATGACAGCAATCAACTTTTATATTAACTTAAAAATTACTTTTAAAATGCAATGCTATGTTTAAAAGGTATCTTAACAGAACCTCATTCTTTGACTTCAAGTTATTGCTTTTTTTAATTATTCATAATCTTGTTTGATTTCTTCAGTAACTGTTAAATATGCATAATAAATGCAATGCACTAACTTATTATTGAAGCGAGAAAATAAATAACATTCCAGCATCTCATGTAAAAAACAGCCACAAGTAATAGATTGGCAATGTAAGTGAAATAAACAGAGCAAAATATATAAGAGGAACTACTAAAAAAAATTAATGTTTCTTTGGCAGGAGAAAAAATAAGGAGTTTCTAAGCACTCTTGGTCAAAATTAAGGACTTTAAAGGGCTCTTAAAAATGCAAACCAAATATAAGTTCTTAAAGACTTTTAAGAACCAGTGGGAACCCTGAACCCTTATCCCCCAATTCAGTCTCCAGAAATCGTGAAATGGACAAATTACGAATATATTTATAGAAGTGATAGTCTTTTTATACACATGGTCAATAAATTCAAATTAGCGGCAAAATTACTAAATTGGTGCATCTTTACTAAAAATGATTGTTGTGCAGCAGCTAGTAGCAGAAATCGTGTATTGGCGCAATTTGCACTTGAGCAACACCCCAGGAATGTACAAACTACGCTAAATACATTAAAATAATAGTAAGTGCATACCGCGGCCTCCGCCGGGTCCACCGGCCTCACTCGTGCGACAGCCGCCGGTTCCTCCACATTCACCCTGTAAACATTTATTATTATTATAAAACATATAAATTATTACAAAAGACAATTTTTACATCAAGAATTTTAATTTGTCGTCAACAAATGCAAATAATGAAGACGAATTCCAAGTTCTATACGGGGTTCGGAGACAAGATTATTTTTTTAGTTACCAAGCAATGTGATTAGATGCAGTTTTAAAATAATTTTAATTGCTTAAGCAGAGCTGCCAACTGTTACGATATTTTTGTCATTGTTACAGTTTATTTTGAATAAAATTAGAAGCATGTTTCCATTTGTACTCTAAAAATATCAGTCTTGCAGACAAAACTGACAATCAACGTTATACATAAAAATTGACAACTGAGTATAAAAATATAGTCATCAGGCTAATATTTTTTTTATAAAAAAAAATTAGACTTAGAAAATGAATGGGTGTGAAATTACAGTTGTCAAACTGAAAATTAAGTGAAATCGCTAATATTATAATAAAATCTTTTATTCTCATAAATAGTACCAAAAAAAAAGTTGCAATAGGAATTCATGAACATAGTTTAGTTAGCCATGACACAATTCTTTAGAATATTTTTAATAAATACTATACCATGGTTCATACAGATTTTCAAAAGTAAAAATCAAGTAGTTCTTAAGGACTTTTTAAGGACCTCTCGATAATTTTTAAGGACCTCTTAAAATTTTTTGGCACCGTTAGTGGAGAATCGCACATTATTTGGCGCAAAATTGGCACATAATCACATGTCAGTGGGGTTTTGTAGCAAGTTGGCACAGGATACCACAGTAGTGTAAAAAGGCCGGTTCTGAGCCGAGGTGCTGTGAGGAATAATGAGGAATACGAGGAATAATGAGGCGGAAGGGGAGGTGGTGCTGCTGTGATGCACTTGAGGTGCGGATCAGGGAGGATCTCGTCTGTCAAGCCGAGGGGGCGTGGCCTAATGGAGATGACCTCAACCAATCAGGTGTCAGTAAGTGACGTCACACGCAGGGGACATGGGAACAGGTGTCGATGACTCATCGCTGCCCATGGGCATATCGCCGATGGGCATGTCACACCGTGTCTCAACGTGTATGTACGGGAACGGACCAATCAGAGGCTTGTTTGAGGATGACCTCATCAAGAACCAATCAGGTGTCAGTAAGTGACGTCACACGCTGTCGGGGCAAGGTTTTACTAGTTCTGCTTGTAACCGCAAGGCGGCGCTGCATGTAGGGGAACGGACCAATCAGATGCTTGTTTAAGGATGACATCATGAAGAACCAATCAGGTGTCAGTAAGTGATGTCTATGGAGTGTCATGTGACATGAAAGTTGCTTTTTTGTTATTTTGCGTTTTTATTTGGGTATTGGTGGAAATTTGCGACGCACAGCATCTACACATTTTTAATTATAAGCTGTGGGTTGTGACATCATAGGTATAATGTTAGGAATGGTTGGTTGTTGAAAAAACTGTGAGCTGTGAAAGTAATGTGAAAAAACTGTGAAAGTAAATATAATATGATAGAATTAAACTAATATTCTTATTTTAATATTTATTATATTTTAATATTTATTTATATTTTGATATTTATTTGTATTTTATTATTTATATTTTTACATTTATTTTTAATATTTAATTATATTTTAACTTCTATATTTTATTATTCATTTATATTTTAACTTCTATATTTTATTATTCATTTATATTTTATATATATTTTAATATTTATATATATTTTATTATTCATATATTTCATACATATTTTAATATTTATTTATATTTTATTACTCATTTATATTTTACATATATTTTATTTACGTATACATCTGTGCCAAAAAAATTAACTCAGTGAGAGCAATTACGTCCCACTAGAGCTGCACAATGAACTTATGTTAAAGGGAATGACAGTAGTGTATATATTTTAACTATGGTTAGTACAAAAGAAAAGAATTTTGCAAGAATGGTTTTAGAAAAATATATTTTATGTGACCAACTCCAGCATATAATTTCGCAATATAACTCTATGAGGAATCATCCTATGGGGATAAATAACATACCATCGTGTACAGGAAGGTAGACCAGATTAATAAGTAAAGCTTTTTTTACCTTTTGACATGTGTACTAAGGGTATAAAAAATGACAGTCTGGGGTTCTATGAAAATAATGTTTATAACAATATACGTTTAAATTACAATTTATATAACGGAAATCAGTCTCAGTGGATGAAAAAAAAAGTAATTAATATGAAAGCTGATACTTTGAAAAAGAACCTTGGGAACCAAAACCTTGTATTACGGTTAATTAAACTTTTTATAAAAGTAATGTGTTCTTTAAATGTTTTTCACATCATACGTAAAATTATTATTTTAAGAGGGAAAATATCATATCGTTATGACTAGAAGGAGGGATCTCACCTTGATCACAATTGGATGCATTAGAATTGCTTACTGTTTAGGAATATGATGTAAAAGTTACTCTATCGCACTGTTTGTTGTGCTGGGCTTGATAAGAGCAGATTTGGGGTTGGTATGTAAGATAATGGATCTATTACTTGTTCTAATACGTGTTGAATAAGGGAATTTGTCTTAGATGTTGCTGTTTTAGGGGTGTTTTATAATTGGTTGTTTGATTGAACGATACAGTGCAGCTATACAAAGGGGTTTATTTATACGCTTGGTACAAGTACACATTTTTTCTTATGTCATAAAATTACACTATAACAAAACGCATAGGTGGATGGTAGAAATGAAGTAGCACCATACAAGGGGAATTATTAGGGCTGGCTGATTAAATTTTCAAAGACTAAGAGGCAACAAGTTCCCATATGAGTACAATTGAGGGTGAATGTGTAGAATTTGGCGACATCAAGTATCCACAAGGGGACAATTTGAGAGGTGTATTCGTAAAATTGGCGACATAAAGTACTCATAGGGAGACGTTTGTAGGCGTATACATAAAATTGGGGTGAAAGCGGGGTTTGTAGTTGTACATTAGACAAGAATAAATGAAAAAGTTTAAGTTTGAAATAAATTATAAAAAGAATAAATGTTAAAAAAAAAAAAGTTAAAATACAATTTAAAAAGCAAAATGTAAAAAAAAAAAAAAAGTTTAAAAAGAAAAATGTAAAAATAAAAAAAAGTTTAAGTGTGAATTAAAAACTAAAAGGTTAAGTAAGAAAAAAAAAATAACTAAAAGTGAAAAAAAAATTTTAAAAGTGAAAAAAAAATATATATATATTTATATAAAAAATATTTGAAAAAAGTTTAAGTGTGAAATAAATTATAAAACTAATAAATGTAAAATAAAAAGTTTACGTGTGAAATAGATTATAAAAAGTATAAATGTAAAAAAATAAATAAAAAGTTTAAGTGAAAAATATAATGTAAAGATAAAAAAGTTAAAAAAACAGTAACTGTAAAATAAAAAAAGTTTGTATAAAATGAACTTTTAAAAGAAAAATGAAAAAAAAAAAGTAAAAACAATATATATAAAAAAAGTTTTAAGTGTAAAAATAAAATTAAAAAAAAAAAAAATTAAAAAAAAAAAAAAAGACAAATGTAAAAAAGAAAAACGTAAAAAAAAATTTAAAATTAAAAAAAAAAAATTTACAAACGAAAAATATGAAAAAAAAAAAGAAACGTTAAAAGAAAATTGCTAAATGTAAAAAAGAAATGTGTTAAATGTAAAAGATTAACCATCATAAGTTTTTTACCCGAATCGACCCAAAGCCATATGGTGTTACGGAACGTACTAGCCCCATATAGGCACAGATGCCCGTGGTGAGTTCTGTGAATGGTCAACCACTAATCAAACGACAAGTACCACAATTACATTAAATAATTAGCAACAAAAAAAAAAGCAGGAAATACTACTATAGATATAAAAAATATTAACAAAGTATCGAAAATAGAACCAAAGGTAACTAATAAATCTGTATAGAATGAGTGTCTATAAATGTATAAGAGAAACCAATGTATATATTTCTACTAAAATGTTGACACATATACTAAATTTTTAACAAATTAAGTCAAATATTTGCGAAATAGAGAAAATAATACATACTTTTTAAAATTGTATCAAATAGTCTATGAATGGATAAAAAAAAATATCATGACATGTATTAAAAAAAAAATTAAAATAATGGACTTACGTGTAACACATTAAGTTAAGAAATTTATACTTATCAAAGAAAGTAACGTAAGTCATATAAAAAAAAAAACCTGTAGTTAAGTACAATTGTTAATTGAATATGCTACAAAATATTGTCAAATTACACCATTTTTAGTGATAGGACAAGCAAACTTGTTAAAATGTCATATAATTATCAAAAATATTATACAAAGTACGAATTTAAAAAAAAAAAGTAAATGCAAAAAGAAAAAAAAGTTTAAGTGTAAAATAAAATGTAAAAAAAATAAATGTAAAAAATAAAAAAAAAGTTTAATAAAAAAAAAGTTAAAAAATAATAAAAAAAAATTTAAGTGTAAAATACAATTTAAAAAAAAATGTAAAAAGAAAAAAGTTTAATAAAAATTACATGTAAAAAGAAAAAAGTAAAAAAAAAAAAAAAAAAAAAAAAAGTTAAAAAAGAAAAAAAAAAGTTAAAAAAGAAATAAAAAGTTAAAAAAGAAAAAAAAGTTAAAAAAGAAAAAAAAAAGTTTAAAAAGAAAAAAAAAAGTTTAAAAAGAAAAAAAAAGTTTAAAAAGAAAAAAAAAATTAAAAAAGAAAAAAAAATTAAAAAAGAAAAAAAAATTAAAAAAAGAAAAAAAAATTAAAAAAAAGAAAAAAAATTTAAAAAAAAAAAAGTTAAAAAGAAAAAAAAAAAGAAAAAAAAGTTTAAAAAAAATAGTTAAAGTGTAAAATACAATTTAAAAAAAAAAATGAAAACATAAAAAATTAAAAAAAAAAATGTAAGTGTAAAATTACATTTTAAAAGAAAATGTGAAAATAGAAAAAAAAATAAAAAGAAAATTGCTAAAAGTAAAAAAAAATAAAGGTGTAAAATGTTAAATAAAAAGACCTTAAGTGTAAAAAATAGAAGAAAAAAGTTTAAGTGTAAAATATTACTCATCATAAGCTTTTTTACTCGTATCCACCCAAAGTTATATGGCGTTACGGAGCGTACTAGCCCCATATAGGCGCAGATTCCTTGGTGAGTTCTGTGAATGGTCTACCCACTAATCAAACGATAAGTACAATAATTATATTAAAATATTAGCAAAAAAAAAAGCAGAAAATACTAATATAGATATAAAAAATATTATCAAAGTATAGAAAATAGAACCAAGAATAACTAATAAATCTGTATAGAATGAGTGTCTATAAATGTATAAGAGAAACCAATGTATATATTTCTACTAAAATGTTGACACATATACTAAATTTTTAACAAATTAAGTCAAATATTTGCGAAATAGAGAAAATAATACATACTTTTTAAAATTGTATCAAATAGTCTATGAATGGATAAAAAAAAATATCATGACATGTATTAAAAAAAAATTAAAATAATGGACTTACGTGTAACACATTAAGTTAAGAAATTTATACTTATCAAAGAAAGTAACGTAAGTCATATAAAAAAAAAAACCTGTAGTTAAGTACAATTGTTAATTGAATATGCTACAAAATATTGTCAAATTACACCATATTTAGTGATAGGACAAGCAAACTTGTTAAAATGTCGTATAATTATCAAAAATATTATACAAAGTACGAATTTAAAAAAAAAAAGTAAATGCAAAAAGAAAAAAAAAGTTTAAGTGTAAAATAAAATGTAAAAAAAATAAATGTAAAAAAATAAAAAAAAGTTTAATAAAAAAAAAGTTAAAAAATAATAAAAAGTATTAAAATAATGGACTTACGCGTGACAGTTTAAGTTAAAAAATTTATATTTACCAAAGAAATTAGCATAAGTTATTATATAAAAAAAACTGTAATTAAGTATAATTGTTAATTGAATATGCTACAAAATATTGCCAAGTTATTCCATGGTAGTGATTTAACAACCAAACACTTTGTCTTTAAAGATTACGATAACGCAGTTTTAGAAACTAACATAGGGGCAAATGTGTATAATTATCATAAAATACTTCACATTACTGTTAAAATGTCATATAATTATCAAATATATTATACAAAGTAAGAAAAATATTACTTAATATGTTAAAATATTACCAATAGTACATGCCCAACAGATCAAAATGACCTTCAGCACCCTACGACACATGAAAACTTACGGAGATTAACAGCAATCTTGCCTCAAAAAATAAAACCAATAGTGTGCTGCTAAGGATAAAATGTCAAGTACACACCCAGTGTAGGAGATGTATACAAATAATATTGTTGAATTATTAACAAAGTGATTTCATTAATACTAAAATAAGGTCTTTGTTACAATAATATATATATATATGGAAATTAAGTTCTTATTAGTGAAATTTATGTAATATTTTTAGACTGCTTTGTTCAATTTATAATATGTAGGTAGAATTTTTACATAAAAAAAACCCCTTTGTGTTTATCAAAAATATTTCACAAATTAAGAAGAAGAATACCTAAGGAAGGTCTTTGCACATGATTATAGTACAAAACCATGTGGATTTACATCAATTTTACCAGGAACAAGGGGGTCAGTATACGGTTATGAGTCAAATAGTCAATTTTTCACCACATTCAGGCATTTGTGTTATTAATGCCTGAATGTGGTTTTAAAATTGACTATTTGACTCATAGCCGTATACTGACCCCCTTGTTCCTGGTAAAATTGATGTAAATCCACATGGTTTTGTACTATAATCATGTGCAAAGACCTTCCTTAGGTATTCTTCTTCTTAATTTGTGAAATATTTTTGATAAACACAAAGGGGTTTTTTTTATGTAAAAATTCTACCTACATATTATAAATTGAACAAAGCAGTCTAAAAATATTACATAAATTTCACTAATAAGAACTTAATTTCCATATATATATATATTATTGTAACAAAGACCTTATTTTAGTATTAATGAAATCACTTTGTTAATAATTCAACAATATTATTTGTATACATCTCCTACACTGGGTGTGTACTTGACATTTTATCCTTAGCAGCACACTATTGGTTTTATTTTTTGAGGCAAGATTGCTGTTAATCTCCGTAAGTTTTCATGTGTCGTAGGGTGCTGAAGGTCATTTTGATCTGTTGGGCATGTACTATTGGTAATATTTTAACATATTAAGTAATATTTTTCTTACTTTGTATAATATATTTGATAATTATATGACATTTTAACAGTAATGTGAAGTATTTTATGATAATTATACACATTTGCCCCTATGTTAGTTTCTAAAACTGCGTTATCGTAATCTTTAAAGACAAAGTGTTTGGTTGTTAAATCACTACCATGGAATAACTTGGCAATATTTTGTAGCATATTCAATTAACAATTATACTTAATTACAGTTTTTTTTATATAATAACTTATGCTAATTTCTTTGGTAAATATAAATTTTTTAACTTAAACTGTCACGCGTAAGTCCATTATTTTAATACTTTTTATTATTTTTTAACTTTTTTTTTATTAAACTTTTTTTTATTTTTTTACATTTATTTTTTTTACATTTTATTTTACACTTAAACTTTTTTTTTCTTTTTGCATTTACTTTTTTTTTTTAAATTCGTACTTTGTATAATATTTTTGATAATTATACGACATTTTAACAAGTTTGCTTGTCCTATCACTAAATATGGTGTAATTTGACAATATTTTGTAGCATATTCAATTAACAATTGTACTTAACTACAGGTTTTTTTTTTTATATGACTTACGTTACTTTCTTTGATAAGTATAAATTTCTTAACTTAATGTGTTACACGTAAGTCCATTATTTTAATTTTTTTTTAATACATGTCATGATATTTTTTTTTATCCATTCATAGACTATTTGATACAATTTTAAAAAGTATGTATTATTTTCTCTATTTCGCAAATATTTGACTTAATTTGTTAAAAATTTAGTATATGTGTCAACATTTTAGTAGAAATATATACATTGGTTTCTCTTATACATTTATAGACACTCATTCTATACAGATTTATTAGTTATTCTTGGTTCTATTTTCTATACTTTGATAATATTTTTTATATCTATATTAGTATTTTCTGCTTTTTTTTTTGCTAATATTTTAATATAATTATTGTACTTATCGTTTGATTAGTGGGTAGACCATTCACAGAACTCACCAAGGAATCTGCGCCTATATGGGGCTAGTACGCTCCGTAACGCCATATAACTTTGGGTGGATACGAGTAAAAAAGCTTATGATGAGTAATATTTTACACTTAAACTTTTTTCTTCTATTTTTTACACTTAAGGTCTTTTTATTTAACATTTTACACCTTTATTTTTTTTTACTTTTAGCAATTTTCTTTTTATTTTTTTTTCTATTTTCACATTTTCTTTTAAAATGTAATTTTACACTTACATTTTTTTTTTTAATTTTTTATGTTTTCATTTTTTTTTTTAAATTGTATTTTACACTTTAACTATTTTTTTTAAACTTTTTTTTCTTTTTTTTTTTCTTTTTAACTTTTTTTTTTTTAAATTTTTTTTCTTTTTTTTAATTTTTTTTTCTTTTTTTAATTTTTTTTTCTTTTTTAATTTTTTTTTCTTTTTTAATTTTTTTTTTCTTTTTAAACTTTTTTTTTCTTTTTAAACTTTTTTTTTTCTTTTTAAACTTTTTTTTTTCTTTTTTAACTTTTTTTTCTTTTTTAACTTTTTATTTCTTTTTTAACTTTTTTTTTTCTTTTTTAACTTTTTTTTTTTTTTTTTTTTTTTTTACTTTTTTCTTTTTACATGTAATTTTTATTAAACTTTTTTCTTTTTACATTTTTTTTTAAATTGTATTTTACACTTAAATTTTTTTTTATTATTTTTTAACTTTTTTTTTATTAAACTTTTTTTTTATTTTTTACATTTATTTTTTTTACATTTTATTTTACACTTAAACTTTTTTTTCTTTTTGCATTTACTTTTTTTTTTTAAATTCGTACTTTGTATAATATTTTTGATAATTATATGACATTTTAACAAGTTTGCTTGTCCTATCACTAAAAATGGTGTAATTTGACAATATTTTGTAGCATATTCAATTAACAATTGTACTTAACTACAGGTTTTTTTTTTTATATGACTTACGTTACTTTCTTTGATAAGTATAAATTTCTTAACTTAATGTGTTACACGTAAGTCCATTATTTTAATTTTTTTTTTAATACATGTCATGATATTTTTTTTTATCCATTCATAGACTATTTGATACAATTTTAAAAAGTATGTATTATTTTCTCTATTTCGCAAATATTTGACTTAATTTGTTAAAAATTTAGTATATGTGTCAACATTTTAGTAGAAATATATACATTGGTTTCTCTTATACATTTATAGACACTCATTCTATACAGATTTATTAGTTACCTTTGGTTCTATTTTCGATACTTTGTTAATATTTTTTATATCTATAGTAGTATTTCCTGCTTTTTTTTTTGTTGCTAATTATTTAATGTAATTGTGGTACTTGTCGTTTGATTAGTGGTTGACCATTCACAGAACTCACCACGGGCATCTGTGCCTATATGGGGCTAGTACGTTCCGTAACACCATATGGCTTTGGGTCGATTCGGGTAAAAAACTTATGATGGTTAATCTTTTACATTTAACACATTTCTTTTTTACATTTAGCAATTTTCTTTTAACGTTTCTTTTTTTTTTTCATATTTTTCGTTTGTAAATTTTTTTTTTTTAATTTTAAATTTTTTTTTACGTTTTTCTTTTTTACATTTGTCTTTTTTTTTTTTTTTAATTTTTTTTTTTTTTAATTTTATTTTTACACTTAAAACTTTTTTTATATATATTGTTTTTACTTTTTTTTTTTCATTTTTCTTTTAAAAGTTCATTTTATACAAACTTTTTTTATTTTACAGTTACTGTTTTTTTAACTTTTTTATCTTTACATTATATTTTTCACTTAAACTTTTTATTTATTTTTTTACATTTATACTTTTTATAATCTATTTCACACGTAAACTTTTTATTTTACATTTATTAGTTTTATAATTTATTTCACACTTAAACTTTTTTCAAATATTTTTTATATAAATATATATATATTTTTTTTTCACTTTTAAAATTTTTTTTTCACTTTTAGTTATTTTTTTTTTCTTACTTAACCTTTTAGTTTTTAATTCACACTTAAACTTTTTTTTATTTTTACATTTTTCTTTTTAAACTTTTTTTTTTTTTTTACATTTTGCTTTTTAAATTGTATTTTAACTTTTTTTTTTTTAACATTTATTCTTTTTATAATTTATTTCAAACTTAAACTTTTTCATTTATTCTTGTCTAATGTACAACTACAAACCCCGCTTTCACCCCAATTTTATGTATACGCCTACAAACGTCTCCCTATGAGTACTTTATGTCGCCAATTTTACGAATACACCTCTCAAATTGTCCCCTTGTGGATACTTGATGTCGCCAAATTCTACACATTCACCCTCAATTGTACTCATATGGGAACTTGTTGCCTCTTAGTCTTTGAAAATTTAATCAGCCAGCCCTAATAATTCCCCTTGTATGGTGCTACTTCATTTCTACCATCCACCTATGCGTTTTGTTATAGTGTAATTTTATGACATAAGAAAAAATGTGTACTTGTACCAAGCGTATAAATAAACCCCTTTGTATAGCTGCACTGTATCGTTCAATCAAACAACCAATTATAAAACACCCCTAAAACAGCAACATCTAAGACAAATTCCCTTATTCAACACGTATTAGAACAAGTAATAGATCCATTATCTTACATACCAACCCCAAATCTGCTCTTATCAAGCCCAGCACAACAAACAGTGCGATAGAGTAACTTTTACATCATATTCCTAAACAGTAAGCAATTCTAATGCATCCAATTGTGATCAAGGTGAGATCCCTCCTTCTAGTCATAACGATATGATATTTTCCCTCTTAAAATAATAATTTTACGTATGATGTGAAAAACATTTAAAGAACACATTACTTTTATAAAAAGTTTAATTAACCGTAATACAAGGTTTTGGTTCCCAAGGTTCTTTTTCAAAGTATCAGCTTTCATATTAATTACTTTTTTTTTCATCCACTGAGACTGATTTCCGTTATATAAATTGTAATTTAAACGTATATTGTTATAAACATTATTTTCATAGAACCCCAGACTGTCATTTTTTATACCCTTAGTACACATGTCAAAAGGTAAAAAAAGCTTTACTTATTAATCTGGTCTACCTTCCTGTACACGATGGTATGTTATTTATCCCCATAGGATGATTCCTCATAGAGTTATATTGCGAAATTATATGCTGGAGTTGGTCACATAAAATATATTTTTCTAAAACCATTCTTGCAAAATTCTTTTCTTTTGTACTAACCATAGTTAAAATATATACACTACTGTCATTCCCTTTAACATAAGTTCATTGTGCAGCTCTAGTGGGACGTAATTGCTCTCACTGAGTTAATTTTTTTGGCACAGATGTATACGTAAATAAAATATATGTAAAATATAAATGAGTAATAAAATATAAATAAATATTAAAATATGTATGAAATATATGAATAATAAAATATATATAAATATTAAAATATATATAAAATATAAATGAATAATAAAATATAGAAGTTAAAATATAAATGAATAATAAAATATAGAAGTTAAAATATAATTAAATATTAAAAATAAATGTAAAAATATAAATAATAAAATACAAATAAATATCAAAATATAAATAAATATTAAAATATAATAAATATTAAAATAAGAATATTAGTTTAATTCTATCATATTATATTTACTTTCACAGTTTTTTCACATTACTTTCACAGCTCACAGTTTTTTCAACAACCAACCATTCCTAACATTATACCTATGATGTCACAACCCACAGCTTATAATTAAAAATGTGTAGATGCTGTGCGTCGCAAATTTCCACCAATACCCAAATAAAAACGCAAAATAACAAAAAAGCAACTTTCATGTCACATGACACTCCATAGACATCACTTACTGACACCTGATTGGTTCTTCATGATGTCATCCTTAAACAAGCATCTGATTGGTCCGTTCCCCTACATGCAGCGCCGCCTTGCGGTTACAAGCAGAACTAGTAAAACCTTGCCCCGACAGCGTGTGACGTCACTTACTGACACCTGATTGGTTCTTGATGAGGTCATCCTCAAACAAGCCTCTGATTGGTCCGTTCCCGTACATACACGTTGAGACACGGTGTGACATGCCCATCGGCGATATGCCCATGGGCAGCGATGAGTCATCGACACCTGTTCCCATGTCCCCTGCGTGTGACGTCACTTACTGACACCTGATTGGTTGAGGTCATCTCCATTAGGCCACGCCCCCTCGGCTTGACAGACGAGATCCTCCCTGATCCGCACCTCAAGTGCATCACAGCAGCACCACCTCCCCTTCCGCCTCATTATTCCTCGTATTCCTCATTATTCCTCACAGCACCTCGGCTCAGAACCGGCCTTTTTACACTACTTACCACTTCCGGAAAAAAACTCTGGCACAGAATTCCCATCCCTTAAAGATGCTATTCTTCTGAATTTCCTCATTTTTCTAAAATGAGTATCGATTCTTCACAAAACAACAAACGAATTGAGATTTTCCAACAAGATGAAGTGTCGTGTATTATAATGAAATACCACTGACTAAAAAAATCGAACAAAATAGATCAAAAGTTCACTTTTTTTTCTGACACTCAATAAGTCTATTCACACTTTTCTCTCCTTGCCGATTAAATACTTACATAAAAACGGTCAAAAGTGTGGACACGATCAACATAAAATCCGGAATTCTACATTCCAATAATTTTAATGCACCCGGAATTCCGAGTTAAAAAATTTAAAAAACTCAGAATGTCGTGTTAGGCACAGAAAAATACCACCCATGTGAATTAGTAAAAAAAAACATGCGTGACAAAAATTAAGGACCTTAGTCGAAAATTAAGGACTCTAAGAGCCCTTAATTAAGGACCTACCTAAACTAAGTAGTTCTTAAGGACATTTAAGGACTGTGAGAACCATGTATACGATTAAATCTTTTGCTGCTCTCTAACAGTGTTCATTTTCACCAAATGAATAATCTATAAAAGAAGAGAAGTTATGAAATGGTGTATTTAAAGTCAGATCTTACCTAATGAGGGCTATCCTCCTTTTGGGTGCTGGCTCCTTCTCATCGTCGCTGTGGCGGCGTTTGTTGTTCATCTGTTGAAGTACACAAGATACACACCATGGTAAGAAAAATGTAGATATAGAATACGCAGTAAAGCACATGTAAAAAAACGTTTTGAGTTTGACACATTTTTTAAGAACCAAAACAACTTTTATAATTAAAATTACATTTATTTATGGAATCTTCGTCTGTAGAAACTTCTTTCAACGATGTTTCTAAATCGTTTCGTCTCCACTAGTTTAAATAACGCTAGCATTCATTTAACTTTAAAGAAATGCCGTAAATTTTAAGTTAATAATCGCTTCTTTTCCAAAAGAGCAGCAGGGGAAAAACATTCGAAAAAGTTACTTGGTCGTCTAAAAGTAATTTAAGGATAAAATAAAATTCGGCAATTTCTCTTTTATTAATTTTAAAACAAAAAGAAAACTTACTTACTATCAAAAATCAATGAAGACTATATGCAGAAATAAAAAAAAAACAATGATCAAACAGTATGATCAAAACTAGATAATCGCTTGTAAATTCAAAAGATTTAAAATCTTGTAAATTTCAAGAGATCAAACGCATTTAAAAAACAGCGAGAGATCTCAAGAAAGGGCTTCGTCTCAGTTCAAGAACAGAAGAGAAGTGCGGAGCCAGAGATTTGGTTGAGTATATCAAATGCAGTCATTACGCTTCCAGTCTTCCTATTGGTCAGATGGATTCACGAATAACACTGGGTACCTCCCCTTTTCTTAGGTTGCTGTATTCATTTGAGCAAAGTCGCCAAGATGTAAATATCGCCAAATTGAGTTTGAAAAGATTTTATATTTAATCTCTCCTGATTTCAGATATTGCAAAAACGGAAAAAGGCGTTAATTGTTAAAACCAAATTTGCTTTTATTTTAATGAAATGGTTTGAATGAAAAATGTTGGGCTATAATCCCAAAGACCAGGATTTCGACAAAGTCACAATCCCGACAAAGCCATTTTCTGGACAGACCAAAATCCCGATAAATCCAAAGGATTGGGAGTGGTCGAATGTTCTTTTCGTCTTTTATAAAACAGTATTAAAAAATTTTATGTATTCTCCTAATCGAAGGAGGGCATAAATTATTTTGAATCCGACCAAAACCAAATAATTTTTTTTACTAACAATTGATTTGAACAATTTTTTTTTTAAAATTAATTAATCGTTTTAATTAAATTTAATTAATAATTTGAATAAAATTTAATTATTAATAATTTTAAATTATTAATTTTAATTAACAATTTTTAATTATTATTTTTAATTATTATTTTTAATTATTATTTTTAATTATTATTTTTAATTATTATTTTTAATTATTATTTTTAATTATTATTTTTAATTAATAATTTTAAATTAGTAATTTTAATTAATCATAATAATTTTTAAGTAGTAATTTTAAATTAGTAATTTTAATTAATCATAATAATTTTTAAGTAGTAATTTTAAATTAGTAAATTTAATTTGATATTTTTTAATTTAATCAGTAGTTTTAAATTAAAATTACAATTAATAATTTTAATAATTAAATATATATAAATTATAAATAAGATGCAAATTGATAGCTTAATTTTCGCAGGTTAATCTTCAGTCATTTCCTAATTTAAATTACTAACAAACCTGGCTGACATTTTACTGGGATTTAAGTCTGTAGCTAGATATTGATGGGGGTCAGTGGCGGATTTACATAGGGGCTATAGCCTCCCCCCCCCTCTCTCTCTCTCCCCCTCCCCCCCAGGCTGTAGCCAAATTTTTTGAAAAAATCAAGAAAAATTTTGTTGTTTTTAAAAAAAAATTTGGAAAATAATCGCTATGAGGGGCTGTAGCCCCTCACTAAAAGTTTTTTTTCCTTCATTTTTCCGCCTGAAAAGTTTGCACTTTCTGGAGAATGACACAATTACTGCTTTTATAAGATATTTTAAACTAATTTTCAATTCCAAATCTATTTGATTAACGAGAACTTCTTTCAATTTCCTTTTTACAAATCCTCAACTAAGAATAAAATCGGAAGTACACATAAACGATAAACATTTCTACATGCAACAAAACATGTCTGATAACGGATTTTATCCTACCTTCATCATAACGAGTACTTGTCCTCAACGACAACCACCAGAGACAGAAAGCTGGACATTCACAGGACGCCGCTGTACAGGTTGCTGTATGCCGGATGCTGCCCGTGGCACAAATGAGTGTTGAATCGCAACCTTCCACGCTGTCTGTTGCCGTTCCAAACAAAGCTCAAAAGTCCTCGTACATAAAAAATAGAATACTAAAAATAGAAAAAAATACTTTAAAAAAATAGTTTATAGGTGGCAAGTTGAAAGGACAACATGGTTTTAACAGAGAATTGTAATATTAAATAGAGAGCGCCTTCAATACCAGACTCTCATAAGGCCGCGGTGTCAACATTGAAATACAAAAACCAACATCACGTGGTTATAGCGCTGCAACATTTGGCGTTCAGACATCTGCGGGAGTTTCAAATTTGGCGCACTTTCTTCTCTTTTGGTGAAAGGAGTTCAACTTTTTAACATATATGTACGTATTTACTTATTTTCAAACAATATGCGCTAAATATTTCCTCTTCATTAACGAAACGAAAATATTTTATTTGTGTTCAATACTCGAAGAGGCGAAACTCTTTATATTTCTTAGGTTTTATTGTTCATATTTTCTTATTGAACTATTCAAAATAACAATTGAAAGAACTTCGCTTATGGTAAATTTTTTATATAAAAACGTAACGCAATTATTTCAAAACTACAAAGTAAGAAAAATCTCCTTAATATATCTCTTAAACTCCCTTCTCGTTTAGTTCTTAAAGTCGCCAAGGCCTGCCAAGTAATATTGGCGCATGAATGAATTGGAATTTCCACATATCACGTGGTTTCAATGATGGACACACAGAAATCAGCATTTTTATTCCTCTATTTGTATCATTACTCTATGGGTTTTAAAGGATCTTTTTTTTTTTTTTAGTTACTTTTTTTTTTAGTTTTTTTTTAGTTTAGGAACTTTTTTCGTCACTGTGCAGCTAAAGGCGTAAAATCGAAAATATGCATATGCCGGATGCATATTTTCAGACTCACCTGTTTACGGCCACCACCAGGGACGGCAGGCTGGACGACAGCATGATGCCGATGGCCTGCCGTATGCTGTTCGCCTACCCGTGCGGAAAGGCGTCCGCGTCGTCGCACTCGAATCGCACACGTTGGCGTGGAATCAGACATGTTGGCGTTTTGTCGCACGCTCTATTTACCACAGGGCGCTCAGGAAAAAGTCGAAAGGCTCGATCGCCGCCTCTGCTTCAGGATCAGGACGTCGAGTCTTTGGCCGTCAACTTTCGCCATGCCCTTTTGCATATTTTCGTGAGAGAGATCTGCAAATAAATTAAACTAGAAATGACTCTGTTGAGGCCGGATGAAGGAATAGGCCCGGGCATGCTTTCCGAGAATCCCCCCTCCCAATCACTTATGTGTACCATAAAAATACTTAACATCCCTAACTAGTTTTTTATTAAATATTTTTGAGAGAAAAAAATCACATCAGTGAAACATTTCAATTCAATATGTGGTTAAATGTGTCCGTTAAATTACGAAACAGAAAACTTTATGAATACAAAAGGTTTGGTTAACGTCGCACTAGAGCTGCACAGTGGGCTATTGGCGACGGTTTGGGGCCTATCTCGAAGGAAAGGCCCGGGAACACATACACACACACACTCATACATGCTCCTCGTTATTTTAGAACAATGGTCAGATGACGAGGAAACACCTGAACTGGTATCCAACGCCTTCAATAGACGTCGGGACTTTGGACCCCGATCAGATTTATCGTACACCAGTCCCGTATACACGCCGTTAAATTTTACGGATGTTCTGGACGACTTTTCTAGTATTTTGTAGCGAAGCTGGCAACCCTCCATCGCCGGGCATCGAACCAGGAACCTTCGTATTCCCAGCTGACGCCTTTAACCGCTCGGTCACGGAGGCCCTACAAAAGATTAAGAATACTCAAAAGTTTTAAAATGTGTGTTCAATACATGATTAGTGCAAGTAAACGTTCGACTTGATGTTACATGTCCTATTTGTGAATAATAAATAATAAACCCAGCGGGATTCCGTGCTTTGAAGTCTTAAGCGGGCCCTCATCGGATGCGCGAACATATTCTAGTTTATATGTGTGTGCTTGCGTCGAAAATATCGATCTTTGAGGCTCACTCTACACGGACGTAGCTTCAGCTTCTGCAAATGGCTCTGTGATTGAGGAATATAAACCAAGTGATTTGTATTCCTCAATTTTATAATCACAGATGCAGCTGAGGTGCGCAAATAAAGTCCGTGTAGAATGTCTTAGTGCAAGGATGTGGCGATTCTCTCATTTTTGCAAGACAAATCGTTTCTCGAACGTTTATAGCGCCTTTTACAGGAATAGAAAACAATCGTCACGCGATTCTGTTAGTTAAAATAATCGTTTGTTTCCTACAAAAATTGAATCTGTTTTGTAAAAAAGGGCGGAAGTACTGTATATACTCGCGTATAAGCCGATTCGCGTGTAAGCCGATTCGCGTATAAGCCGACACCCTAATTTTAGGGCGATTTTTTGTCCAAAATTGAAAACTCTCGTATAAGGCGAGTTGTATTTTCGTACATGAAAACTTCCGATTAAAATCGGAAAATCCTCGAAAATAGAAGTGAAATTTTAATTCTTAAAATAAATATTTAAGCTGAGAAATCAAAAATTAAAAAAAAGTGGCTGGAGAAACGGCCTTCCTTGAAGTTCGCGACAATCCATCGTGGTTAAAAAGTATATACCACTCGTGAGGTTCTTGTGTCTTTCAAATCTCCATCGGACTTCTTAAATGACATCTATCTTAATACCATAATGAAATATTTTAAACCATAAACTTAAATACCAAAATGTGCAATTTCTCATTCTTAACATCGTTTTGTTAATATTTTAAAACTTAGAAAACGTCAACTATTTTCGGTCAACATAGTTGTCTACTGTCGAGATTAAATACGGATTAAGATTTTTTTATTTACCTCGGAAGGAAATACTAGTATATTATGGATGAATGTATACTTCTTATTAAAATATTTAGTTTTTATTATGAAATAAATGACTTGAAAGTAGAGCTTGAATTCGCAACGTCCCGATTTTACCGCTTTAAAGTCAATTCCATCCAAAATTATAATCAGACAACTATTAATTTCTTTACATAATATAATCCAGGAATAAATCTGTAATAGGGAAATAAATGTCGTTTAATTATTGCAATCGAGTAAGAAATACATCGACTTTTAAGTGGTGTCATTCGCTACACACGATGTCAACTTCTTAGTCTTCCATCCAAAATCCTATTAAAGTAACGTATACTAGCTTCATAGATTCTACAAACCAATTAAATACTTATCAAAATATATACTTTTTATTTAGTTAAACTGATTATTCATTTAAGTAGTGCAATTTTGCGTTACGATTACGGCGCGATGAGCAGAATGGTCTTCAGTCGGCACATGTGACGCACATTCTCGATCTCGGATCGGAGACATCTGTCAGAGCGATTCTACAAGAATCCCCTTAATTTCAACTTCTCTCCTTTTCCCATTTTAGGCAAATTATTTTATAAATTTTACTGACCCGCGTATAAGCCGACCCCCCTACTTTTTGATGAAGATTTTGACTTAAATTTCTCGGCTTATACGCGAGTATATACGGTAAAAAAAAAATGTTTTGAAACAGTTTAATTTTTTTTTTCATATTTACAATAGATGGACCCCTTGATTTGTGTGAAAAGGGCGTTTCTCTATCAGCCTATATATTATTTAATATGTATAAAGTAAAAGTTGTATTTAGAATCTAAATTTTCCGTGCATTGTCAAATACTCAGTGGTCCGTGGCCATCAAAAAGCTGGGAACCGCTGGATAAAAATACCTCAAAGTAGGATAACTCTCCAAATCTGGGAAACCACTCTTACTATTTTATTTTCCAGACAAAACAGCAGGAGAATTTTGTAATCAAGCATTTTTTTATCCATTGCCTTCCGCCAATCACAGAACTTACATTTTCCCGCCTTCTGATGCAGCTGCAATTAATCGCTTGCGTAGATGTTTATAATTCTTCGTACATTTATGTTCTTTTATAAGAACAGTTGTTGCCTGTTTTTGTTTTTTGTTGTAATTGCTTAAATCTGTCCCTCTTTTTTTTTTTAATATTATTGTTTTTAAAAAAACCTTTAGTTTATTTTAAAGTTTTCAACAAGAAAAAAAGTCAACAACAAAAATTAACAGAGACATTTTTTCTGTAGGAAAATGCTTGAATGATGCTAAAATTTGATAGGATTTGCGTAGATTTTCAAAAACATACTTTTACACGATGTTTTCTATAAGAATATAATAATCATTTAATTTATATTAGTGTAAAAGTAATATAATAAATATTAATTAGTATTTTTTTTCTCAGTTTTTAACTCAAATTAAATTAAATGAAAAAGCAACCTACTTGTTTCCTGTTGGGTAAATGAATTATTTGCTATAATCCTCTATTATCGAAATAATTCGCTCAACCTAGCAGCGTTAGGGGTTGTACCAAAAAACTAGGCATTTTAACAGATTAAAAAAAATTAATTGCGAACAGATTAGTTAATATTGATGTGAAAAAAGGCCTATTTTGTTAAAAAATATTTTACAAGCTAGTGATGTAATTGCCCTATATATTTCTTTAGTACAACAGGTACCTTTAGCCAGTGGCGGCTCGCCCACTACAGCAAGTACAGCCGGGCTGCACCTAATTTTATTATATTTTAAAACTAAAATTATATATTTTACTAATTTTCTTAAATGAAGATTAGAATTGGAAATGGAGATTAAATTTCAACTCTAAGTAAAAAAAATCTCCGATAAATAGCAAGCGTGTTTCCGTAATGCACAAATTCTGGAGAAGAAAAAACAAAAACTCCATTCAATCAAAATTGCAGCTAAAAAGCGAAGTTCGAAATCGGCTGCATCGTTGCCATGGCAACCTTACGTAGTATGACTTCCCCAGCACGCTAAAGTGGAGGATGTGACGACACAAACGTAGCACAAAAGGATTTTTTCAAATTAGCTGTACTAGGGATTTCGAATAAATGATTGGTTCATTGCTGAATCGGCGAGGCGGGGTGGAGGAAAACGATAATTTCGAAGAATCTCTCCAAACGGAAATAGTTTTTGATAAGTTTGCACGTGTGTTGTTGTTTCTTTACTTAAATTAATATTAAAATTGACCGATTCGCAAGTTTGATAGGAGGATTGATTTTATTTTCAAAAAATAAGTAAGTGTTTTCTATTATTTTTACATGTTATCTTTCGTAAAAGTTGAAAGGAAACTTTGGTTTGAGTAATAAATTTTGAAGAATATCCGTTCGTGTATGGTTGTGAAAAAGGTGAGGGGGGGGGGGTTGTTTTCGGCTGCACTAAAATTTTTGACCACGGGCCGCCACTGCCTTTAGCGCCCATTACACACGACGTATCAAGTGAGATAACAAAAGGAAGAGAATTTCCCGAAGCAGTGACCAGTGCCATTACCGTTACACAAAAGATTTTTTGGGGGGGAGGAATGAAACAAGAAATTTCCCAACTAAACGATTCGAAATTCCCAACTCAACAGTGCTGAAAACTTCCAGTTCCAACTTATCGACATTTTTCAGGTTTTTTTTATATATATTTTTTAGGTAATATCAAACAGTTCTCTCACAAGCATTGATATGTTGCATCCATATTCCAAATTTTTTCCACCCACATTCTGATGTCTAATTTAAATGTAATCTTACAAGTTGGGCAATTTCTAATCTTCCCTAGCATTGATTTGGTAATAATATTAATTTTCTTCAGGCATAAATTTTCCCCAACTCGGAGTTTTTAGAATTTGAAATTCCCAACTTTTAGTGTTTCCAGAATATTGGAGGGAGGGGGGGGGGTCGAACTCACCCCAAACCCCCCGGTGCGACGGGCCTAGCAGTAACAACTAGAGCGTGCCGCAGTAGCATAGTCGGTACCGCGCGGGACTTTGGAATAATAAATCGCGCTTGCAGGTTCGAGTTCCGACAAAGGTCACTCAAATTGCTCAACACTAGTTCCTTAGCAACGCGCTGCCAAACAGCAAGTCTTCGATATTGTTTGATTTTGTCGCCGACCAGAGTTAATTAGAATAAAAAGGTATAATTGTAATAATAATAACAACAAAAATCAACGTTTGCCATGCCAAAATTGGCATTCTCTGTTCAAAAGACGATGCCAGCGTCTGTTAAATCATACTTCATTTTAAGTTTTTCCAAAGAATTCCAAATTTAAATTATGAGATGAAAGAAGTTTTTTTTAAAAAACGTAACTCACACGAGATTTATCACTTTAGTAGAAAAACTTTTTGAAACAAATATAAAAATAAAATAAAAAAAGTTTTATTACTAACTGATCACAATTGGACAGTCGTTAAAGAAAAGAATAGGTTAAAAAGAACATATCAGCAAAATAAAAATTTCTTTGGAAATTAAGAACATGTTATTCCCGTTCATTCTTAAGAACAGGTGAAAAATATCACATTGTTCTTTTTTTTTTACATTCGTATTTCAACTTCGACACGTTTCAAGGTTAACGAGGTCACACTAAAGCACATAGGTCGATGATATTGAGTTTAAATGCGGACGATAATTGTTCAACAAAAAAAGAAATGGAATCAATTTTTAGTGTCTTGCAAAATACTCTGTATATAATATTTATTAGAAGCTTTTGCGCTGTAATTATAAGACGCGGAACCAAATTATATAAAAAGCACAATAAATCCGAAAACAGATTATCCTCTTATTTCACATTTACCTTAAAAATACATATAAATACACTAAAGAATTGATAATAAATGCTATAACATAAAACATCCAGTACTTGGGAAAATCGCTACATGGCATTTTTAACATTTCAAGTATGGAATTTAATGTGTTTCTTATATTTCTAATAAAGCAAACAAAATATTTTATACGTTATTACTTAACTTTTTCATTTCAAGTCGATTTTGTATTTGTTTTCTTTCCGAATTCTACAATTCTCGTAGTCCTTCACTCGATGAACCCTAAAGACAGTAAATTACATACAGGAATGGTTTTATGATTTGGTTTTATTAATTAACGTCGCACTAGAGCTGCATAGTGGGCTATTGGCGACGGTTCGAGGCCTAACTCGAAGGAAAGACCCGGGAACGATGCCTCGTATTTTTGAACCTTGGTCAGATGAAGAGGAAATACCTGAACTGGCACCCAACGCCTTCAATAGGCGTCGGGACTTTGGAACCCGATCGGATTTATCGTGCACCAGTCCCGTATACACGCCGTTAATTTTTGCGGATGTTCTGGACGACTTTTGTAGTATTTTGTAGCGAAGCTGGCAACCCTCCGATCACAAAATCACTAGTTTTTACTTTTCTTTGTCAAGTCCGTTGCCTGGCATCAAACTGGGAACCTCAGCTGACGTCTTTAACCGCTCGGCCACGGAGGCCTCATATATATACAGGAATGGAATGAAGCCTCACAGCGTTAGGCAGAACAGATTTTTTATATTTCTTCTGTTGGTGAGATTGGCGTAGAACAATCGCTATTCACATAAATTGCTAAAATAGCGCTTCACGTAAATGTTTCACATGATTCAGTTTCATAGGTAATATTGATATAACGTTTAATTACTTTAATTCTGATATACTGCAAATAAAACTTTTTCTTTAGAAAAAAAAGGAAAATATTTTTTAATTAAATTAATATTAAATTAGTTAAAATTTTAATAATATCTTACAAAATTTATAAAGGATCTTACACACATCTTTAATACCAATGGTAATTTTATAGCTGTTGTTTTAAGCCTCGGGAAACTTTTTCTTCTTCAAAGGAAGACAACTGAGCATTTTGTTGGAATTGAAAATGAATAAACATTACACTTGAGTTAGGTTACTATTATATAGATGCTAAAATAGAGTCATATGAATTAGTATATTTCCCCAAAAAATCGCGTTTCGCAATGTGCCGGAAATTTTTTTTTATAATCGGTTTTGGTTAAATAACGTCGCACTAGAGCTGCACAGTGGGTTATTGGCGACGGTTCTTATAAGCGGGAAATAATGAGTACTGGAGTGAGGAAAATGTACTTTATCGTGTCGCACAGATGAATCACTGATCTCTAACTGTAACTGTAACTTCTGGATAGGGCAAGACATTTTGTTGAATTGAAGCCGATATAGAGGCCGCCATGATGGGGCACACTTTTCTTGATACCGCATATTTCGTATATTTTTCATGTTAAAATACGCCGACATATATTATTTTTGGGTAAAATTTTTTTATTTTCTTTTTAAACCCATTTTAAATGTAATCTGCTATTAAAATAGGAAGTCATTTGCAAGTCAAAGTAGAAGTAGTTAAAAAGCAAGAGCAAAAACTATCTGTTTGGCAATATAAAAATTAATTCTATAAGAAGAAAATATAATATTTATATATATTTAATACTTCTACAATGCTTTGGTAATAAAAAACACCACTAAATCATTTATAAAAAAATTTCAATTGGTTTCAACGCGCCCGTAGAGGAAACAAAGTTTGAGCCTTCCAGCAGTTACAGTTAGAGTTCAGTGGGATGAATATACTATTCAGAAGATAAGGGTGATAAAACATTCTGCCTTGACTTTTGCACAGTGAGCATTGGTCTTGAGTATTTCAATAATTCTTTTCTTGTAATTAAGTTGGTTTGGTTTTGTTAACTAACGTAGCACTAGAGCTGAACAGTGGGCTATTGGCGACGGTTCGGGGTCAATCTCAAAGGAAAGACCCGGGAACACATACACATTCACACACACATTCATACATGCACCTCGTTATTTTAGAACCATGGTCAGATGACGAGGAAACACCTGAACTGGCACCCAACGCCTTCAATAGACGTCGGGACTTTGGACCCCGATCAGATTTATCGTGCACCAGTCCCGTATACACGCCAGTATAATTTGTTGGATATTCTGGACGACCTTCTAGTATTTTTGTAGCGAAGTTGGCAACCCTCCGATCGCAAGATCACTACTTTTTTACTTTTCTATGTAATTAAGAAAGCAAGTATGGCAAAACATTAAATGTGTTACATTTAATGCTTTTTGAAAACCAGAAATGTGGTTTTAAAACTAGGATGCATCCAATGACAAACACCCTGCAGAAGAACTCTATTTTTCAACCTTGTCTCAAAAGGTGTAAAGTGGATAAATTTTCGTGATGTAAATGATTTTATTCGGTAAATTGCAATCTACATTCGGCCTTTTTTTAGAATTACATTGTATATTTGATTTCATTGAGGTTCGTAGAGTTGAAATATTTCTATCCGTGTATTAATTTTAAAAAAATTGGATTTAATTGTTTAGCCTCAGGAATTTTTTTAGCCTAGAAAAATACATTCATGAAATGAAAAATTCAGGAAATGAGAGTGATTTCTCCCATATTTTGGAACCTTAGTAAAAACAATAAAAAACATTCAGTTGACTGAGTTAGAAAATTCCAAGAAAGATAAACAAGCTGTTCCGTCTCCCGTCGCTGGGACCCATCTCTGCCTCGTGCTTTCCTTTATTTAAAAAATTACACGATCAAATTCAAATAAATAGTACTACTTTTAACACTGTGTGGCACTTTTTAATTAAAACTTCAACACACACACAACAAAAGAAAAGAATAGTAAATCCTTACTAGAGAAATAAAATGCAATAATCTTTTTTCACTCTTACAATATTAAAATGACCAAATGAATGAAAAAAATAAACTATACTAATTTATACGCTTATATAATTTATACAATGGAATAATTTTATGAAAATTCAGTGAGAGTTGAATTTTCTTTTTAAAGAAATATTTTTTTACAAAATCTGCGAAAATATTTTTTTATTAAAGTCATTTTTTAACTAAAAGAAAGAAGGCGAAGGAAACGAAATGAATCGGAAACAAAAAATTTAATTTACCATCGAAATTCTTCTCAATTTCCCGTGCTGTAAAAATCAGCATAAAACCTTACTGAAAATTGAAAATGAAGATTTTATGCAGGTTTGATAAATTCAGTATTGAAGCAATTGATGGGAAAAGGCAGATTTTTTTTTACAGGCGAATTAAAAACTTTAATAAACTTGCAAGCTTTATAAAGGTATTTAGAACAACATGAAGGTTTTATAAAGAATTTATACAGGTATTTGCGATACTGATTTTTTTGGCCCAGAAATCAAATTCCAAAGTAACTCTAACAAAGTCAATTCAAACTTTTCTGAATAACACTTTCTCTGGGTCTGCGACCGACGGAAAAAGTTTCTACCATCAAGCAGATCTCTCACAGAAAATTGCCGATGCCGGTTTGGAAACTGTAAGCTATGTGTGTCTCGAGCCTTTACTCCCATTTTCGGAACCCAATTTCTACCATCAAGCAGATCTCTCACAGAAAATTGCCGATGCCGGTTTGGAAACTGTAAGCTATGTGTGTCTCGAGCCTTTACTCCCATTTTCGGAACCCAATTTCTACCATCAAGCAGATCTCTCACAGAAAATTGCCGATGCCGGTTTGGAAACTGTAAGCTATGTGTGTCTCGAGCCTTTACTCCCATTTTCGGAACCCAATTTCTACCATCAAGCAGATCTCTCACAGAAAATTGCCGATGCCGGTTTGGAAACTGTAAGCTATGTGTGTCTCGAGCCTTTACTCCCATTTTCGGAACCCAATTTCTACCATCAAGCAGATCTCTCACAGAAAATTGCCGATGCCGGTTTGGAAACTGTAAGCTATGTGTGTCTCGAGCCTTTACTCCCATTTTCGGAACCCAATTTCTACCATCAAGCAGATCTCTCACAGAAAATTGCCGATGCCGGTTTGGAAACTGTAAGCTATGTGTGTCTCGAGCCTTTACTCCCATTTTCGGAACCCAATCCCCCCCCCCCCCCCAGATTTTTATTAATAAATAATTGAAAATCCCTCTTCTCTTCTAATTTCATTTAAATTTTAGAGATTAAAATATGACTCATCAGATTATTTTTCTTGCTTGGAGAACAGTTGCAGTTAATAAGGTCAAGGGTTGAGTTGAGTTGGGAATTGCTGCTTTTGTAAAAATAAACAGGAACTTTAAATTCGTTTTTCAGTTTCGGCCAATCGCGGACATTGTTTATGAACTATGCAGCTGCGCTAGTCGTCTTGTTTATTGTGTCGCGCTGACTTCAGCAAAAAAAATCGTTTTCAATTTTCAAATTGAGCTGATCTATTGACATATTAATGATGGACAGCTGTAGAAACATTCTTGTTCACATAAAAGATGGAACAAGGATTGTAACTACAAAAGCTGCCAAAAGATTTATTTCCCTTTGAAGATAGTTGATTTATAATTTGGCATGGTTATCTCGCCAATAAAGGTCGCAACTGAGCTTTTCGGGAAAGGGGAAATAGTTCGTTCTGGGAATTTCGAATCACTAAGTTGGGATATTTCTTGTTTTCAATTTTCGAAATTGGACAATATATTTTTAAAAATTATTTACAATATTTTATTTGCAATTGAAAATTCCGGATAGTTAAATGCCGGATAACCGGATATTTGTTTTTTGTTCAAGTAAGACATCCGCTATCCAACAAAAAAAAAGTTTTTAAAATATCTGAATTCGAACATAAATCTTGCGCGAACATACATAAAAAAATACGAAACAGTCAAATTGATAACTTGGCGGTTTTATTTTAAATTATTTTGGGCGTGCTTTTCAGCCGGTTAAAAAGGAAATGCTATTCCGAAACACAAGCTCTTTTTTTACTCAAATTTGCTTTTTATTACTTAAACATTTTGTTAATTATTTTATCAGTTTTTATCTAAGAAGTCTGAAAATAATTAGTGTAGGTACAGGCCGAAAATAAAATCGTGCAGGTACAGGCCCACTGTACCGTAAGGTTTGGTTCGTGAATACTTTTGGGCTGTACTTTTCGCGTTACAAAAGCCAGAGGGGGAAGAGGGTAACTGACTAACCTGGTTGACGCGGCCCTCCTTCCTCTGCACCAGCGGATCTCGACATTTGGTACGTGGCGGTCCTGTTGGGGGTACACTGAAAAGATATTTGCAATTGCGGAAAACACCTAAAATAAAAATAATAAATATAATAAGTAAAATCATAAAGAACAGCCATTAAGTGTCATCAATTGATGAAGTTGTTTAATTTGCCGGATAACCTAAGGACTTACAATACTGTTTAATAATAAGAAAAAAATGCGTACATGTAAGGGTAAAAAGGACTATGAGTAGGGTTACCATGCGATTGAGTTGATTAATTTGCCGGCTAACCTAAAGCCGGCGCCACATATGCGGTATTCGCCGAATACCGAGCGACTCGCCTTAACCCGAGTGATTTAACATTACTTGCGCGGATTACAAAAACTTGAGCAACTCGGCTTCTTGCGAGTATACTTGCCAATTTCAGAACACTTATTCGCAGTAGGAAGCGTGGCCGGATTTAGGCATAGGTTACAGCCTAGGGGCCCGCACCACATACCGTTAAAAAGTCAACTTGGGGAAAGTTGTTTCCAACTTATTTGGAAAGATGATAATGCAAATATTAAAGAAAACAGCATACTACACTCTTTTTAGGATGGATAAAAATTGTATTTTTCTTAACAGACACGCACAATGTAAATATTCCCTTACATATTTATGTTTTTTAAAAATAAATATGTTTAAATTGTGGTAATTACGATGACATTGTTTTTATCTTTTTTTGGAAATCAGTTTTTTATTTTTCTTACATTTGTATTTTGCTTAGAGCCATTTGAGGGTAATTAATACAAAAAAGAGTGCAATATTTTATTATCATTTACCAGAATCCCATTGATCCTTGAGATTCTTTGAAATTGTTGACATTTTGTAACATAGTGTTGTAAATTTATAAAACACAGTGTATTCCAATTTCATATGTACATTTAAAAATTATTTAATTTACACTTTGGAATGTACATTAAAAAAATTGACTCCTCGTCCTCTCCTCGTTTTTCTGTGAGTTCAATCCCCTCCCTCCCCCACTGTAATAAGGGGACCCGCACCATATATTCAGGCTCAGGGGCCCACTAACTATAAATTCGGCTCTGGTGTTTGAACAAAATAATTCGCTTGTTTATCGCTCATTATTTCTTTTAATTTTTGCTCAAGTGTTGAGAATTCAAAAATGTCGAAAAGAAAATGCACTGAAAAAATTAAAAGAAGAGTATAAGTTTTTATTTTGATAAGTGGATGAACTTCCTGAGTGAAGTGGAAAACATCCAGCTCAAAATGAAATTAAAAGTTTTGGCAATTACGTTTTATTCTATTTTTCTTTCATGTAATTGTGATTTGCTCACTCTAAACCGAGCGAAGTTGCTCGTGATAAGGCGAGCACCTGGTAGTGTTTGTGTTATAACACAAACTGTGGGCTATTGGCGACGGTTCGGGGCATATCTCGTAAAAAAGACCCGGGAACACTGCCTCATATTTTTTAACTATGGCCAGATGACGAGGACAACACCTGAGCTGGCACCCGACGCAAACTCAATAGGCGTCGTCAGGACATACTGACTGAACTGGAGAAGAGCAACCGGAGTAACAAAGGGGCGGGCGACACCGGGTGTTTTGAAAAACTAAACTAAATCATTCACCTAAATGTACAAAAACAATTATAGATTTTTCCGGGTAGTATATGATTTTGACGTCCCCCAAAAGCAGAGCACTTGTGCGTCCGAATAACTAAAAAAGTTGCATATTCCGATTCATATATGTCTTTTCATTAAGCCTTTTCAAGAACCTAATTTTTAATTTTAGACATTCTATTGACTGACTAGGTTAAGTAAAATTTAAAAAAAAAATCCTTTATTTAATACTTTGCCTGAGAACGAAAGGCAACTATAAAGGGCCTCCACTGGCACAGTGGATAAAGGCGTACAGCTAGTAATCAGAGGATTGCTAGTTCGAATCCGTGCGACGGACTTAACAAAGAAAAGTAAAGTAAAAAAGTAGTGATCTTGCGAACGGAATGGAGGGTTGCCAGTTTCGCTACAAAAATACTAGAAAGTCGTCCAGAACATCCAACAAATTACACTGTCGAGTATACGGGACTGGTGCACGATAAATCTGATCGGGGTCCAATGACCTGACGTCTATTGAGGTTGCGTCGGGTGCCAGCTCAGGTGTTGTCCTCGTCATCTGACCATGGTTCAAAAATACGAGGCATCGTTCCCGGGTCTTTCCTTCGAGATAGGCCCCGAACCGTCGCCAATAGCCCACAGTACAGCTCTAGTGCCACGTTAATTAATCAAATCAAAACCAAACTATTCTATAGAACGTCTGAACTTCATACTTTGTCTGCAACAAACTATAATTTTGTGAATTTTGTGTCAGCTGTACAAATAAAAGATCCCTTAAATTCGCTGAGACCAAAAAAATAATTCGGTTTCACAGCCTTATTGAAAGACGGGAAACAGATGTCAATGACAGATGTGTTATATTTTCATAATCACTTTTTGCAGCTATGTAATACTTTTCAGGATATGCATTAATTCCAAGGGCGCCTCAATGAAGACACAACAGACTTGCGGAACACAACGAATTAATGAAATGTCAACACTTGTTGGATTCGACCACTGTCGTGAACTCCGCCACTGTAGGGATGCGAAATTTGTGTTCTTTTTTGAGAACAGGTGTTACCTGTTTCCGCTCGTTTTTAAAGAACTGTTCTTTAACTTGTTTTTTTAGAGTTTAGAGAAAATTGTTAATTTTTTAATGTATTTTAGGCTTTAAAAAAAAGTTTTTCGTTGTTTTACAACGACAAATTTTGTACATGAATAAAATTTAGGTAGACTGTATCTAATAGAGACGGACACAGGATTTAGGGTGTGTAGTGTCAACAGGAAAATTCCGATTGCGGCCCATGGCAACCTTTTGTCTGGGCAATAAATAATTATTTTCTTCTTTGAGAATAAGGTAAACCTGGCTCCCTTCGGCCGCAATAGGGCTATTGCCAACTTTGTCAATGCTTGACTCACAAAAAAAAACATATGCACCCGAATACACTGTTCAGCTGTATATTCGGGTACAGACGTTTTTTTTGTGATTTAAGCATTGACAAATTTTACGTATATTTTTTTTAATATGAATTAGGTAACGGAATTGAATTGGAACTTCAGCTAGAAGAAAATAAATAGCTCACTTTTCCTTTTTGTGGTACAAAGGATAACTCTGTCAAATTTCAACTTCCTGGGTATACGAGAAGTAGTTTTATTATAATACTGCTTCTAGAGCAAATATTGGTATGCAAGGAAAGATTGATTTACGGCAGGGCATTCATTCGGGGCACTCGCCCAAGGCCCCCATTTTAAGGGGGCTCCTAAAAATGGTGATAGAGCTAAAAAATGTGAAAACGTTAGAAATAAATTTACTAACGATTTTTTAAAAAAAAAAACATTAATAGTTATTTTTTTTCTTAAAACTACTACTACTTCATCCAATCACTTCATTAAATCACTTTCATGTTTCCTGCACGTTCATGATAACGTTCATAAATGATATAATAATCATAAATAAATATATTCAATGAATATTGAAACGCATAGTAAACTTCAAGTGTTAGTAAAAGTAAAATACACTTTTCTTATGTATACTTATAACTTAAATTGTCTTTGTTTTGTAATGCTAAGATTTTGTGGTGTAGTATGTGCGTACTTCTTGATATATTCAGGTATTTAAATGAAAATTATATTTTATCGCAAATTTACATTTTCTTTTATATCTGAAATTTTAAAAAAAATAACTTTAGTAATTCAAAAATATGTACAAGTAGTATTTTTTGTATTATATTTTCATTAAGACTGATTGATTATGTTATTTTGCGTTGTGTGCTTATAAATAAATATAGCAGTTATATTTTCAGGTACGTCGGGGACCCCCAAACGTTCGTTTGCTCAGGGTCGGTCCCACTTTTTTAACACTTCGTAACAACACTTGCAGATTTTTATCGCGTACATACAACATCGCAGCAGCCCCTATCCGGTGCAATCATCGGAACAGGGTTTCTTAAAATTAAAGAAGAGACTGTTTCTGATCTTTTCAGAGAACAGGTGAAAAAGAACAAGTTGTTCTTATCCTAGAAAACAGAGAGGAATAAATTTATGGAGTGATAAAGAAGCGTCGATTGCTAGGATTCACACGAGGAAAGCGGGAGTTGAAGGGGGGGGGGGGGGGGAGGAATAGTGAAGGTTGTTCATGTTTTTATGAAGTCATAACATCCCAGACAAAGAACCTGAAGCTTCCAATTAGATACCGGAAAGCTTTGATACTCTGGACCGGTTGCGATTTCGTGCGTTATCTTTTTTTATTTTTCAGGTCTGCTGTGTGTTAGTCATACTTTGGGAAGGCTAATCAACTTTTGCACAATAATCTATTTGGCTACAACGAATTGGCGAGAAAGGGAAAATAACGTCTGTGGCGGATTTTACATACCAATTTAGAAAAAAAATTGAAATTCTTACAAGAACAATGAAGGTTCTGTTATCAGAGACTGATTTATGACAGGGCATTCGGGGCACTTGCCCAGGGCCCCCATTTTAAGGGGGCCCCCAAAAATGATTTAATGCTAAATATATGTGAAAAAGTTAAATATCAATTTACTAACGATTTTTTTAAAAATCAATTAAATTTGGTTTATAAAATTGTTTGAATCAATTTTTTAAATAAACTGTTAATTATTTTGCAAAACTTCTACTATTTCATCCAATTAAATCAATTTAACTTTTTCAGCACGTTCATGATATATGTCGCCTTTTTCGTTGCGCTTTTCAAAGAAATGCCCTTTGGATCAATCACAAAATTCAATTCATGGCCAAGACATAAACAAACTGGGTTTACTAATTGCACATTTGGTACAGGAAAAAAGTATCCGTTGTCATTTACGGATACTTTTTTCCTATACCAAATTTTCTGATATTGTAATCATTAGGGATTTTCTAACTATTAAATGGGTAGAAAGTACGCATCTGGCTCAACTAAAAAAAAAAGCTAAAAGGAACAGAAACGAATGAAGAAACTCTGTTGAAGTACCGACCATTAACGTTAAGTCAAATTATCAAAAGAAAAAATTTGGCAATTTAAAAAATATATAAAACTTGCAGTATTTACATTTGCATTAAAGCTGATTGATTGTCATGTTGCATTGTGTGCTTATACATAAATTTAGCCGTTTTATTTTGAGTTACATCGAGGGGCCCCTCAATGTTCTTTTGCCCTGGGCCCCTAAGAGTGCAAGTCGGTCCCTGTCTGTTATATATTTTTTTAAGGTAAACTTTGGAAAGACTTGACTAAATTCTTGTACACAAACCGTTATTTGACCTGCTTTGCTTGAATAATGAAGGGAAAGTGAAGGATGTTTTTTTTTATCACAGGAACAATAGGTGATTTATTTGAATACGATATTTTTATTTAGCCTTGGCGATCGTTTTTTATTATTTTCCTATAATTTATACGGATGTAATTGAAGTTTGATTTATTGCTAAAAAAAAGCCATTTTCGATAATTTTTGAAATTTTAGAATAAAATGGCGTAAGTAAGCGATGGGATGGCGAAGCGAACGGGAGATCCCCTCCCGTTTGTCTAAAGTTGTCAAATGTTTATTTTATATACACTTCTCATAGGTAACACTACTATTTTTAAACATTCTACGATCGTTGAGAATACTTACGTCAATTTTGACAATCGTTTCCGTGTTCAGATCAATTGACTTTCGACAAAACAGGAATCGGTTTGGTTCACGGAGTAAAGAAGAAGGTGGAGGTGCGAACAAGTCTAAAACCGGTTTGCAATGTGAAGTAAGCAATCGCTTAAAAAGTAGGAACTGGCGAAGTGTTTGGCGCTATTCCAAAGCACTACTTTGTACCAGTACTTGGCGATAATTTATTTTTCCCTCGTAGGAAAACTACTGTAAACTAGGTTTGTTTGTTCCTAGTTTGGGGTTGCTAACTTACGTCTCATGAAATCTCGCCAAATCATCTCCACCTTTTTCTTTACTCCGTGGTTTGGTTAATTAACGTCGCACTAGAGCTGAACAGTGGGTTATTGGCGACGGTTCGGGGTTTATCTCGAAGGAAAGGCCCGGGAAAGATGCCTCGTATTTTTGAACCATGGTCAGATGACGAGGACAACACCTGAGCTGGCACCCAACGCCTTTAATAGACGTCGGGACTTCGGACCCCGATCAGATTTATCGTGCACCAGTCCCGTATACACGCCGTTAATTTTTTTGTGGATGTTCTATACGACATTCTAGTATTTTTGTAGCGAAGTTGGCAACCCTCCGATCGCAATATTACTACTTTTTACTATTCTTTAGTCTAGTCCATCGCAAGGTTTTGAACCGGGGACCCTTGGATTCCCAGCTTAATCCACTCGGACACGGAGGCCTCACAAAACCGGAATCATTTTTAAAGAAAGTAATTTACTTTTGGTTCTCATATTGCCACCGTTTCGAAATAGCTTGTCAGGTTCAATCTAGCGCACGTGACTTCAGCCCGAGAAATTAGAGTCGAGCAGTCGATTTTCATTTGAAATCGTCCGCATTTTTCACAAAATAAATTTGGTAAAAAAAAAATACGACAAAATGATTCTCCTCAGTGTGATGAAATATTTAATCGGAGCATTGAACAGGTGTCTGTTTCGTCAAAAATGAGCTTGCATTTTTAACAATGTAGATACTCATAAGAAAAGGTTATATAAAAATATGATTTGTAAGGCCCCACAATCCCTCCATTATAACTTTTCTGCGTATGCAAATGCTGACATCAACGAATATAGGTTTTCAGAGGGAACAGGGAAATATGGCGGAATCGTCCATACATTGCATGACATACATGTAAAGAAGAGATTTTCTGTTGTGCGTGGATTTTTGGTCATATTAGTGGCTGTATGTCGATTGTACGTGACATGGGGGGGGGGGGGGGGGGGGGGGGCGTGGTTGAATCTTGTTAACGGACATTCTTTGCAGAAATTATTTAACCGATATCTCATAGTTATAAATCTTGTACTATAAAGTGCGCTGAAGTAAGGAATGGTAGCCCAGTAAATTTAGACCAAAAACAGGGTCGATATGACACTAATTTATAATTAGCTGAAATTTTCAGGATTAGCCCCTAGATATGTGTAGAACCTATCCTGAAAAGTCCCCTAACTTCCCACGTGAGCTTCCATCCAAAATGGCGGATCAAAGATGGCCGATAAGCACTTTTTTTCTTAAGCTCTTAGGCGATGTTTTCACAGTCAAAAACCATCATTTTTCAATTCTGAAAAAACCTATGTACTCTGCAAAGATGTCTGTTTTTATTTATATCTTAGTAATTTGATAAACCAGCTTTGAATATTTTTTTTTAATTTATTTTAGAAAACTTCATACAAAAAAAAAAAATTCTCACCTACAAAATTTTTCTCAATTTATTTATATTCCTAAATTATAAATTCAGCTAAAAACTTAGAACACAGAAATTTTGGGTTTCAACGTCAAAAAAATTAATTTTCCCTCATTTGAAAACTGTTATCGGCTATTTTATGGTATATATCGAAACAATAATCCTTTTAGAGTATACAAGCTTTTACAGAATTGAAAAATGTTTATTTTTAACTTGGATATGAGTAAAAACATCAAACAAGGTAAAAAGTGCTTGGCGGCCATCTTTGATCCGCCATTTTGGATGGAAGCTCACATGGAAAATTAGGGGACTTTTCAGTATTCGTTATACATGCAAAGAGGAACTAATTCTGAAATTTTCAGCTAATTAATCCTAAATCCTAAATTAACTGGGCTATGGCCGCTAATGCAAGCCTAGTTAAAAGACTGATTAAAAACAAACTGTTGCGTCTGATGCTACGGATTCACCTCGACGCGAACCTATTGTTTAAATTTTTACAATCATCGGCATAATTTCCTATCGAACAAAACCGAACTTATATCAATCGTGCTATTTTTCACTAAGTTCGTCGGAATGGACCCCCTATTAAAACGTAACTTCTATCCTAATCCCCATGTATATGATTTTAAAAACGCTTCACGTCAGATACTAGGCTTTTAGCTAAATGAGTAAACTACTAAAAACATTACAATCGGTTTTGTAACTAACTCTCTTATAATTTTAAACAAAATAATGAGTACTAGGAGGCTCCGCCCCCTGCTCCACTAACGCTCCGCCAACCCCGGGAGGATTGCTACGCAATCCTCATAGGTTTGCTCCGCAAACCACTTCTCGCTTCGCTCGCTAAAAGGTAGGACACAATAACAATGTGTCCTAGTAACAATACTTTTTTTAATTATATTACTAAAAACTTTAAACGTTGAAACTAAATTTAAATTATAATTCATCTTGGCATCAATACATTTGTTCGCCATGTAAATCAATATAAAATCATTTAATTTAATTTCTTTTAAACTACAAATGAAAACAATGGAACCACTGGCAAGCCATAATTTATTATTTTATTTCTACCATTATTTATTATTTTTCACATTATTTTCACACCTTTCCTGCGTTTTAGTTTAATTTTTAACGTTATTGGTAGTTTGTTTTGGCGTTAAGCTTACCATACTCTTGCCTACCAGAAGTGTATACGTAACTAAGTTAATACGTCATAAAAATAAAGGTCATAGAAATCTAGTTTTCAAAATTGCCAACAGATGGCGCCACGTCAATGTTCCGCTCATGTAAAATTTAGAAAAGTGTTTTTCAAAACTTCTATTTTTAATGTAATAGGGTTTATATTCTTCCTAATTTAAGCTGACATCAACAAAATAATTATTTACTAATGAATTGAAGAGGCTAATCGTCAAAATGGCTTACATAATGGCAAAATAAAAATACGGGCACAACAGAATTTCGTAAACAAACTAACTGTTGCCACTCAGCGTACAGAAAAACAGCGTTTTTCAATCACCGCGTAAGAGAAATATATATGTTTATATTGTCAGTTCCCAATTTATACAAATTTTTTTTTTGTATATAGGAACTGATATGTTGTCCTAATTAATTATGGTCAGCAGGTGTCCGCCGTTCAAGGAAAAAAACGACTTTTAAAAAAAATCGATAAAAAGCATAAAACTATTTTCAATTTTATGAACATGTTGAAAAAATTAAATTATTTAATATTAATTTTATACTTATTTCAACCTTTTAAAATCGGAACCGAAATTTAGGAATGTTTTTTTGTAAATTGGCACAAACTTCAAAAAGTTGTAATAAGTATAAAAGTAATATTAAAATAACTGTATTGCATGGCATTGTTGTACAATTTTTATTCAACAATGAAAATATTTTGAAATCCGAGCAGGCACGTAGGTATAGATTTTTTTATGGAAGTGGTTAAGTGACTGAGTAACATATCCCCCCCCTCCCCCCCAAAAAAAAAATACCGCCCCATTTTTTTAAACTTATTAATTTTTATTCAAATAAACAGGAATACTTTGTCATATAAGTATAGTAACAGCTACATTTGTTTTTCATGAAATCGTTACCAATATCAGTCATTAACTATTTTTAAAATTAGTAAATATCACTCCGTAATTATGAAATAAATTTAGAGAACAAATTTATATTTTGAGATTCCTTGTTTAAAATAATATATGGATCCCGTTTTAAAATCTTTCCCCTTCGTCGCCGAAATTCAAATGCTATATAATGAAATACGCTGATGTCCGCTACCCTTAGTTTGAGATAAAAATAACCTCAAAACATGCTTTTGAAGCGTTTTGAAAATTATTTTCCGGGATAGGACCCACGGAAAATACCAGGTTTTCCCTTATGCAACTCAACAAGAAGTATACTAGAAATTGTAATTTTTCTAGATTTTTAAAGTATTTTTATGATTTTTACAGTAATTCGATTTTTAATTTTTTTTCTTCTTGACTTTCAATGGGAGGGGTTTGAACCCCATGAACCACCCCTTTACCTACGTGCCTGAAGCCGAGAAACTGGTAAAAAAAAATCTGGATTTCTGAATATATAACAGCCGGATTATTGATTTTTGTTTGTTTTGGTTTGAACTTTTTGTAAAAGTGGATTTAAAAAAATTAATTAATAGTGGGAACCTAACATAGACATTCCGATGTTGCGATTGTGGAGTTGAAAAACAAGAGCGGCTGTCATTCAAATTGAGATATCGCAGTATTATTACACTATTACTGGGTATTTTATTAAGAAAATAATGGTGATATGAATGATGATATTTCTCGGTACAGTACATTTAAAAACGATAATTAAATAAGTATTATTCTTTCAAAATTATAAGTTGAAGAATCTCACTTATACTTTTCAATCTACACACGTTTTTGTATAAAGACAACTCATGTTAATTGTGTAAGAATATATGAAAGTGTAAAAATGGGTGTAAAATGCATAATTTCTTTTATAGGAAATTTATTAAATTTTCTAATTCAGGTTTTTCATATTCAAGATATTTATAGATTGCAAAGCAATAAAGGGTGCTTTAAAATCAAGTTAATGAAAAATAACTTAAAAGTCACTAACACAGTTTGATGCAATTTATATCGTATAAACTAAAATAAAACAAAAAGTATATAAACTAATTAAAAAATCAGGGAAGCGATTGAAGTAATGAACCTTTATGCTTGTATTACCCTTGCACAGCCATTTAGACCGTTTTCCAGAAAATCATTAATTTCAGGCTGAAACCAATTTTTTTTTATTACATTTAGGTCAGATTTTGGAAATATGGCAAATCTCTTTTGTCTAGATTTGGAATCGCTTACGAGGTTACGTTACAAAACACTTAATCCCAAAAATAATTTCTGAAGAAAAAATTACGTATTGAATGTAACCTTTGTCACTTGTAACCTGTGTTACCATCTACAAGCAAACAGCCTTACAAGACAGTAACAGAAGTTTTCTCATCATAATAGCTTTTAACATGTTACGTCTAATTTACCAAAATTGTAACTATACCCATAACCATAAGGGAAATTAAAAAATCACTTCAATAAAAGTTCAAGTTAGAACACCAACTCTAACAGTAACTTCTGGAACGGCTATAACCAGTTCACTTAATAAGCGCGGTTGGTGCTAATGAGATATGGGGGGGGGGGGTGACGCCAGAATAGGATGACATTGTGGTCTGACCATTATTATAATTATGGGCTAAAATCAAGAAGTACTCAATCTCACCCTTTTACGTATTTTCATAAACTTAAAGCATCGTGGAAAGCAGATAATTGTTACAAATCGTACTACTGTCAAACGATGCAGGTTAAAATTAACTTAATGGCACTGTAATAAAATTGTATAATCATTGTTCGATTAATTTTTTTTAAAAGTTATATTTTGAGAATAAAAAAAAAACATTTTATCCTGCAGTATCTTGGAAATATTTTATTTTTTAGATTTTAAAATTTTAGTTATTTTAAAATTATAATTGCATTTATATTTAAGGGTAATTAATAAGCCTGTTAAATTATCCTTTGTAGTAATAATAATGCTTAATAAAAAAATACTAATAAAATATAATTATTTACATTTGAGAAATAAAATATTTTAAAGTATGTATGACTTCTGTAATGCAATTATTTTCAAAATTCTTACTGATATCCGTACATATAAAGTTCATTTAATTAAGAATTAAATTTAATACAGTTCATTTAATTTTGGTTTTACTTTTTTATTAGACTTTAAATTTCCATCGAGGTAAAAATATATAATTCACCCATAATTAAATATTTTTTTGAAACCTTCTGCAGATAAAATAATAAAACCTCACATATCTAATTTCACAAACAAGGATATTTTGATTAATTATTTTATTTTACTTAATTCAATAGCTTTAATTGATAGTTATAAGAATTTAAAAATTAATTACTGACAAACAACAAAAAATCAACACATTCGGTCGGAACTAGAAATTGGGACAGTTCATTGGAACGATTATCATTATACCAATGAGCGTCGGGCATTATAGCAAGCAAAAACCGATAGCTTTTTTTTATCCCATGACAAATACAACCTAGCTGTTTTATTTTGTTTCCTCGTTATAAGAAATAAGAAAAGTTTACTTACTTCAATATGATAGATATGCAGAATTGAAAAAAAGATGTGTATGAATGAACGTTTAGACTCACAAAAATTTAACATACATGAAGATAAATTTTCGTTTACGCTATAATATGCAGATAATAGTCAGCGAGTGAGCACTCTGGAAATACTTTTTAAAACTTTAAACACGAAGTTAATTTTGCAGGAATGAACTGTACATTGTGAGATATATAGCACTAAAAATATTAAACCAAGTCATCAAGCTGATATAATTGCTGGGCGGCGGGAACGTCATTAACGGTGTCAACACGTGCCACAGCACAGGGCCTAGCGCATTTGAAAAGGCCCCGCACCCAATTTAAAAAAAGAAGCGTTCAGGAGGAAAATTAATTCTTATATCTTAAAACTCCATTAGATTTGTTTTAATTTTATTTATTTATATATCTAGGAGATACAAGTTTACTGATCGTTTTTGTGGTGGAGCACTTCTACACCACCATATAAAATTGACTTCGACAAGAAAAAGTGTTTTTTTACGGTGCCTTTCAAAAATTGGATTTCATTCAATACTCTTAAATAAAAGGCCTATTATATTTGCCGCCAATTTTTGGACTTGGGGACAACGGGGACCGTACATTAGGAATTTACCACATTATCTACTTCGACTACACAATACATGTAAAACGATCTAATCAAAGTTATTTTCAACCTTTAAAGAACCCGAATAAAATATTTCACACCGCCAAAGACAAACCAAATTTTTCAATAATTACAAATGGACAAAAACACACATAACTATAATAATAATATTGTACAAAGAACTTACGTGATTACGTAGCATTCGTCAACTGGACATCTAGAACACAAGTCCGTGATTTCTGTCACATTGCAACAAAGCTGAGCCTCAAACTTTGAACCCATGTCAGTTATGACATCGGACCTCCTTGTTCTAAGTCACAGGTAATCTGTTAATGTTCCAACTTAATTCTCACGGTAGCTACTTGTATTCGAAATCAGTTTGTGAAGAAATACGCAAAGTTTATTTCAATCGACCTAGTTTTCTTAGCTGGTAACACACTCACTGAACACACTTCACTATACTAACATTTAAAATTTGATTTATACGTTTCCGATTACCTATTTCTGTCCTCATTTATAAGACTTAACACAGCCACACACATTCACACGAATACCTCGTTATTTTTTACCAAGGTTTGATGACCAGTTAACACTTGAACTGGCACCCAGCAAAACCTGAATAGGCGGCAGGACATTGGACCCCGATCAGATTTATCGAGCACCAGTTCCGTATAATTTTTGGACATTTTTAGATGACTTTTTAGTATTTTAGTAGCGAAATCATTTAAGATATTATTTCTTCTTCAATACCAAAAACCAACTATCATGAAAAATACTGGACCCAATATATGTGTAAACGATTTGGTTTGGCTAAAAACGTAGACTAGAGCTACACAGTGGCCTATTGGCAATTCGGGGCTTTTTTTTTTGGTTTTTGGTTAATTAACAATCTGGAACGTCGCACTAGAGCTGCACAGTGGGCTATTGGCAACGGTTCGGGCCCTATCTCGAAAGAAAGACCCGGGAACGATGCCTGGTATTTTTGAACCATGGTCAAATGACAAGGACAACACCTGAGCTGGCAACCAACGCCTTCAATAGACGTCAGAACTTTGGACCCTGATCAGATTTATCATGCACGCCGTTATTTTTTGTGGATGTTCTGGACGACATTCTAGTATTTTGATAGCGAAGTTGGCAACCCTCCGATCGCAATATCACTACTTTTTACTATTCTTTAGTCTAGTCCATCGCAAGGTTTTGAACCGGGACCCTTGGATTCCCAGCTGACGCCTAATCCATTCGGCCACGGAGGCCTCGATGGTTCGGGGCATGAAATGAAAGATCCGGGAACGACGTCTCGTATTTTTAAACCATGGTCAGATGACGAGTACAACACCCGAGTGGGCACCCGACGCAACCTCAATAGGCGTCAAGATCACGCTCCGATCACGAGTTCACTACATTTTTAACTTTTTGTCAAGCCCTCCTCAAGCGGCTTCGAACTCGCAATCCTTTCTAGACGAATACCGTATCTCCTGGCCCTTATCTCAAAGGAAAGGCAAGTGAAATATGCCTCATATTTTTTAACCATGGTCAGATCAAATTTAATGATCAGATTAATTAACACGGAATCAGGTTGGTTAGTTGAATTAACGTCGCACTAGATCTTCACAATGGGCTAACGGTGCCGGTTCGAGACCCGGAGATCACTGCCTTGTAATTTTTGAAAATGATTAAGTGTCGAGGATAAACCTCAGCTGGCATTATGCACCTGATGCTGGCGTGTTACACCTTACAAAATTAATGTGCATCAGTCCTCTCTTACGGCGGAAAAAATATCCAAAGTATATGGAGAAATGGTACACATTAAATCCGTCGCGGTCCTTTGTCCGCATGGTTCAAATTTATGAGGCAATTTTTCCTTCGAGATAAAGTTAAATTGTAGCGATCATCATTGTTCGCAATTACTGCTAAATTAAAGGAATGGTCTATAATTACCCTCAATGTCCACCGGCCTATGAAGCACATGAAATCTGATCGTGCTCCAATGTACTGAAGCTTATTCGGGTTAAGTCATCATCTGATCATGGTTAAAAAATAAGAGTCAGTGTACCCGGATCTTTCGTTCAAGATACTCCCCGAACCGTCGCCAATAGCTCACTATGCAGATCTATTTCGACGTTAATTAACCAACCATCTTTCGATAAAGAATCAAAATACATGCAAATTTGGATTAAAATTGAAGAGTGAAAAAAATATTTTTGTTAGAATTTTAACGATTAAAACATTTTGCAGCAATTGAAAGACTGACTCTACACATACACATAGCATTGTATAAATATTTATAAAGATACTTAATTTTAAAATTTATGTATTTAACACAATAAGACTCAACACTTGATGCAGTAGTATTTACATAAATAAATATGGAATAAATAATATTTTTTCCAAACGATAATGGATAAATCTGCTTTGTTTTTATAATGGTATAATTTTAAATAGAAGTTTTCATGTTTATTTATATTTAGGAATTTATTTCACCAATAAAATAAGGTGCATTAATTTGTTACTCCAAAACCTAAAGAAATATTGTTATAGTTATTCGTTAAAACAGAAAATAAAATAAGAGAAAATTCAATAAGATTTTGCATAGATAAGCAATTTTATTATAACACATAATTGATAAAAATTATACCCTTTTTAGGTAAACAATTACAATTCAACATCTTTTATATACTAAATATGCCAATTTAAACAATACATTAAGTTTCCAGATGAACGCAAGAAAGATATTGCAAAAACTCCAATATCTCAATTTAAATAACATATTTTCAATTACAAATAAATATTTGTATGAAGACTCAAAAGTTAATTTTTTTTTAAATATTATAATATATATAATCAATATTTATGTAGTGTATGATAAGCAAAGAAAAAAATATTTACAGTTGTTTTGTTAATTAATTAATATCAATTTAGATACAAGGTCACTTAATAATATATACACGATAATGTATCAAATACACAGTGAAACAGGTTCCTACATACTTTTATAATACATTGGAAGTAGGTAATATATGTAAATTTAAAAATACTTGCAGTAAAAAAGCACATCGCTAATTTCCACAAAATTACACATTTTTAATCAACACTTTCAAAATTGATTTAAAATTGAAAAACATTTATAATCTAAAAAGTTCTAGGCCTCAAAATTTTAATTTTGTAAAAATTTAACTATAGCAAATTATAATAAAAATTTAATAGAATACCACTTTTAAATATAGTACGTAAAAGTAACGAAAGTCAATATAATTCATTTTTCAATCTATAGCTACTTTTTAATTTGACTGAATTTAAACTTAATTAGAAACAAAAATTTTATTATGCACTATACATTAACAGTTGTAATCAACACAGTTTAGGGTTAATTTTTAAAAAAGCAATTAAATTTCAAAAAAAGTAATTCAAATCAACATGTTTCTTTACTGATTTTTAGAAAGAACTTTTTCTTTTTTATTATACAGATGATATTTTAATGAACACAATTTAACACTTTTCAACTAAAAAAAGCTGCATAGAAAACATTTCATTGATGCTTAGAGCATAGATAATTACCACATGATTAGCATGTTAAGCACAAATGATTTTGATTTGATACATCTATGCTCTATAGAAGGCATCAATAAGAATATTTTAATTAAAAAAACATATCTCCATTTAACTGAATAAAATGAAAATGTGCCTTCTCCATACTTAATTTACATCAATACAATGCATAACAAATTACACATCTTAATAATATATATATAAACATTTTGTTCAATTATTTTAAAATTAGGGCTGGTAAATACATTTCCATCAAATGTGGCATACCGGAAAACATTGAACACATATCAAGACCAGGGTTAATTATATAAATAGAAATATATACAAATATATATCATCCTTATACAGACTAGATCTTTTGATAAAACTTCACGAAGCACATCATTAAACGTAATATAAAAATAGTTGCATTTCATAAATATAATCACAAATAATAAGCTTCAATGCACTTATTAATAGAATCAGTTTCACAGATATACATTGAAAACCTATGCAATTTCCTCAATTTAAACAAACTGAAATTGCAAAATCAATGGATTATTATTTTGTATAACATTCAAGTGTTTAAAGCCCTTGACTCATGAAAAATTTGATAGCTTGTATTAAATTTGAGTTTAGATATAAATTCAAAAAAATATACATAAGTATATTTTCAGCATTGGAGTAAAATTAGGTATACACAATTATTGCTATTATTGTATTGCTATTTTTCTGACGTGGTCAAACTAATCATTGATTTTTCAATAAATATTATAAATTTATGCTCCAAGTTGCTAAAAATACTCCTTAAAAAAGCAAGAATGCATTTCAAATTGCACAGCAGTTTGATTTTAAAACTAAAAACATTTTCCTAAATTGCCTTCTGAATAACAGAGCACAACACTTTTTTGACTAATTTTAAAACTATAAATAAAATATTGACCATTTAAGTTACTTTCAAAATGTCAAAACCATTATTCTGGTTAATTTATGCAATAGGGTAAAATGCTTTTAATTACAAACTTAAATTTAGCATAACGATATACAACACCATTTTATTCAATCAATTATAAATATAAGCAAAAAATATTTCATTAAAATTATACAATTTTAATAACATCCACTCAATAAAAATCTTATTTTTTAAAGACAATAAGTTATCTCAACTGAATAACACCTTTCATTACATGTTCAAATATTCAAGTACCATTTTAAAGCTTGCTTATTTAAAAAAGTTATTGATAGTCTCATTGATACAAAATATGGTGCTTGACAAAGGCACAGAGACCATCCCTACCACAATTGTTAAAAAAAGTTATAGTATAATACACTTTTGAAATTAAAAATACTATATCACATGATAAAAATATAGTTATCTAACAAAGTTTATAAATGATAACTGTCAATATATATTCCATTACAAAGAAATTCATAACCCCCCGTAAATAATTGCCTTACAAACACAGCTTCATAAAATCAGGAAATCCTAATCATCCAGAAATGTTGTACCATATGATTGGAAATTGTTTGTTCATCTTATGGTAACTACGAAGCATTGTGATGAGGTGTGCTATATTGCTTGGAGATACATATTAACTTAACTCTTTTAGGCCTCTTTGGTGTCATTAATTTTATTTTTCAAAGCTAAAAACCTTGTTCTTGAAATAATTTTTTTTATAAACAGTAAAGATGCTACGAAATCCCTTTAACTGCTCTTTTGTTAGAAAATTCATGCAAAATAACAATTTATTATAAATTAATTTTTACTGTCTAATGGCTCAATTTATTTTCAATATTGCTTTTTTTACATCACATTCTTATTATATGAAAAAATATTACCTCTAAATTATGTATGTAGGCAATATATTTTTCAATTATAGAAATTACTTTTATTAATCAAAAACTAAAAGTATTGCTATAAAAACAGGAGAACAGTTAACATATCTCAGGTAAGCGACTGCTAGCAATTAATCGGTTTTACTCAATTTTTTTTAAAGTCTATATTTAAAAACGTACATGAATAATGTTTATAAAAATTCAGATGTACAGATTAAAATAATCTTTATAAAAGTTAAACTATTTACACTAACTTTTTTTTATGAACTTTTCACTGTTTCTCCAAAAGATATAGCATTAACCATGGAAAATTAGATGTTCGACATCACACAGAACCTTACAAACAAGATAAATGTATAAAACCAGAATAATCACTTACTTTTAATAAATCAGAACAATCATTTATTTACACTTTGCTTTTTTTATCAACTAGTATATTATCAAAACACAAATTTACATAATCTGCATAATCGTTCCTATTCACATCTACTACAACATTCTCTCAATGGGAAAATAATCCTTAAAATATTTCATCACATGATTGAAAATAGTTCTCTCTGGAATCTAAAAAACCCATTCATTCACAGTCTCATGGATGGCAAATATTGTCCATTATGGTAAACAGTTCCGCTCACTCCATTGGTGCCTCTGCCCAGGGTTGCCGAAGTCCCTTCGAAGATGTTGGGGTGAGAGGCGTAGTGCTTCGATCGGTTGGCTTTCAAGGTTCCGTTCTCAACAGGAGTATCGCCTGTATACACCTTGTTTCCCGACGGTGAGTTGGAAGGAAGGAGTTTCTTCGCTCGAGTGAGAGTGGCATATTCACCGGAAACTTGTTGCTATAAAATAGATCATATTGAATTCAATACTAAGATATTGAGGTTGTTCACACAAATATTACTGAAATTAACTAGTGTGTTAATCTTTAGAGGACCAAAACGATCAGAAACAGATGTTTGATCCAAACACCTGTCTTTTATAAAAGTTAAGATCTATTATCATGTAACTTCCTATTATATTGCAGATACACTTGCTTACCTATACATCAACCAAACTTATAAAAAATCAATCCTTCCAATAACATTGCAAAAAAATTTAAATATTTGTTTATATAATTTATAAATTCAATTTACTTTCATCTAGCTTGCATTACAAATACAAACTGATACTGATAATATTACAATAAGCTAATGAACAATATTTTTTAAAAACGGGTTTTGCTTTTCTTTATAAATCTTGTGTTGGTTCAAATAATATATTTGTGAAAACGAACAAATTTAAATTCATACCCTTTTAAAAGATAATACAAACAAATACAAAAGAGTTAAAATCTGTACATTCCAAGGACATCACAAAACTTTGAAGGTATGGTACCATTGGGATGTGTGTGCTTATGTATTGTACAAAGTATCAATTTTCAAATGTTTTCAAATTAACCTGATCATTTTTAACAAACCAGTAATAATGATCATAATTTAACTGCCAACATATTACATAATATTTTTTATGGTATTGTTAGCACAAAATGTATCATAATTATAGCGAATTGTTGTCAATTCAAACATTCCAAAGATGAAGAAATATTAAAATTAGTAGACTAAGAGTTGTTATTTGCATTTACCACAAAAAATGACAACAGTGCAATTTTTAGGACAAAAACTGTTCTAAGTTCCTAACTTGAAAGATTAAAATTGAACAGCGCTTTTTTTTAACAGTTGACAAATGCATAGATGCATATAAAAATAAATACAACTGTACAACTTATAAGGACTCTTCATTATGCTCAAAGGAAACATGCTTTTTAAAATTACTTCCAATTTTACCATCCAAAGAAAATTATTGATTCATTTTCACCATTAAATAGATTTGCTGCATGAAGTAACACCAATTTATTTATTGTTAATAATTATCTATCTCTATTGTTAAATGTTATGTTAAAACATTTATTAAGGAAAATAAACTAAATTAATGTCTATTGACATGTTAAAAGTAAAATTTGTTTGCATATCATTTTAAAAGACATTGTGCAATACTTAAAAAATGACAACATATTTTGGAATAAATATTTAAAACAATATACAAGTGCACCTAACATGCAGAACATGATGTCCCCAGAGGATTCACGTTAAAATACCAATAACATTTACTAATTGTATTGTACAAACTCCAATCATTGCAAGCAAATTTCCCTAGAACAAAACACATTCTGACTGAATAAGATTCTAAACGAAATCCACTAATGCATAATTGAAATAATTATTTTTTTAACAAGAAATATATGTTTTGTAACCTATCATAAAAACAAAAAACATTCATTCACATAAGAATTTAAAAAAAAAAAAAAATTATATGATTTTTTATACCTGTGGATTACTGTACTTGGATCTGACTGAATCTTTAGAAACAGGTGGTAATGGTGGAGGGGGTGGCAGCTTTTTGTCTTCGTAATCTTCATTACTGAAAATTAAACAACAGAATTAAAAATGAATGTATCTCACTTGAAATGCAATGAAAAACTTTATAAACACTCATATTATGGCTAAAAACTACTTAAAGAATGTCAGGTTGTTTAATCAGGTTATTTTAAAGTCTATGAATACTACCACAAAAGAATATGTAAACTCAAAATGCTATTTTAATTTTGTAGTTTATGCAGAACTTTGATCACTAGAAATTTCATTTGATATTGAGCCTTTATTTGTCTCAATATCATGTTTCAAGTGCAATAAAATACTTCAAAGCAGAAAAGGTTTTTTGAATTCGAAAGCTTTATAAAAATATGTAACAAGTAATTCATATATTTAGCTTTAACAATATTCTTTAATTATTTTTTATGCCTAGTAGCTATGTTTACTAAGGTATTTAAAAATTGAACATTGAATTTCTGAACATAAACAAATGAATACTGAAATAATAAAAGAAAACTTACTACCCATTTCTGTTTGGCTCTTGTATTGGTTCGGTATAAGAAACTGGAAACCAGCCTGATCTAAAAATAAAGTATTTTGCATGATTAAACAAACTCAAATTGCTTTGACTTATTAAAAAGATTCTATCCTAAATCTAAAACTAGCTAATTATAACATTTTAATTAACTTAAAATATTATCTTAAAACCCAGGCAACATTGCATGATCCATAAAAATATCTACAATTGATCTACATATATTACAAACAATAACATCAAACTGGAAATACCCCAAAGGTTTTAATCTTGTACACTGACATGAAGGAGAATAGGTCAAAATAGACAATGGTTATAATTATAAAACTTTTTTTTTCATTATCTTTTAAATAACTAAATCATGAAAAACATTTCAAATATGTTCTAAATTTACATAGAGTTATTACATAGAGCCCTGCTAAAAGGCAAACATTTTTATCACTTCAATTTGAATTTTTCAAAAATTCAAAGCAGCGATAACTCAAGTTTGACTTATAATACTGGAAAAAATTTTATTACAGTAAATAACTTATAATTATGTTTTCTTTTTTGTATTTTACCACATTTTTGGTTTTTCACCATAATTATACTTTTTTTTTATTCAAGCTATTATTTTACAAACTAATCACAGCATTTCAATTAATCAAACAAATTAGCCAAAAATCATTTAAAGAGTGATAGTTCAGCAGTAAAATGCAGTTAATATTAAAAAATAAAATATTCCTATTACCTCCCTGTAGTCAAATTATCACCAAACTGCCAACCAGTTGTGTTCTCTTCCGTGATGTACTCCACCACATCCCCTTCCCTCAACCCCAACTGATGATCTCCAGTGGGTTCATAGGCATACAAGACTTTGGCGTAACTAGTGTCACCGTCCTCGTGGTAGTCAACAACTCGACTAAACCGCTTTTGGTTGGGGTCTATAAACAAAAAAAGAATGAATGTAAACAATGTGTCTAATACAAGAAATGAGTAATTAGGAATACTGAACCTAATATATGTGTCAACTGTAGGCGACAACATTTCTAAACTTTTCTAGTGAAAATAAATCCCAATTTAAATTTTGTTAATGGACTAACTAAAGTAGATTGGACCATAAACATCTATTCTATTACTTATAGCGATAGTAAAATAATGTGAAAGTAAATAAAAAAGCTTTAATCTTATATATATTTAACTATTTATTAGGGTTATTAATATTTTGTATATCAAAAGAAATTTGGAAGAAGTGAAATAATTTAGTTTTGAATAACTTTTGATTGCAATGTTGTCCAATGCTGGCAATGACATATCAAAGTAACATTATTTTTACATAAACAATAAAGTGAATAAAAAATGAATAAATGATATATGAATAAAAAAATAACTATTTTAGTCTGAATTTGATAATTAGAAAGTGAATATGTTAATGTATCAAATACAGTCCTATTTTAAGTATGACACACTAAGTTGTTAATTTTTTTTTTACGAGGTGTACTGTTTGTATGTTATACTAATTATTTAAACTTTTAACTTCAGTTTAGAAACAAGTAAGAATTTAATTTCAAGTTAGTAATTTCGTAGCAACATAATTTTAATAATTCATTCAGCAAATCAAGATCACAAACATAAAATGTTAAGAATCAAAATATATATATATATATATATTTGCTAAAGGTGTAAATATCATTTATTTAGAAATTGTAAAACCAAGATCAAGCAATATTACAGAATACATTATGATGAATGATTAAATATTTGAGTATTTAAATTTATAAAGCTAAACATACTTCTTTTAGTCACTTTTATTTGAGTATTTTTTTTTGTATAAAAAATAGTATTAATTGTATAAAATTGAGAATGTATTGAAATCGAAATCTAAAAATAAACTGACAAACCAACTCTACTTTAGCATAATAGAAGGAATATAAGGATATTAGCATAAAAGAAACAAATAGAAATGCATAGTATCAAAACATATAAAAGTACAGGTTATTTATAAGTTATGAACACTATTTCTTCAATAACTCTAATAAGAATTTTAAACAGCTGTTTAAAAGATTACAAGTATGTAAATCAAATATAAAAACAGTATGAATGTACCAGCTTTAGGCGATGCAGTAGGCGAACTAGTGGGAAGACAAAATTCTGACTTTGCACGCACAATGGGTCTGGCGTAAATGTTATCCTCCGTATTTTGAATCCTCATGGTCTGAGAAGATAAGACAGAGTCCCTATCGTTCTTGCCATAACTGCGAGCTATGGAATTATTCCGAATAACCACATCGAGCATACTGTCCAAGGAATAGATGCCATCCATGGTCATAGGAAAAGACTAGAAATTACAAATATGTATGTTATTTACACATAATGATGTCACGTGCAATGTATAAATACAAATATTGACGACCAACGAGGTTGGTTCAGTTAGGATCTCCCACTTATCCCCCAATGAATATCTGACTTCTTAAATCCTTTACTCAAGTAAAATTACCAATATTCACTGGCAAGTTGTTTCATTTGTCTATTACCCAATTCAAATGGGATTTATTTAATTTAAACAGATGACCTCTCGTTCTATCACTCATTAAAATCTATACTGTAGGTTTCAATGAAATGGTGTACGAATTTTTTTTGAAATATTTAAAAACTCTTAAAATTAAATTATTTTAAGTGCACAATGTACAAGTTAGTGTACAATTTGTGATACACTGTTTTTGTAAATTTCCAATGTTTTGTTAAAAATTTCAATGTGCAATACATATTTAATCAATGTGCATACATATTTAAGTTTTCCAAAAAAAGCTTAATACAGTTTAGAGGTATATCTTTTTAGTTTTACTACAAACCATTAAATTCGAAAAATATTGCAAAATAGAATTTTTCCTAGAAAAATTTGCTGGAAATTTTTCAAATATATATCGGGATTATTACAATAAATATCTGGAGGTGTTATGGGGCTTGCAGCAATGGGTGGCAAGCCCTCATTCCCTACTTTGATCTGATCTCATTTCAATCTACTCAATCATTACATGCTCATGTATGCTTTAGCTCCCCCACAATGAAAAATGTTTCAAACATTTTTTTTAATGCATACTATTTGCATTAAAAACAAAAATAGTTTTACTTTAACGATCAAATACACAAACTAAGATTACAGGAAAAATAATTCTAGAAACAAATAATACAAAGTAAAATAATGTTAAATATTGTAATTGAGTTTGTACATCCACCTACATGGTTGATTACAGTTTTCTGTTTTCCACCTTCTGTGTTAAATTCATTGGAAAAAAAAGACAAATTCTGTGTTAAATTCATTGAAAAAAAAGGACAAATTTAATTAGTTTATTTCCAAGGTTCTTGTCCAAATCTTTGACATATGCGTATACTAAATTTTTAGGTGCTGTCATGATCTCTTCGTTGTTAGTAACGTTTTTTAATTTAATTAATGCAACAAATATTTAGCCTTAAGATTCAACATATAATAATTTCTACTGTTCTCTGATATATGAACAACATAATTTTAAATCGAGTTAATTTTTGTTTTTTGTATGTGTAGCGATGTACCTCATTGTTGTGCCTGACAATAGGCTGTGATATGACTGGAAAGAAAATTATTTCATACTACTTTCTAAAGTTACATACCTGATGTCCATTCTTCACAGCTGTATAACAGGATTCAGGTAATTTGTCTCTTGTTTCAGCTATATTTTCCCAATATGGTAATTGTTCTTCTAAAATTTCACAGCCCTATAAAAAATTATAATCTTTTTATAGCTGTATGTTCAAACGTGTGTAATTTTTAGAAAATTTTAATTAAATAACTACAATCAAGTCTAATACCTGAAGAATAATATTTTATACACTGTGTAAACTGATTAGGATTTACAGCTTGATGAGGAATCGAACAAACTTTTTTAATATGAAAAATCTGTTACATAATCAGGCTACAGAAGAGCTTCACAAATATAAAAAGGCAACTACTTTTAAATAGGAAAAAAATTGAAATTTTTTTTCAAAACTAATTACTATAAATTAAACACATAAGGAGTTGTGTTAAATACCATAAAATCTTCCGAGGTTAAAATGTTTAAAATAACTGTTGTTGCAATAGTTCGGTGAATTTCATCACAACTCATTTTTAAATCAGCTATTATTTTGAGAATTAGATGGAACCATAAATCATCATAGGAAAAAAAGAAGTTTAGCTTGGCATATTGATCTGATCATATTTTTTTCCAGAAACTCATTTATACTGACTTTTTAGTTAAAATTCACCGATCACTAAACAGTCATATCTTTAATATGCAATACACCTAAGAAAAAGGTACTAATTAAAGGTAACAATATTTTGCATGAATAACAAAGACATTTTCTGTTATTAATTCAATCTTTTTTTTAATATTTCTGAATAAAATAAACACAATAAAACAAATAATAACATACATAAATTACTAGTATGAACAAAATTCAATACATAAATAGTTTAACAAGAAAAATATAAAAGGGTCAAACCTTGGCATGATAAATTAGAAACTGGCGGTTTAAGGCGCATTGGCGTTCCAAAACTGTTCCATACATAACCCTTTCTTGAATAATTGCCTAAACAAAAAAGAAGTTCAAAAGAGTAAAATTGCTGTTTAACTCATTAATGCATTAAAAGAAACACAAAACAAATAAATAAGTGGCCTCCAAATTAGAAACTAGATGCATTTAATAAATTTTAGTAGCCAAAAATAAAAGTAAAGGATAATACAAGGACAATTTTAATAAAATTATGTAACTTTTTATAGCATTTATATAACTCTGTTAGGTTTAAAGATTGATGTATAGGTGTTACAAATCTTTAAGCATAATCCAACTTGAAAAAACATTATTTGTATTAAAATGTTAAAGGCTTATGTATAAAAGACTTATCAAACACACATTTTTAATATTATTTTAAAAACTAGTTAAGGCTCAATGTAAGATTCAAATAATGCAATGAAATCAAGTGTAGTATTATAAATAAATTATATGCTTATAATTAAAAACAAACATCAACAAAACTAAATATGTCTTAACAAATGTGTTTATATTTTTAACAAACAAAATAATATTAAAAAAATACTAGTTGCAAACAAATAAAAGCAAAACAGCATACCTCTTTTAGACTGTCATTACAAAATACTTCTAATCTCTCTTTGGCACTTTCTAACATCTTCATATGCTGAAAAATTACATAGTTATACATTTAACGAAATATACATTGCAAATGAAACTAATAAAAAGTCAAGCAAGGCAACTCACGGCTAATTGTTTATCTGTATTTATGTTCTTTTTCCGTCTCGTTTTCTTCAGAGTTGTCACACACTTCAAATAGGCTTCTCTTCGACCTTTGTACAGCTGCTGAAACCTCTTCTGCTCCCGCTAAAAGGTTAAAAATATTTAAGGTAAATATCCCAAAACAGGAATTTGCACAAATTACACTTAGCACAGAAAAGTGTTTGAAAACATGCCGCCAAATTAAATAAAAAAAAAAGCATTTAAAGTTTTACAATTTTTAAATTCAAGGAATTCATCTATCTAGATCTCAAACCCTTACTGATTGAACCTCCTCAACGTACTAGATATGCCTTAGACTGTTATGTATTACAAAATGGCAATACCAGGTTGTCAATATTCCAACAGCGACAATGAGCTAGCATAATGTCCCTGCATGATAACTAACTTGCTTTTTCAATTTTTAAAATTTAATGTTTTGTGCGAAATCAGGTCCAGTCTGTATACACAGCACATACACACGAAGGACTTGAAGTACTAGATTGGTAACAGCATAAAGCATAAGCCACATTTAGACTTTTTACCACACATACAAGACTGTTATTCGATATATTTTTGTATCAATGTGTTGCTCAATCTGAACTATCCTCCATATTTGAAAAAAAAAAAACGGAAATCAACAGCACTCACATTCAGAGATGCAAGGCTATTTGAAGACTTCTAAAACTGAGAGATACTGAGAAACCATTGGGACAACTAGTCTTTTTCCTTATTTTTGTTTGTAATTTTTTCATTATATTATTCTGCATATTTCAAGTAAAGAAAATTATTTAATCGAACAGAGAAGTAATACTTCCAACACATATATTATTATTCATTTTTTTTATCTTTAAGATAATATAATTTGATATTTTAAATAATAAATTAGAATTTGTTACAATATAGACAAAGATTTTTTTTTTTTAATTCTTCATGCTACAAGCTTAAAGCGTGATGCGAAGCTTTTTTTTTAGGAAAAGTTTAAGTAAATATAACTAATAAAAGTAATATAGTAAATATTACTAACTATAAACAAAAATAATTTAACTTGTTCCATAAAAATATTTTAAAGTGCCAAACATTTTTTAGTAACCCTTTAGAAAAGCATAAATACAACAACTGTACAAATAAACATTTTTACATTAACACTATCACTGGGGGCACAAATGACAAAAATTAAGTTTCAGTAGTACTATTAAAAAAATAGCAATGTGAAATATAAGGAATTCTCCATAATGTAATTTAATAAAGCTTGTAGTTAATAATTTTTAACTTTTGGCCATATTTATGCTAAAAAGACCTGGCCCCTTAAGTGACTTTTATAAATTACATGAGAGTTGGATTTTTTTTGTCTAACTGTGGTCTTTTATAGAGAGTTAACATAGATATGGGTGCAAGAACAAGACAGCTCCACTTTTTCCTGATTTATACTTTTTCGCTTATACCTATAAAGAAAAAAAATCCTCTATGATTGGTGCAAGAACCAGACAGCTCTATGCAATGGCTATAGAGGTATAAAGAAAAAGTAGCTGTCCTTTTTTTATTATACAATCTAAGAAACATACAGTGTTTTCCCTCCTTCCTGAACAATTTTGAAAACTGGAGCTGTCTGGTTCTTACACCCACACCTTCATATTTAAACTATGCAAGAAACTTCAGGCATTTTAAGTGCAAAACCAAAAATTTCCATATATATGTCTAACATACAGCCTTTTTTATATTCATAAATATACATTCATAAATAATTTGTATGGCTAAGTTTTCATTAAATTAATAAATAACATTTTAATTTGTATTATACTATTAAAGAGTTTTTTTTTAAATATATAATATAAGCAACAAAGATATTTAAAAAAAAACATAATATTTATACATAGTCAAATTTTGCTATTTTTTTTACATATATTTTATTAAACTGTTAATAATTTGCTTAGTTTATGTAATCTGAAGTTTCAAAACTTAGCACTATTCCATAAAAAAAAAAAACTTCTATTCATTATAAAAAGTTTTTTTATATAAATAAAAAAATACATAGAAAGTTAATGAAAGCTATATCACAATAAATGACATAAACAGTATATATCCTGCAACATAAAAGTATGATAACTATAGAATTATTTCAAAACTATTCATACTTACTCCAACTAACTTTGTGTCTTTTTCAGCAGCTATTTCCATAGGCTCAAGAAAATCAAATTCTAAGCTCTTGACCTAAAAAAAACACCACAAAAATTAAATGAAAGTGCAGTTATAAAATTATTAATAAAACACTACAATTTGCATGAACAGCCAAAACAATATGTTTTGCTCTTTGTTAAAAAACACATTTTAGGCTAGTTGCCTACTAGCAAAAATTGTAAGCAATGGTTAATCAAATGAGTTATTAAAAATCCCACGACAATTATGACCGATTATTTAATTGCATTAAACTCAGAGCTGCCCAGGTCTCATATTTTGCAAGAATCAAAGCGAAACATTTTCAAACTTGAGTTACCACAATCCATACAAGATTACAAAATTATCAGTTGTTTGCCAAAGCTGTTAGCACTGTAGCAAGCTAAATGATATTTTGTAGAATTAAAAGTTTTTCAGTGAGCAGATAATAATTTGAGATTTCCAATTACATACAACTAAGCTGTTTAGTTGTGTCTGATAGTCAGTTAACAGTGCACAGCTAGATTTTGTAAAACAAATGACCTTCTTATTATTAATAGAATGCATTGTCTGGTAGACTTTTCACTTTTCAATAGTCATTAATCCAGAAGAGGATAAACAAATATATGTGTTAATACCATTCAAACAAAATATATCTTGTTTGTGTCGTCATGCTGCCAAATTATAAGCTACTTAAAAAGTAAAGGCTGCCTTTTTTACACAACTTAGCACACATACCAGCTAACATTTCAAAAGTCAAATTCACAGAATTTTTTTTTATAGCAAACTTGCAAAAACAGTTTTGTATTATATTACAATGCATAGTTTAAAATTTGACAAATATAACTAGTATTTCAGATCAAGTTCTCCATAACTTTTTAATATATTTGTTTAATTTTTATTATAAATTTGTCTCTTAAATTTCACGAGATTAGTCAATTTTATAGGATCTATCTTTATAATGAGTTTTTCTGTTCATATTAGACATCAAAATAACAAATTGTTAACATTCATATAACTTACCGAACTATATGAAATAGTTACCATTTATACAGACAATACATACAAGATAACAGGAATGAATAGATTCTAATTTAATCATTCCATCATTTATATTTAAAATAAAATAAAAATCTACAAATTTGAAGACTATAAAAACCAACTATACTCACAATATTTGACTGTTGGGCTAAAACTTCTTTATTTACATCAACTATATTAAACAGAGTGGATCCTAAAAATATCAATACAAAAAGTTATGTAAGATTCGTATAAAAATGTTAAATCAAATACAAATTTTATGTCCAGAAAATGTCAATGTGTAAAACCCCAAATGACCTTCTTACAGATTTCCTATAAACACAAAAGACAGCTGAAGCTCACTTATTAAGAGGTTATCACTTATTAGGGGACCTTATCAAAAATTGTTAATACAGCTTCACTTAAAACAAGTAACTCAATAAGAATCCTCATTTATTGGATTTCGATAGAGTGAGATGATGAGGTGAGTAAACAAGACCTTCATTTGTTATTTTAAAGCTAGCATTATAACCAGATACAGTGTTCACTCTAGAAATAAAAAGGGGCAGGGCGCTGTTAGCAGAAAAAGGGCACCGTGTTTTTGGAAAGGTACTTTTTGTTTTTGAAAGGGCACTTTCAAAAAAAAATTGGGGTGGGCGTGGCCACACGTTGACACATCGGACCCGTGACTAAACAAAAAAAAATTCCGATTTATTGCATATTGGGCTATTGGTGACGGCTCGGGGCTTATCTCGAAGGAAAGAAGAGTACAAAATTGATGTCACTTTGTGGAAATACTACTTGAAATCCAAAATTTGACATTTTAAAATTAATGTTTTCGCTAAAAACCAAATTGGTAAGTAGCCCGAATTAGGCCCCTTACAAAACTGATGGAAAAGGCTAATAGGATTTGTGCAATGCCCCGTGCTCGAAATTACCACGGAATCATCACGATTTCACAACAAGCTTAGTTAAAAAGAAGTTTGTTTTTCGACTGTCATAATTCACTCAATTCCAATTTACACAAAAAAAAAATTATCGATACCTTTTTTTAAAGACAGGTTGGAAAGCAAGGATGCTTGTGCTTGACTAAAAAGGACAATACAGGCGGAATTTTTTTCGAAAGAGGGCGGCATTTTTGAAAAAGGGGCATGAGGGCACTATTGAGATGAAAAAAGGGCGGGCAGGGCGGACCGCCCTTAAAAAAAAAACGCCTAGTGAACACTGCAGATATCAAACGATTTTGAAAACTTTCCTGGGTTTTCACCTTCACCTTGCTGATAGAGTATAAGTTTATTTGGTTGGGACTCGTTCACTTCGAGACAAGAAAAAAAGAGTTCTGGCCAGCATCTTAAACAGACAAGAGGATGTCCATTGTTGCAAAATGTAAAAGTTTTTGAAAACTGTTATTTCAGGCTGAAGAAAGTTTTAGATGACTAACATATTTGGTGCTTCTAGATGACGCAAATAATTTATATTAAAGTCTGTGAGAGAATAACTTTTTAAGCATAAGAATATCTTGCTTTCTTATACCTTGAAGAACAGAGACAAAAAATGCGTTACTATTTTGGTAACTACAGGCGACACTTGAACGCAAAGGGTTAATAAAATATGTTAATACCCAAGTAATGTCTTACTTTCAAATGGAGTTAAGTAAATAACAAGCTAATGAAATAAAATGAATTTCTATGTTCAAGAACATGCATGTATCTTTCAATTTGAAGAGCAGGGAACGAAAGTACAGATCATTATTTTGGTGACAGAGCTGTAACTCGAGTCCAAAGAGTTAAACTAGGAATCTAAATTCACATAAACGTGTATCTTTTGTGAATTTAAAATTATTTCCCTTCTTTTGTTTTGTTAATTGGAGATAGCAAGTGGGATAGGAAGAGCCAACTATTAAATAAAGTGAAATCAACACACTGAGCTAAAGTAAAGACAGAAGTGAACAAAAACATTTGGAACAGATGTAGTATAAGACATTTGGCGCGTTTTTGTTTTTGGCGACGAAAAATTGCCGTTAAACAGCGCTATGACGTTATAGGGTTGCCAGACTGAAAGTCGTCACAAGAATCGGAAGATGCCAACAATGTCAGGTGGGGTTGCCATACTATAAATTTATCGCCCCTGTAAAACACGCAAAAAAAAAAAAAACCTGCACGCCAAATGTCCTATACTACATCTGTACCAAACATTTTCATAATAGGGAATTGTGTACACTGAATAGTCAAATTAAAGGAAATATTAATGTGTCTGAATGGTGCAAGAAGGCATACCCAATGTCATTTACATGCTTCATTAACAAGTGTTTATTTACAATGTTCTTGTATAAATCCTCAAATGCTATAATAATATATTTATTTATTATACTATATGTATAATATTTTTACAGATGCCATAATTATCTGGATAGGGTGAAGAGGCCATAATTGCTGCATAAAGGGAACTAGTTGTTTATAAATAGTAAGACAATAAGGACTTGAAATCCGCATAAAGACTTTCCATAGTTGAAGCAATAATCAACATAGGATGCAAGATTCACTCTTTTGCACATGTGTGTGAATAAGTTGCTTATTGAGATGACTAGTAAAAAAATAAATGTTCTATACTTTTATTACATTCCAAAATAGATTATTTTTCATTGGAACGCGAATACTTAATATTCTTGCCTATTTAAGAGTCGTCTAATAAACAACTTCAACCCTGTTGCAATGGATACAATTATCATTCGCTGAAATAAAAAAGTTACATCTATGTCGCGCGGGAAGTGAAGAACTCATAAGTAACCACGACAAACCACAATAACCTCTTCTTGTATGTATGAAGAGTAATTACATACCTCAATATCCATATAACATTTTAAAGCTTGTACCAGATGTCACCGAAAGCGAACATGTCGATTTATAGGGAAAAGGAAATACCAGTAATCTTCCAAACACATCCATGTGTCATTAATATCAAGAATACAGTCCATTTTAAAGCTTTATTAAAGGTAAAGGTTTACTGTACGGTCACCCTTGGCGACTTTCTCAAAATCTCGCCAAAAGTCGCCATTTTGGCGACTGTTGTCCAATAGGGTTGCTGCAATTCCTTGTCGTTTCGGAGAGGGGTTGCCATTTAAAAAAAATTATCGCCAAATGCGGAAAAATCGCGCCAAGGGTGACCGTACAGTAAACCTGACCCGCTTTATTTTAGAATATTTGAGGATATTGTGCGAAGTATTATAAAATTTACATTTGTGAAAACTTCCAAATCGAAAGCTGCACAGCAGATGTTTGTAAACAAGTTTCTTCAGTTAAAGTTACAGTTATTTAAAAAACAGTTGGTATTGATACCACTGAGCTAAAATAATATAAACACTGGAATGACGACTCCCATTGAGCGAAAATTTATTTTACCATGCCACGTGGGAGAAGGTTAAGAAAACATTCTACCTTGGCTATTGCAAAGTTGTCGTATAGTGTCGGTCTTGAGAAGTAATTGTTTTGTCTTTTTTTTTGTAAAGAAAACTAGATGTTAAACAATAATACTATCAAACAAACAAAAATGACTTATTTTGTCTCTGATTTTAGATATTTGTTTTACAAGCAGATATTTATATTAAAGAGGATATGCGGGCCAGAACGCATGCTTCTCTTCCTTTAACCGACATTGGATGTGCTAAATACTCATTTTTATAGACTAATAAAAAAACATTATTAACAACCGATTCCACATAAAAAGAAAAAATTTAAAAGCATAATTTTCAACCTGCCAAAATAAGCACTAACTTCTATAGCAATGTCAAATTTTTCAAAGTCATTTACGCGCCAATACACACCACTTCCGTTTCGATTATGAAAAACCACAATAATTAGCTAATAATAACGCTCGCCTTGTTCAGCCAAATCCCATTATAAAGAAGTATCCAGTTAACGAATTCAAGCGTTAAAAGTCGAGGAACGCAGTTCTTTTAGTATCTCCTTTTTCAACTATAGACAAGAAAGACTATTACTTGATAGTTCAATGCAAATACAGTAGTTGGTTACTTCAAGCGTGCAGAAGTGTAACAATCATGCACTTTGAAGGTAAAAACTCAATTCAAAACAAATGAATATCCGCTATAGAATAACTTGCAGTAATAACGTATGCCAATGCACAATAAATTGCAAATGCATATAATTTTGGGGCAAGCATATGGTCTGGAAACGCAATAAATGTAACTGTATAATCTTTAGCGTTGTTGACTTTATTTCTATTGAATTATTTAGATAAAGTGCTAAGATTGTGTAAAAAATTGCTTCTATAACAAGTATTTTGTGTTATTCTTGAAAATGCACATCACATGGAATTTCAAGAAATATATATTTTACTAAAGCTTAAGGTTCAAAATTGGTGATAACTTTTATATTGCTACTCTGTGTGAACTCTAAAATATATTTTGCGCGAGGGACTAAAACCAAAAAGTTCCATGCTGCCTTTTTATTGTCCGACTGGTGCGAGAGGACTATGTGTTTTATTTGTATGTTAGCATGCGCGTTTTCAGCCGCGTAACGGTTCTGGCCTGAGCCTTCCCGCAAAATATATTTTAGAATCCGCACAGAGTATCAATATAAAAGTTATCACCCATTTTGAACCTTAAACTTCAGTTAATATATTTCTTGAAATTCCATGTACACACAATATTAGTAAATATACTCTTTGCTCAAGAAAAAAAAAACATTCTTTGCTCAAAAAATATTTTTATTAGACACCAGTGGTGCACTTTTGTGTTATGTTGTTGATTTTCATAATATCGACGGACCCAGCGCTAGACTTAAGATTTTTGTTGCCCTAGGCCAAATTTCTGAGCGGCCCCGTTATGTCCCATCCCGCGGTCTGTGATTTAAAAGTAATATATATATACGTCAGAAGTAGCTTGATGTCAGTTTAGTACTATCAAATTAAAAACAATAGCTTACTGTAGAAAAAGTTTAATTTCAGTTTCAGCAAACTTTTTAAAAATATTAAGAATAATGAAAAAGCATTGAGCAAATTCATTTATTTTTCAAGTAGAGTAACATAACTGACATAAGATTGTTCAAAAAATATTTTTTTTATTCTCTAGGTAAACACATGAATTAAAAAAAAAAATACCACTAAAATTGTACTTATTCTTTTACTAAAAGCCAAATCTAAAATATATATATTCTGTATCTTGCGCCCCCCCCCCCCTAAGTCCGCGGCCTGGGAAAATCCGAAATTTAGGTCCTGAGTCTACCCGCATTATGGTCTCTGCGGGCCTGTTTGTTATGCAACTGTACCAGGGCATATTTTAACATAGAGTTGGTGGGGCATTTTCTCCACCAGTGCTAAGAAAATCCCCACTACTCACGTGGATTTGACGTCCATTTTTTTTTATTCACGTCCTAAATATTTTCTAAATGGGAAAAGTATTGATCATTTTTGCTAAATTAAGTAAATTAATTTAGATTGAATTGACAAAGAAATATTTTTTTGCACGAAGTTTTTGTTGAACTTTACGTGTAAGTTGCGAGATTTGTGTCCCATACAGTATCTAGTGGTAGGCTTGGGATACTTTCGAACCATGGGATGTGGGGAAGAATTTTTAAAACGCATGTGGTCTGAAGTATGTTGTTTAAGCCACAACAAGTAATTACACCTGTTAGGACAGATGACGTTTCGCTAATGGTTTATACAGATCGTCTTGGGTTTCGCTTTTCAGAGATTTCGACAACTGGATGACGCTTCCCCAAATTAGCGTGCTTTGAGGAAGGATTGTTAACGATCACTCCGTCACACAGTTACACGCCTCTTATTGTAATATTTCTACAAAGCTTTAAGAATTCTTTTTTCCGTCTTCCGAAGCGAATTTTTCCCCTATTTAGGAATTAGCCCACAGCCAGTGCAACTTTCCTTTTACGGAGCCCCCGCTAAAAGGTTAATATCGAGGTTCAGTTATTTTATGAAGACCCATCAGCATCCTAACTTTGACCAAAGAAAAATATTTGTCTCCAACAGTAAAAATTCTTTAAAATATGCTCTTAACTGCATCTTACATGCCTATAATGTAAATTGTTACGTTTTAATTACTTTTTCTCAGCAAGTAATAAGTGCAAATCTCAAATTTTTTTCAGAGCTTTTACATTCAATTCGTAGGCTAGCCGCACACTGGCAACCATCATACATCCATGTCCACCATCATACATCTAAAAGTGTCCATTAAAGCTTGCTTAGTGAAACGATATTCCGGTAAGATTAAAATGCTACCTACTTTTTCAATTACAACTTTTCAATGGAAAAAAAAAATATCATCACAAATTTTAAACGGAAACTATTTTTTAAATAGACAAAGCAAGCAAGGTGAAAATAGTTTAAAAATGAAATAATTTAATATTATACGAAAATACATTATAAAAAATACGAAACATAATAAAATATTATAATATTATGACGTAATATGACAATATTACGTCAAATATACGTTTAATATTGACGTATTGAATCAATGACGTTCAATACGTCAATTCAATTCAAGTCAAAATACTTTTAAAGTCAAGTATTTAAACTTTTTTGAATTTGTTAGTAATTATCCGATATGGACGTTGAAGGTCAATGACATGTAATAGTAATTATGTGACGTAATGTCCTGATTTGTGTGAAAAACGTGCATTGCGTCATAACAAAGTAATCTTTAGAAAGGTCTCTACGTAATCCATTCTTATATGAAAAAAAAAGCTTATAATTTAACTTACATTAAGTGATTTAGCTGAATATTGAAGAAGGCAGACAGAAAGAAACGCTCAAGAAAGTAAATAATCAAGAAACTTTTAAATAAATTTGAATGAAATTTTATATCTAACGTTACTTTTATAATTTTATTTAATTGTCTTTCTACTTCCTATTACGGAAATTTCCAATTGCGGCCCATGGCAACTTTTTGTCTGGGCGATAAACAATTGTTTTCTTCTTTTAGAATATGGTAAACCCGGCTCTCTTCGGCCGCAATTGGGCTATTGCCTTCTTTTACACCCATCTATATCAGTGGTTCCTTCAAATAACATTAAAAAAAATAGGTATTAAATATAATTATACCTATTTTTAATATACCTTGCTTATTAAAAACGAACCGAATTTTAATTTATTAAAAAAAAAGACTATATTTAAAATAATATGTCTTATCAAAATACAAATAATATCGAATTCATTTCAAGTTAATTGTTATAATAATCAAAGTAAACACATGAAATAACTAAATGGTTGATACAATTTTGTTTCTTTGTAGCACATAAATTTTGATTTTCAATTTAGTTGTTTTTAGTTTTAAAAGGATTGAAATTCTGATGTCACGTTTTTACTCTTTCTACAAGTTTGTGATTATATCTAATTCAGATAAGCTTTTTAAACGAATGTTTGTCAACAAAACTTCTCAAAAACTGATACATTTGAAGTAACTCAATTGGATTTCGCAAGTAACTGGTATTCATAAAACTTTGCTTACATAATGTAGTTAATATAGAACGCAGCTAACATGCGTGGAGTTTTGGTTTTAATCCTATACCCTTTAGTATGTATTCATATTCGAAACGAAGGCTCGCTTAATAAGCGCTCCCTCGTCAAAAGATTAAAACTTCACTTGATGAACGTATGGGTGAATGCTGTCAATTGAGATCATAACCGTGCCAATGAGAGAAAATGGAAAACTATCAATGCAACGAATTGTGACATGAAGTTTGAACGTTTGGAAAAGGGGATTGTTATGTGGATCGACTGGCGACGGCTAAAAGCATAATTGAAAACGTGGGTGCAAGAACAAGGCAGCTCCTGATTTACACTTTTTCTCTTATACGTATAAAGAAAAAAATACTCTATCATTTAGTGCAAGAACCAGACAGCTCAAAGCAATGGTTATAGAGATGTAAAGGAAAGGGAGCTGCACTTTTGTACGATGGAAGGAACGTTATATTGGTATCCACGTAAAGGTACTTCAGTGTCCCTCCCAAATAATAATCTTATAGTCCGAATATTCTTTTTGCGTTTTCTGAAAGTTTACAATAGTGGACATACAACGATTGTGCTTCTAGTTCGATACCGGATTTAGATATAGCTCGCAAACGGCTATAACAACTTTAATTAGAATTGCTATATCGATTATTTTTTTTCTCTGTTATTTTTGATTGCGATTAGTTAAATCGATGTAGAAAATTGTTCAAAATGTCAAAGAGTCAAATGATGGACACTATAAAGTTTAAATTATTTTTAAGATAATATTAGAGGATGAAAATCAAGCATTAGATATAAATTGCCTCGTTCCCGTTGACTGCTATATCGGAGCTCATGTTTGGTAAATATTTGCTAAGTAAACGGAAATGTATGATTACGAAAAAAAAAAAATATCTAATCAGCCATACTAAGAAACTGCAAAAAATTATCTGATGCAAACCTAATTCCATAAGTTTTATCTATACTTGATGCCAGGCAATTCTATTGAATTTTTTGTTATTCTTATCGGCATATGATTGTGGAATGACGCGATATCGATTTTGAATTAGCAGGTATGTTTCTAACGGTTTCTCCTTTTAGCTCAATTTGAAATCAAACGACTTGAGTGGTTTCAATTTTTAAATGTTTTTCGGAACCAAAAACGACAGAGTGGTTCAATAAATAAAAAAACTTACAAAACTAAATGCTAATTTTCTTCGGAATGTGAAAATCAAATAGTTTTAAACATTTTATAAAGCTCCTACTTGTTGTTTCTAACTTTTCACTTGAGTCAGAAATGACCATTTTTTTTCGACGATTAGAAATGACCACCAGCAGATGATAGAGACAATACGGGATCGTTTATTTTGTTCTTCTGAATAGCGCGCTACTATGAAATGTTTTCAAACGATAGACTAAAATACTGTTAAAGAGTACGTTATGAACACCCTCTTGTAGTATTTGCACCTCAGTTATTTGAATACCACATGGCTAATTTAGTAATAATGTCTGTTTCAATTAATGGTAAACATTAACTAACTTAAAATATAGAGATTGGTATTATTAGTATAAAGAAATCGAATGACGTCGATGCAATTTTAGTATTTAACCTCCCAATATAAGCAAAATATTTTACAAATAGCTGTTAGGCCTGGCGTTGCTGGGGAACCAGTTAAGGGATATACATTAAAAAATGAAAATGATCTCAAACCCACGACTGACCTATTATTCTGAATTCTCGCACGCTACCACATATGACACTAAGACACGTTCTAGGTCTTGGAGATATTTTTTTAAAAGTGTGTCTTTATGAAATATTTCTAAAATTGTTAAAATCATTTGAAAAACTAAACGCAATTTTACAAATACGAGTCTCAAGGGCACATCTTGAGGACGAATAGTACTTAAATATAAATTTTCAGCCTTTTATACTCAGAGGAAGTAGGCATTTTGCGGTCCACAAGAATTCTATTTAAATATTTATAAAGGCCTCCCCGCAGACAACTTTGAACCCTCTCACGGACTACAGGCTGAGCACCACTGACCTATCCTTTTTGTAAGAAACACTGACTCATGAATTCGAGTGTCACACCTTGGTAGGACATAAAAGGTCCCCACACCACTTTTCTATATCACATGACATCACACAGAAACAGCAAAAGACGCGACACCCAAAATCGTTTTATTCCTTGCTCAGAAAAGACTTTTCCAAGTAATAATTGTGATGAGTAACAACATTTCATCCTACACCCTGTGGGTTTTTATTGCGGTCCTGGACATGATATCGCCTTCTATTTAAAAGGGTGGATAAGAATAAAGGTTCGACGAAATGTCGCACCTTCATAGAACAGTTGCGGTTACGATTGCCGATTGAGGTATTGAGGTCATGGAACTTGTGAACGAGAGATTTTGACGAGATTTGATTCGTGATGCTGATGATCGAATGTAAATATTTTTTATAACGGATTTTGTTCGTGCTAAATGGCCCCTGTGACATCACATTATTTACCTGGTTTAGGAAAACTGATTGTCCAACTCGCTTAAACTCGTATATTGATTAGCTAAAAATATCACTAATTAATCGGAGCCAGACTACAGTAATATGTTCATAGTTTAAAGATAAGGATACATTGAAAAATATAAAATACCCCTTATTGACTCTTTTTGCTCAAAATTCATTGTGAGTTTCTAGAGTTTATTACTCATCTAAAAATTATTAAGTATTTTAAAATAAAACACTATATTTCACGTTTTTACGATGGTTTAAACAGCAACTAACCAGCAACTATATGTGGATGCACACTAATAGCGAAGTATAAAACATAATCAAATGCTTTATACACTTAAATTAGAGTGTTTTTGGTTCATTTTGTACATATGCCATACATTCTATACTTTCATAGTTATGTTAAAAATTGTTGGATTTATACGATAAAAAGCAGCACGAAAGAGAAAATTTAACACAATTTAATGCTGAGCTATTCAAAATAATACCAAGCGCAACAATTCAATATAACGTCAAGAAATGTATCATATTTGACAATGTAACAAAGTTAGGCAAGCGTAAATGTTTTTTTCTAATTAATTATCATTTCTACCATGCGCTGGTTTACTAAATAAAAATTCAGTGTCAAAATTCCCTTAAATTTGCTATTTTTTATTTAAATAGTCGATAATAGTATATCGAACTAGAAAAAGTCATTCTGGACAAGTTATAAACTAGTCATTCCATATAATGATAGCTTCGATATTATTCAAGAAACAAATCACAGAGGGAGAGTTTCTATGGATGCAAAATATGGAGTCCAAATCTTTCCTCCTGCACAAACATTGCATGTCTCTTCCAAATAATAATTTTGGGTAAATTTAATCGCAAGAATTAAAATAGCCCAATTTCGAAGTTTTTTTCCTTCGTTTCCCTAAAGTTTATAAAAGTGGACATACACGATTTGATTCAATTCAATGTATCTTATCGGATAGTTTCCTCAAATGATCCTAATTTTTCCAGCAAGAATACTACCACATCGTATGTAATAGTATCGCCAGAACCGGTATACCTGTTACCATACCTACTTTCATTTAAATTCAATCCAAACAATGTATTCTAAAAATTATTCTACAAAAAAAAAATGCTCAATTGTCCAATAATAACAACGTCAATTTCTCTCCTGCCAAACCACTTTCAGTTAAGTTCCGGCGAAACTTGCATCGTTTACACAAGGCGTTTGACTGACACCAACTGTCTGAAAGAAAGAAACTCTCACGTGTATCCCAACCCTTATACCTTATAACGACGGCGAAATCGAAAGCTTTCTTTCGATTTTCACAAGTGGAGGTCAATTGTTATAATAAAATTCCTAACCCTGTCACCCCGTTATGGGCTGTGAAGAATCCCCGATTGTTGCACGTTGAATAACGAGGAAAGCGAAAACAACACAATGCACACACTCCCTCAGATGTACATTCTTTCGCGTATCTGTCAGAGAAGAAAATGTCAACAAGATAGCTCTTTGACCCAATTTATCCTACAGCACAATGAGTCGTATCTTATGCAGAAAAAGAAGTCAAAATCCGTTTTGGATTTTTCTTAGACAAAGGAATTCGAGTGGGTAGATGAAAGAGACAGCACTTGAGAATATTTTACGCGATAGAGTACTTTTTACACTACATTCCTCAATATTAAAAAAAAATAAGATAGTTATTTAAACTTCTTATTCGAAAATTTTTCAAAGTGTTTTAGTGTTATAATTTGGGATAGCATCCATCAATGAATTGGATATTTAAAAATAAACATTTCAGAACTACGTATTTTAAGGGTAGAACAGTCTCATTATAAATTCGCAAATTTTTTCGCGAAGCCGCCGTTCTGTAGAAGGTGTTTCCAACAGAAAATTTCAATTTCAAACATTTCCCGTTCACCACCCACATTGCATAGTGGATACAACACGTATTCACCAGGCCGTGTTTATGATTTCGAATCCCGTACAATACTTACATTATTATATGCAATACAATAATTACTCTGTCCTCCAATTGAAGTCCATTAAACCATATAAAGCTTTTTTGCTTAAAATTTATGAAAATCTATTAAGCTGTTTTTCAGTTACGCTCGATGACATTCAGATAGATATAGTATTTTTAAAATTCTATACCATATAATTAGGTATTGTAAAAAATGTATTTAAAAATTGGAAATTAGCTGTTATTTTATTAACTTATGCTCTATTTGTACATAAATAATGTAGATTAGTTCCCAGATAAATATATATTTTTTAATTTTTAATTAACTAATAATAGATAGTTCAAGTGAAAGTTGACTTTTTAAAGGAGAAGGTGTAACGCAGAGGAGTGAACTTTACAGGTATTCTTGACATCGGAATATCCAGGAAAGAGAGGAAAATATTGGGACTTGTGTCGACATGGTGAAGTTCGGTTTGTTTCATGAAATTATTAAATGAAACGTTTTTGTTGGTTATTCAGATTCACTGGCCTCGCAGAGTGAATCTAAATGACCTCGACACGGAAATCAAACATAAAAAGGAATCGCCCCGTCACAAAAATCAAACATGAGACGGAAGGATGAATAGCGCATGTGTACAAGTCAAATACAAGTTCATGTCGGTGTCCATGCGTCAGCTGTTGTGTGCTGTTTATTCTTTAAAATAATACTTTAATTCCTTGAAGACGGTAAGTTTCACTTCAAGCGTGAGCTTATGTTTTTTAATTATAATTTTATCAAAAGAGAACTCACCTATGTCCCTGGATCCACTCAAGGTGCTGTTGTTGGCCAGAGAGGCAATTTTGGTCAAAGCTTCTGTGTACTGACGAGAGGCTGACATCATGGCTGCAAGAAATCAGTATGACTTAAGCACTACCATTTCGTTATAAGATATTTTCCTGAAAATTTCTACGCAAGTTCTTTATTTTTAAATAAAAAAAAATGAATTATTCCATAACTTGAAACTGGGAGAATGGCGTCTTCCTTCACTTGTTAGCGTAGTAACTCCAGGAATATACCGTTGTTTCAGCAATAAAAAAAAGTACATTAATGGGGAAATGTCACCACTACGCTTGGGCGACGATTCGATATATATAGAAATTCTGGAAGTAAAAAAATCCTCGTTCGATTAGTCAAAGTACACTTGGAAATTCCGAAACACTCGGGATGCCATAAGTAAACTCCAGAATAATTGCATTGGTTTTTTAACAAATGAAGAATAGTAAGCCTTTAACAAAAGTAGCAAAGTATTGATATTTTAATACGTAATATAAAAACAAAACGTTGAAATAAAATACCAACTAGAACTGATACTCGATGGTATTCTAACAGTAAAATTTTAAGAGTTGTTTCAAAGAAATTTTTGAAAACATTTTATTTTATCCAAATTTGGATGAAACTTCGATTCGACAGGCAAATGGATTTCTGAATTATTTTAATGATTTTGGAATCACACTTTTATCTTTAATTTTTGATAAGGTAACTTAGAACATTATAAGACAAAATGATAATAAGGACACGTTCAAACTTTTTTTTTCCAAATTGCGAATTCGGAAACGGATATCGTTTTCAAAAGACAAGATGACTTCCGAACTCTGTACTCCGAGACTGTGTAAAAAAATTTAAGATGTTATATTTTGAAATTCTGGATAACATAATAATGGAATTTGACGTCCGATTTAAAGATAGCGAATGTCTATATTTTTTTTGTCTCGCCTATTCCTCAAAGTTTCAGGACTTTTCGATAAATATCACAGGAATGGCTCTTGAAAGATTGAAAATCTTTTATCCAATTATATGTGATATTCATAAACTCAAAAAAAAAAAAAATATATATATAACTTTCTGTTTTTGATATCGACAATCAATGTTACAAGCTCAATTCAAACAAAAATTCATGTTACAAGCTCAACTGCTGAAATAAATGTCTCTTGCTTAAACAGAATTAAAAACTATTTAAGAAAATCCATGTCCGAAAAACGATTGAAGGCATTATCAACACTGTCAATCGAACGAGGAATAATTGATGATCATTCGACAACAATTTATGACGACATCATTTATCGATTCGCAAGTTTAAAAGAAAGGTGAATTGATTTAATTTTCAAAAGATAAGTATTTTCTATTTTTTTTTCGCATGTTATCTTATATATAAAGCTGAAATCTCCAAAATCTGTCCGGATGTGTGTTTGTTGGTTTGTTTGTTTGTTGGTTTGTCAGTATATTATAGGTTCCGTAACTACACAACGCAGAGCTTTGAAATTCACAGAAAAGTTAGTTAAAAAAATAAGAATTTTAACATGGCTATTTTCAAGTCTCTACGATGTTCCATTCGAATGTTATGACATTTTTTAGCGTACGTCATCAAAGTTTCACGAAGTGGCAACAGTAAAATCAGTTAAAATCAACGGAGAAAAGCGAAAATATAATATAAAAAATTATAAACCAATTAGAATGCCGATATATACACGGAATACTCCATAACTACAAAACGTAGCTTTATGAAATTTATAGAATACTTTACTTGAAAAATTATAATTTTTTTTGTAATAATTTTTAAGTTTGTACGATGTTTCAATCGTATGTTATAACTATTTTAATGGATTCCATTGACTTAACATGGATGAAAATATCGTTTGCAATTTAAAATAAAATTGTTCGTTATTGGCAATATAAAAATGACGTCATAGGTTTTGTTTGATTTAATAATTATTGAAAAACGTCAGCACATTGGGCTTTTTGCTACAATACGGAACCATTCAAAAAATTAAACAAGCAGAATTTTATCTTAGGCAAATGGTTTAGAATTGTATAATTGTTTTATCACTTTTTTTTGTATACAGGTTCATTGTTTAATTATCTTAAATCGAACTTTTAGAGCAATTCTTCCAAAATGCGAGTAATTTGTGTATGAACGTACATTTTATTTATTTGAAAAATATGTTATGGAAGTATTTTTTTTAATTGTACAAAGCTTAGTTTCACTGTGAATTTTCAACTCTATTAGACTTTTTAATGTTATTAAAGGATAAAATTTCAGAAACCAACTGATAATTTAGAAAATATTTTATTTAATGTGCCAATGAATATTTCCTTTTAAAACATTGAATGGCGATCATTAATAATTAAATATAGAATTATTGAAAGTACATGGTGAGATTATAGTATGCTGCACCGTTTGCTAAACTATCGCCAAGTTATAACAGTGTATTGTTTGGATTAAGTGCGTCTTGGCTGTAATTTGCTGTGGAAACTTACTAAATATTTGAATGACAGGTATTTTTCGATGCGAATTTAATAATAGTATCACAAAATCAAAATTTTAGGAAAAATGGTTTAACAAAATGAGTAAATACCGAATTTTTAATACATTAATCCGTAAATAAAAAAATGAACTTAAAAATAAAATAGGTGATTATTCTTTTGTAATAATATTATTCATGGGAATGGTTTAAAACATGGGAATTTGGGCGTAGTAAAAGAAAGTTGTGTACTATTTCAAAACATACTATTTTTTATTGAGTATTTATGCCGGGCTGTTAATTCTGTACTCAATTTGATAAAGAATTTGAGGCAGTTTATTTGCAAAAAACATTTAGGTTCATTCTGTCTGCAATTTACATTTTTGTGTTCTGCATTACTGAGGTCAAAAATGCAAACTACTTATTAGATACACAAGTTGTTGGTCGAAGATATTGCAAAGATGTAGCCTAAACGATACATTGGAACGGGCATTTGGAAATAGTCAAATCAAAATTGCAATACTGGAAAAAGGGAAGTTCGGAAAATGTTTTGAAAGTTAAATCATTAAAGTTCTTTATCAAATTTCTTAATTTTGTCATCTTTAAAAAATTATGTTATCTGTTTTTGCTGCCTTTTTCACTTCCATATGGCTTCAGAACATTTCAATATCGAAATTGATTCAGAAGTTTCATTAAAATTCACGTTTGAAGTTATTGATTTAAAACTGCAATTTAATTAAACCCTCCTTGATGATTTTTTTAAAAAAACTAATATAAAAATGAAAATTATAGCTCTTTGTTTATTACTTAATTTAATATTTTTTTCCTTAAATAAAAAAATCAGTTTTATATAAATACTTATTCCTATAAATTACCTATTATAAAGCATATTATATTTCAATGATGATGATAACAGTAATTAAAATTACATCGATTAAAGAAAGCACTGAAAACTAAAATATAATTATAGTCATTTCCCTAATAAATTGCGGCATGCGGGTTAAAAAAATCGTTTATGTACATACCGCAAATATACATATACTGTACTGGGCCAATATTCGGTACAAGGTTGAGAGGATAAGTGGCCTACAATGGTTGAAACGGCCTTCCTTCCTTTACACGTCATAGTATGTCATTTATCCATATAGGCTGATTCCACGTTGAATAAATAACAGCGGTACACTAATTTTCACCTGGTGCAAGCGTAAAAGGGGGGGGGGGTGAAGGGTTATAAAACGACATGTACGAAACGTCTGACTTTCGTCTCCACGATAGTATATTATTTATACCCATCAGCTGATTCCACATGAGTTAAGGATTTTAAAACGTCGTTTTTTATTATGGGATTTCATGCAATTATGTATACCCATACAAACAGAGAAATTCTTATTAATTTATAAAAATATTTTGGCGCAGGAATGTGTAATTTTTAAAACTCCATACCTTAAGAGAGATAAACTAGATATTATAGGATTTTTATCGGTGTATTAGTAACCAAGTAGTATAGATATATTTTTTCTTTTTTAACTTAGAATTTATTAAACATAAAAATATTTTAAATTATAAAAAAAAGCTTTATCACTTTTTAAAGAGGAATTCTAAAATGGTATATGCAATTATCCCAGGGAGGAGAGGAAATGTATTTATTTTCGGTTTTTTGTCGTTATTTTATTTATCTCCGTGCGAAGAACGGGTACTTTTGCTAGTCATTTCATAAAAATTGAAAGGAAACTTTGATTTGAGTTTTAGTAATAAATATTAAAGAATTTCCGTTAGTGTATGGCTGTGGAAAGTAGGGGAGTCGCATATGTATCCGGTTGCACTAACATTTTCGACCACGGGTCGCCACTAAACCAGGAATATGTTCCCTTTTGAAATAAGTTTCTCAATTCTCATTTGGAATAACAATTAATTAAAATATGAACGGTCCTCTAAAACCAGTAAACTCTTGTCTTGCACGTCTAATCAGCTGTCTTCACTGGACTAGGGGCAGTTCAAGATTTTTTTTTTTTACACAATTGAAAATTATTTTAGCGCTCTAAACTGCACAATATATTTTTATGGACGATTCGACGAATTGTATTCTAATTTTTAATGTTGGAATTTTCCAAATTTGTCAACCGAAAAATTTCCTAATTTGCCAAATTCCAAAATTTACAAGAGCTCAATGATATATGTCAGTGTCCAGAATATTCTTCAGGTAAAAATAAATATTAAACTATATACCATTCTTAAAATAATACACGGATATAAATTTTGGAACGTTTCTAAACTCATCAAAACCAATTTACTTAAATGTAATATTAAGTAATTTAATTAAAATATATGAATTTAATTAAAATATATGAATTTAATTAAAATATATGAATTTAATTAAAATATATGAATTTAATTAAAATATATGAATTTAATTAAAATATATGAATTTAATTAAAATATATGAATTTAATTAAAATATATGAATTTAATTAAAATATATGAATTTAATTAAAATATATGAATTTAATTAAAATATATGAATTTAATTAAAATATATCAATTTAATTAAAATATATCAATTTAATTAAAATATATCAATTTAATTAAAATATATCAATTTAATTAAAATATATCAATTTAATTAAAATATATCAATTTAATTAAAATATAAATCTAAATCTAAAATACGGCAATTTTCCAACTCAAATTATTTATATTTTTCCTTTTTCATGAAAATTTGGCGTCCTTCGCCCCAAGCGGCCGCTTGTATCTCATGGATCTAAACCGCCTCTGGGTCTACCACACCAAGTTTTTAAAAAAATTCTCGGTATTCCAATCTTAAATAAGCTTTTACAAATCAAGCAGAGAACACACGAAATAAACTTTTCGTATGAGGTATAATCAAACACATCAACGGTCTTGTGTGGTTACAAAAAACACAGACAATTCTCAGAAATCGAAAGTTAACATCCACACTGAATTACAGGCCACCCATACTAAAAAAAAAAAAACACAAAACAATACAGACACATTAAATCCAAACAGACGCTGTTGTGTATGATTAACAAATAAAATTACAATCAAATCGAAGGTCGTGGAATCCGCCTAAGAATACGATTTTCCGAATGAATGGAGTTCCGAAGAACACCTTGACGACTGATTGAGCATGGAAACCCGAGATTAGAGCCACCGACAGGCTCTAATGGCTCAGAAAACAAGAGTGAAGCGTGTGAGGTTGCTCGAACAAACAGTAACACTTTCTAGAACTCGAAATATGAATGGAAATGAGCAAACACTGGTGCGGATTTTCAGAAGGACGACTGGTAAATCGAGAAATCAAATATTGTAGTTTCGGACATGAAACTGCTTTGTCGGAATCAGGATATCGAACGTGTCAGAGTTATTTTAAAGACGAAAAATATATTTTTTATCGTTCATTGTTAGTTGACTTTGAAAATGTGACGAAATGTATTACTTTGCACTGTCTGCCAAAGTGATAATGCAAAGCCAGTTCATTCAATAGTGTATTGACCAATTGCAAACCTCTTCGGGGCCGTTCATGTATTACTCACGGACTTTTGTGGTAGGAGGGGGGAGAGGGGTTCGGCATGAGTTAGTAATAACTTTGTAGAAAAAATAAATACTGAAAATTCTTTCACAATAAACGGGATGTTTGGTAAAATACAAACAGAAGTCTAAAGGTGTATTTCTTAACTGTAAATTTGTATCGTGCCGTGACATGGGAGGGGAGGGGGGTGAATAACATGACAGTGCGTGACATTAGGGAGGGGAGTACAAAAGGATGAAAAATAGCGTGACGTAAGAAATGAACGCTCTTTTTGTACGATTAATACGCAATCGGTGAATTCGATAACAGTTAATTGGTATTTTTACTTTTATTTATATACTAATTATTGGTACTTTTATTTATATACTAATTATTGGTACTTTTATTTATATACTAATTATTGGTACTTTTATTTACATACTAATTATTGGTACTTTTATTTACATACTAATTATTGGTACTTTTATTTACATACTAATTATTGGTACTTTTATTTATATACTAATTATTGGTACTTTTATTTATATACTAATTATTGGTACTTTTATTTATATACTAATTATTGGTACTTTTATTTATATACTAATTATTGGTACTTTTATTTATATACTAATTATTGGTACTTTTATTTATATACTAATTATTGGTACTTTTATTTATATACTAATTATTGGTACTTTTATTTATATACTAATTATTGGTACTTTTATTTATATACTAATTACACTTGAGTAATACCACTGATCTCTAACTGTAACTTCTGGATAGGGCTAGACATTTTGTTGACTTGAAGCCGATGTAGAGGCAGCCATGATGTGCCCCGCTTTCTTTGCTACCGCAATATCTCGTATATTTTTCATGTTAAAATAAGCCGACGTGTATTGCTTTTGGCTGAGTTTTTGGCTAGATAAAAAGCAAGACCAAAAACTATTTGTTTGGCAATATAAAAATTAATTCTATAAGAAGAAAATATAATATTTGCATACATTTATTATTTCTACAATGCTATGGTAATAAAAAACACCACTAAATCACTTAAAAAAAATATTGGGGCACAGCATGGCTGCTTTCAATTGGCTTCAACGTGCCCATAGTTGAAACAAGGTGTGAGCCTTCCAACAGTTACAGTTAGAGTTCAGTGAGTAATTACTCATAATCTATTGAACACCTTTCTTCCAACTCCGCTCCCTCGCATGATCCCTAACAAAATAACAATACATTATACTAATGAACACCAGATTTAAAGAACGTCCTTATTGTATTTAACAAAATAAACTTTGAAAGTTTTTTTCTTAGCTGCCATATAGTCTTAAAATTTTCCTTGGAAAGTTTCACACAAGCCTTCTCGTTGAACTTGTGCTTTCCTAGTTCACTCGTCTAGTTTTATTTGAACGCTTTTATCAGATAAAGCACCAGCGAATATAAAATGTCGTGCATAAATCATAAACTGAATAGTAATATAAATTGTACACTGTATTGCACCTTATTCGAGGAAAGTTAAACAATGAAGTTCTAAATCAAAGGTGTGCTAATTCTAAGCTTTGGTATGTTTTATTGCCACATGAAAAAATAATTCGTAGATGTAATAATTTAGATTCTACTCCACCTATCAAACTCAGAAGTTGTAAATGGCAAGTAAAAATCAAGAACATTCGATTTTTAATAATATATTAAAAATTATATTAAAATTTACTATATCGATACAATACCATGCAGAGTTCTGTGTCTGGACCAGATTAATTGACGCGTGGGTAACGCCCCTTAAAGCTAGTTCCAATAAATGAGTTTGGGCAAGTTGGGCAATTGGCTCATCTAAGCCCTATAGATAATGTGACATATCAGTGGCCATATAGACGGAGCCGAACTACCACATTTCCATCTGACGTGCAAAAGCAGGCACGTAGGTATAATTTTTCATGGGGGGCGGGAAGTTCAGTGACTGAGCAATGGATTTCTTTAGATAACTTATCCCTTGTCCTCACCTAGAGGAAGGAATCCTCCCGAAGAAACTCCCCTTCCCTTTTATTTTTTTCTTTTACAAAAAATGTATTAATTTTCATTCAAGTAAACATCAATAAATTGGCAGATAAATATCGCAACTGCAACAGTTATTATTTATTTTTCATGAAAAATTTACCAATATCAGTCATTCGCTGTTTTTAAAATGAGTAAACATCATTCCCTAATTTTGAAAAAAAAATTAAAAAATTTTAATTTTAAGAATCCTTGTTAGAATAATATATGGATTGGAAGCATCTTGTTTATACGGCCCCATTAGGCGATTTTTTTCTCTCTTGGTCGCCGACATCCAAATGCTAGTTGATGAAACGATTCCCGTAAAGTGAAAGGTTTTTTCTCATGCAACTCAACAAGTATTATATGAGAAAATTCGATTTTTTCTAATTTTTTTAAAGTATTTTAATTATTTTTTGCGGTGATTGGATTTTAATTTTTGTTCTTGACTTTCAATGGGAAGGGTTTTGAACACCCAGACCCCCCCCCCCCCCTACGTGCATCCAATGCATAATTAGCCACCCCTACGTGCATCCAATTGTTTCAGAACCGCCACCAATAGTCCGATGCGCAGCTCTTCCGCTGTCATAATTCACTTAATTCCGATTTACACAAAAACTTAAAATCGATGCATTTTTTAAGACATCTAGGAAATTAAGGGCGCTTGTGTTTGACTGAAAAGGAACAGAATTTTCTCAAAAGAGGGCGGCATTCTTGCAAAAATGGGCAAGAGGGCGTTATTATTATTATTATTATTATTAAGGCGTTATTATTGGCGTTATTGATGGAGAAAGGGCGTACAGGACGGGTCCGCCCTTATAAAAAAACCTAGAGTGAACACTGGCATAATTATAATGTAAGCTGTTTTATAACAAGTAATATACCGTTAAATTGTCTTAAAGCAATCACACAACTCCGTTAATACACTTATTTGCTAAGGAGTGATATCACTTACCATGAAGAGATTTCAGATAAGTTCGACCGGCTGCAACCAATTGCTTCGTGCACGGACCAAATTCATCGATTATGTTCTAAAATAAAAAGAGGAAACAAAACACAATCAGATTATTGACAAACAAACCTTTCCATCCATAACAAAATATAAAATTTTCGGAAAATATCCCATATCCTACAACGAAAAGCATAAAATTCGTCTTAAAAACACGAAAGAGATCAAAAACACATTTTAAATGCCGGCTATATTCGCCAACAAAGAAGCCGTCTGAAGCAAAATAATGAGAAAGAAGTCCAGACTCCCAACAATAAAAAGTGGAAGATGCAGACATAATACCTAAATGTTACGGTGATTTACGATTTCTGAGAATTGGTAACGATGTCAAAATAACATTATTAAATAAAGTTTTGAGCAGTGAGATTTTTTTAGAATGTGTGTGTTCATTGCCGCCAATAAAATACAAAAAAATTTATGATTATACAAAATATTCGTATATATATTTAAAATTATATAGAGACATATCGATAAACATATGTAGTGACAATTTACTAATTTTACACAATAACCATTCGAAAGTTCGTAGCGTCATTCTAAAGAATAGAAAAATTCTTCAGGGGGATTCTGTCATGTAAAATAATAAGTTTTTTTTTTCACTTATCACAATTAGGTGTCAATATAGATTACATTTCGAAGATTTAGATTTGCTCTTAACGTCAAATTTACGAAACTTTAACTTAATGCATGCATGTATTAAGACACCGATTTGCTCAAAACGAGTCAGTTTAATTTGGAATTAAGAAAAGAAAATACTTTTTTCCTAAAAAGTTGTATATTTTACCGACTTTATTTTTGTTTAAAAAGTATCTTTAGATTGTGTATTGTGATTATATACAATGTGAAATGAACATGGAAAATACGATTGAAAATAAATTCATAACAAATCAGAGGTTAACACGTTCAGTGCGGTACGGGGGCTATTGATCCCTTATCTAACTATTCCTATTGCTTACCATGTGGGAGGTAAAATTTCGAAAAAATCTATAGCTGATTTAGCTTTGAACATTTACATAGAGTTTAAAACAGCATGGATCTGTGTTATAAAGTCCAATAATCTCTCAAAATTCAATAAGCAATAACACGGTGTCAAATGACTTCGTATCGCACTTAGCGTGTTATGTTACTAAATCTTTATATGAATCATTTCACGGCCTACTGTGGTAGAATACTAGTTTACATCTATGGAGTGAAAAAACATGATTTTTCCCAAATTATCAATTTCATGGTGCTGGATACGTTTTTACTAAGGGAAAAAGTACGGGGTCGATTGACCACGTGACGCACTTGTGGATTTGACGTCCGCACTGAACGTTTTAAAATCATCTACTCTCGAACACTCTTGAGATAGCCACCAGTGGCGGCCCGTGGTCGAAAATGTTAGTGCAGCCGAAATCATGTAAATCACCCCCCCCCCCCCCCTTTATTATACACAACCCATACAAATGATAACATGCGAAAAAAAATAGAAAACACTTACTAATTTTTTTTTCAGTTAAAGCAATCCTCCTTTCTGTTAAACATGCGAATCGGTCAATTTTAATATTAACTTAAGTAACGAAACAATAGCAAGACCATGTCCTGGAAGTCCTGGAACAACAGCACACAGTAAATGTATCTTCAAAACCATTTCCGTTTGGAGATATTCTAGTAAGTTCTCGTTTCACCCACCCATCCCCGCGTTTCACGGACAGGCCAATCAGCATATCTAATCTCAAGTGCAGCTAAAACAAGAAAACCCATTTCGGCTGTACCTTCTCACAAATGCAGTGCATTACCATGGGGAGGAATCTCGAATTTCGCTTTTTAGCTGCAATTTTTGATTGATTGGAGTTTTTTGTACATTACGGTAACAGGCTTGCTATTTATCGGAGATTTTGTTTACTACCGTAGAAATTTAATTTTCAATTCTAATCTTCATTTAAGAAAATTGTAAAGTATATATATATATCTGATTTTAGTTTTAAAATACTGAATGTAGGTGCAGCCCGGCTGTACTTGCTGTAGTGGGCGAGCCGCCACTGATAGCCACAGAAAAAAAAAGTCTTAGGCTCATTAACTTTTTTTCCTAAGCATGAAAGTAAAACATTTGAAATCATTGGATACTGCCATCACCATCTACAGAAACATCATCGTCTTAAAATCAAAACCTTCATGTGGAGAACTGCTGGAAGGAATTCAAACTAATAGGCACAAGTGGGCTCGTTGAGCAATTGAGTTTCATTTAAATCCATCATAATATTCCATGAGGAAGTAAGTGTTCATTGGTGCACGTCATAACGTCATTGACACAAAGTAATAAAATATCACAGTAGATTATCCATTACCTCGATTAACCGTAAGACTTCGTCAACCGCTAGCTATCATTTGACCTTTCCAACAACACGGAGTTAATAAATGATTGGTTGGTTGAGACGCACTAGAGCTAAGCAATGGGCTATTGTTTTGAAGTTTCGAGATTTAGTAAAAAATATTAATAGAATATAATTTTTCCAAGAATGAAATTGAAGAATTTAAATAGCATTAGTATCGATTACAGCCGCTTTAGAAACAATTTATAATATTGCACTAGTAAATACCTTGGAACTCCAATTATCTGAACTCCATTTATCCGGATCGTTAATTAATCGGATCGCTTTAAGAAAAAAAATTTATCGGTGATCGATAAGAAAAGTTACAATACATACCAAGTTATATACCAAAGCAAAATTCGTTTCTTTCCTAAGAAATAACCTTTTTTCGTAAACTAACCAATTATCTGGATGGGATCTGGCCCAATTAATCCGGATAATTAGAGTTCTACCGGATAATTAGAGTACTTGCTCTTGAATTTCTGGTTGAAAGAATTCAGATTTATTCAAGCTTAACTCTGCTTTTCAAGATTAATGTAGCTAAATGTGCAGCGGTGGCCCTGGGATGGTGCGAGCGGTGCAACCGTACAGTTTTTTTAAATATATATTTCAGATCTGCTGTTTAATAAAATTACAAAATATACTTAACGACAGATTAGATAGGGTTTCCAAATTACTCTTCTGCTGATTATTTCCTGGCACTGTAGTAAGAATATGGCTAGAAAAACTGTATCAACGTTTACTGAACAATAACTACCTTTGCGGTGAAGAAATAAGCAAGAATGTGGACTGACTCTATCATCATCCACAATTGTAAGTTCGTTCATCATTCCTTTCATGGTAAGATTTATCGGGTATTTTACTAAATTTAGTTTAAACAACATTCTTATCATATTTCCACCTAATAAACAATACGTAGCTTAATTAATCAGTCAACCATTGAAGGCGCAATTAAGATTATCTCGCACCACCTAGAAAATTATCTAGGGCCACCACTGGCTAAATGCAAGAATTTCACTGTCCTCACGGGCCTGAAAGCGGCTGAAGTTCCGTGTTTAAATCATTATCATTTCAACATTTTTAAAATTCTCGAACATCCACTTCGACAAAATCCTTTCCTCTATTCAAATGGCATACATAAAACTGTTCGCAATCGTCAACTTTGGAGCAACGTGCAATTTCCGGCAATATAAATTCGGATACGAAAAAATCAAAGTATCACGCACCTCGCATGTTGGCAAATGATAACACAAGAAGGGGTGTAATAAATAACTCGCGTTCCTCCACTGCCACAGTCCGTGTTGGTTTAGGACAGCCGTTGAAATCTCACCCACCAAGTGAATGGAGAAATCTCGGTTCTTGTTTTACGACCTGTGAGCACGATAAGGGGTATAAACTACCAAGGTATTTCGATTTGTGCGTGCTTTAGGTATCAATGTCTGGAGGAACTCAATGGAATAAAGTAATGCAATTATTAAAAAAACGTAAATAAAAAGAAAATTTACAGGCGATATAAATGCCATTATATTAATAAGTTTTTTTTCATAGTTTTTGTTCAAATTTGTATATATTTTTGTTTTTTTTATATAGAGCAATAACAAAAAAAAATTCTACTCTGATGTCCACTTGTTTAATTTATTTTAAATAAATTAAAACTTAAAGTAGACAGTCATACTATTCTTTAAATTTTCTCTAGCGAGTTGAAAACGTTCAAAAATGATTTGTATATTTGAAAAACTTCTTAGCTATCCTCTTTTTTTCAAAACTATACAATTTTAAATACCAGGTCATAGAAATACCACCAAAATAAAAAATCTATGAAGTCCATAACTATGTTAGTGTCTGAGGAATGGTATGATGGCAGAATATAATAAAAAAAATAAAAGGAAATCTTTCATACGTACGATTTTAGACCTTGGAGGACAAACAAATGTAGTTCATTAATTTCTATAAAGTGACATTTTAATTAAATGCGTGCAAATAACGGGTGCTAATGTTTGTACGTTTCAAAATGTGTTAAAGAATTAAATTCCCCATATATGTTACGCAATAGTTAGTTTTGAAGTCAATATAAAAATATACCTCAATTTCGGGCGTACTTCAAAGTGTACCCAAGTGCCTAAAATTAATATTATGTTGACTTTTTAATCCGTGTTAAATTTATTTATTAAACTTTAAAATATTTTTCCTCGAACGGTTTTTACGTTTTAAATTTAAATTATAATTTCATAGCTAAATCTGCATCTTAATCTAAAGTGAACATCTTAAAACTCATTTTGTAGACGAAAATACATAAACACCCACTTGAAGACGATTAATAAGTGCTTAACTTATCACTAAGGCCCTTTTGATATGAAAGGTCACAGCACGAATTTCAGCTTAGAAGAAGATGCCCAATCTCACGCATATAAACAAAAACACCCGCATGTGCTATAATAAAACCAACACGTTTCCATACCCTTTCCCCATCTGATACGGGATGAACGCGGAAACCTACAAACCTTATAAAACGCCTTCCATTTCCCCATGGTCAACGAATGGGAGAATAGACAAGAGTGAAGATGTAGACGAATTTGAAAGATTTATTTGACGATGATGTGTTTAGGGTTGATTTCCTGCCATTTAAGGAGTTACAAGTCAATCATGACAAGGCCAGAGTTGGGACAGTCAATAGGGTATGTTAGTGGTAGACTTGCAGTAAATATGTTCTAATATGATTTAGAAACCTTGGGTTAATGTTGTTTTTGGATACAAAAGGGAACGATATTCCCAATAAATTGCTGGAAGGCTCATATTGGTTTTTCCTGTCTGGGTGCGACGAAAGCCAATTGAAAGTCCCAAATAATTTTTAAAAGTGATTTAGTGATATTTTTTTTAAATGTCATAGTGTTGTATAAAAGCTAAAAGTGCTTTTATACTTATAGAATTAATTTTTATATTGCAAAAAATATAGTTTTTGCTTTCGCGTTTTATCCACTTCGATTTCCAAATGACTTCCTATTTTAAATGCACATCGCATTCAAATTAGGTTTTTTTTTTTTAAATTGACACAGAAGCAATACATGTCAACTTATTTTAGCATGAAAAATATACAAAATATATGAAAGTGGGGATCGGTTGTTAATCCTTCAATTGGCTTATAGTCAACAAAATGTCTTGCCCAATCCAGAAGTTATAGTTAGAGATTAGTGGATATCCTGTTCAATCTTATAATATTTGTAGAGTGGTAGTAACTAATATAAAAATTCGCATAAACTTATATTGGTATAGTTGTCTTCTCATGAAATGTAAGGAGTTTATATTTTGATAATGGTTTATAAAATGTACATCGATAGAATGATCAGCTGACCGGTTAAATTTACACCACACTAGAGCTACACAACGGGTTATTGGTGACAGTCGGGATCTATTATTGCATTTTTGTACCATGGGTAATACTTGAGTTGACACATCACGTTTCAAACTTCTACAATACCACGTTCTTCCACCGATCGATAAAAATTTTCCTTATACAAACAATACTTTTTACTTAGTGGTTGGTGAGTAGAATTAGTAGTAAAGTTATGCAAATGGGTTATTGGTGACGGTTCGGGTTCCATAATGAAGAAAAATATTCTAGCGTTTTTTCACTAATTTTCTTAGTATTTTTACCTCGTGAGCAGATGACGAAGACAGAACCTTAGTTGGCATCCCATTTTCCACACTGATTTCCCCTAACGTGAAGGTCCTGAAATCACTGCAGTTTTAACACACATCAACGAAGGATTACGAGAGCCGCACTCACAACCTTCCTATTACGTGCTCCCTGATTTTCTAAACTAGCGATGGGTGTCCGAAGGGTTGGTTCTATTCATTAAGAACTAGTGAAGTAATGGAAACACAGTTTAATGGTTTTAGAAAAACTATGATATTATTAAGTAATTGCTCTAAGAACTAGTTTTTGATATTTTATTTTCGCACTTTCTTTCCCATTGCTTACTTTCACAATAGAATCATTGCATTAAAAATTACATAACCAAAAACACATATTTAAAAGAAAAATAATTAAAAACAACATTTTCGAAAATAATATAACTAATATAATTTGTCATATAGCACATGTAATATTCAAACGCTTAACTTAACGCCATTCCACGCTATGTCCAACTTTTCCAATACTAATTAAGCGAAATGACTACTTATTCCTTTATGAACACAATTACTGTACTTACAACGTAATTATGAAAAGCAATTATTAGAAGAAATATATTATTATATACTTTACAAAAGATTGCAATTATACAAGCTATTGCACACGGTGTATTGGTCAAGACCAAAACAATCAAAATTTCTTTAAACACCTTAGTTGAAATAAGGTTTTGTTAAATTTCTATTTATTATGACTATCAAATCAAATTAAAAAGTTACGAGTGGCCTTCACATTGAATAGCTAGGATAAAGAGTAGTTTGTCTTGTTAGTTGTAAAATCACTAAACTTTTTTACCTAACATATCGCATTTGTCATTAACGTTAAATCGGTTTCAATGCATTTTAGAGAAAAGTCATTATGACGCCGCCCAATTAGTGCGAGTTTCGTAAGATTCCATTTCGTTTATGCTCCTTCAAATAAACAATTATTCAGATGTCTTTGAAAGAAAGAAAGCTTTTTTTTAAAACGGTGATGAACGAAAGGGACTATCAGATGACGTTAAGTGGAATCGCAACCGTGGGACATCTTGCGTCATTATCTTTTGTTACGTCAGACTAAAATAATTGTTTAGAAATGCCTGGTATTGTGAAAGTTAAATCCGTTCTTCGTACGAAATGAAACTCTCGGAAAGGATAAAGACATTGTCATACAAACGAAATATAAACTCATAAAATTACAGTCTATTAAATATTCTATGTTTGTCCTCGTAAAAAGTAAAAATGAATTATTCGATTTTGATTAGAACGGTAAAATCGTAGTTTCCACTTGGAACAGTGGCGGCTTCACTTGCAACAGAGGTGGCTTGTGCTAGGAGCCGAAGGGGGAAAGCCCCTTACTCTTTTGGACCCAAACCACACTAATTTTGAAACTTTTTTATACATAACTTAAGGGTGAAAATGCCGAATTTTATGCAAATTAATTTGTTTACTAGTTAAATTAACTTCTTTCTAGTATTTGTCCCTGATTTTGGTCCGTTATCCATTATTGTCAATTAAACTCTCAGTACGTTCATCTTCTTTTAGTAAAATATTTATTCTTTTTATTTTTAATTATTTTATTAACTATTTGGACTCCGCTGTCTCCTCTCAGGCAACAGCATAACGACCCGTTATTTTGGTTCCCTGTTCTTTAAAATAAACGAGGGCAGCACGGTCTTGTGTTTAAAAAAAACTTCGATATTTTCAATTAGTTCTCTTGCTGATAATGAGTTTTTCCCCTCTATTGTCATAAAACATTCCGGCGGAAAAGAACAGAAAGAAGAATAACAGTTTCGTAGAAAGAACACAAATGTCAAATATGTTCTTGGGGCGCAAAGGGTTAATCAACCCCGTGTGAAGAACGGGTATCTTTGATAGTCGTATTATAAAATAAAAAAAAGTCTAAATTGCCGTGGACAAGTATAAATTATATATCGATGGTTACAAAAGGAAATACGTATCAATATATATAAACTTATATCAATAGGTATAGCTTTGGCAAGACAAATGTAAATGCCAACAATTTAACCCTTTGCATTCCAAAAACAACTTGGAAATTTGAATTCTTTCTACGGGACAATTATTCCTCTTTCTGTTCTTTTTTCACAATTTTGTGTGCTCATAGGGAGAGAAAAAGCATTTATTTTAGACCTGCAAGAGAACAAGTTACAAAAAATATCGATGTTTTTTACACACATCTCGTTTAATTAAAAGAACAGGGAACCGAAAGCACGGGTCATTCATTATATTGTCTCCTGAGAAGAGACTTAGTGGAACATACTAATGCAAGATTATGTATAATTTCATTAGGTGATTAACATGAGGCTTGTGAACAACAAATTAATCCATATGACACATATACATTTATCAATGTTCACTTTATCTATTGAACTATCCCACTAACAGCGATATCGATATCTCCAAGACTGTCTCGCCGCTCGCCACTTTATAATAATTAATGGAAGTTCGGCGTCCCGTGTGTCTTTCATTCATGAAAGGATAAACAGGGGCGTCTGTCTCCAGCTTTGGGTTTGACAAGGACGAAGTCTCATACCTTGGCTTTGAAAGTAAATGGACGTTTGGGTATTTGTAAAAAGGTCTCGTTCTTTCATTGTGGGTCGAAAGGGTTATGTAAACAGGACATCAAAGCATTCTCTTGAAACGCGAGGGCAATGAAATAATGTAAAAAATAATGATGGATTGGTATGTTAGACTGTCAAATCACTTATGGTACTCGATTCTGGGAGTGGCACCGTATAGTTTCGCATTAAAAGTGTGCAATTGACTGGAATTTATCATTATATGCTTAACGAAATAAACTTAACAATGAGTTTTGGGGTTTTTCCCATTCGAGTTATTCTTATATAATTGTCAGGATACCACTTGTGAAGCAGGAATGATATGTTATTAACCTTTTGCACTCGAATAACATGTTTGATATTTAAGTTCTTTTTATGGAACAGTTACATCTGTCTCGTTCTTTTTTTTACGTTTAGAGTGGATAATTATAAAATATTTATCCTTAAGGCTGAATGTTAATCTCAGTATATCAAACATATATTTAGTGGATTATAACATTTAATAAATATTTTTAAAAAATGACAAAATTAAAATGTGTGTGACAATAACTTTTTAAACTCAATAATATGTTGTTCTTTTTTATTTGGAAGACCAGACAAAAAATAACATGTCGTTATTTTAGTGACTTAAAGGCGACACTCGAATACAAAAGGTTAATCAAATATGTCGATACCCAAGTGATGTGATACTTTAAAATGGAGTTAAATAAAGAACAAGCTAACAAAAGAAAAAATGTTTTTGGTAAAATAACATACAGTTAACGTTCAATTTTAAGAACAGGGAACCAAAAAAAACTAGGTCGTTATTTTGGTGATTGAGAGTCACCAATGAGTCTAAAGGGTTAATACTCAATTCTATATTTGAAGAGAAAAGTTCAAACCATGTTAAACCAAAATACGTTAAAAATGAGGTATATTCTAGTTTATAGCGTTTTTTTTTATTTTTATATTTAACGCAGAAAGCACCACAGAAATATATAAACCCTTATTTCAATCACCAAGATTTTAATTAAAAATCCTCAAACGATAACTGGTGGTTTTAAACTCCAAAATTGATGTAAAAAAAAATAATGTAAATTTTATTCGCGTTGTAAATGATAAATATTATGATAGGAAAATATCTTGCAAATGAAAAATTCTATTCTACCTGATGAAGAATAACTCAAATTCAAACTCAAGGCATACTTTTCTGCCATTTTATTTTTAATATATATTTAGGTTTTCGCAATAACAGGTTTTCGGCTTTCATTCTATAATTTTAGAAAAGATTGCATGTCTGGGTTCGAAATATTCATTTTGACACGGCTGTGAAACGCCTACTTGATTTCCCGCCAAAAGAGATAAAAGAATAAATAGCAAACGTTATATAAGGACCGTCGCTATAACACATCAAGGATATTTTTTCTACAGATGGAACTTTAGTTCGTCCAGGTGGTGTACAGTAAAAAGGAATAGAAAATTAGTAGTTTTCATTTTCTGAATCGAAAAAGTCGAATATTTTCAGAATTACATATTAGACTGTTTGTCCAAATTATAAAACGGAAAAAATTGGAAATTTCGTAAAATATTATTTACATTATCAACTTAAACCTGATATATTTAAAAAATATATATATTAAAAAAAACACAGTTTTATCGAGCTGTTATTATTTATTATGATCAGAATAAATATATTGTTGGGAAACACAAAACATTTCACACTCAAACCTAATTAAAATAAGTAATTTATACAGAAAAAGGAAATAAGGCTTTGCGGCCGCATCGGTGTGCTGCCTCTTTGGGGAAAGCCAAAATCAAATACCTTACTTAGAAAACTATAGCACCATTCCGCGGTCACGTTCGGGACATTTGAAGAGACAATTTTGAAGATAAATAGTTATGCCTAATTTACATATCGCAACTTATGAACTGGTGTATATTTTTTTATACAAACTGTTTGTGTCAAAGATACTTTCTATATAATTATATCATATATTTTGATACTTCACATTATGTTATGTCTTCTGAAATGATTACTAGAAGTTTAACCAACAACTCAAAACATATGGTAATGGTTAGTGGGGCCACTTTCAAAGTGCTGTGTCGCCACTTCAGTAAAGAGAAATTTTGATTTTTTTATAAATACAATTTGAACTATGAGCTATCAATAACTAATAAACAAAATGCAATCTATACGTCGTTTAATGAATCGGTTAAATGACTGCAGAAGGTGCTATGAAATTTAGGGTGTAGGAAGCAACTAGAAGATCCCGCAGCACTTAGCATATATTCTAGAGCTGTCAATGAATTTATATTATACTAATTGCTGTTAAAAAAATCAGTTTTTAAGAACAACAGATTTTTCGAGCTGAAATTAACTATGAAATTTAGTGCACCGCCTTCGAACTGCTGCATATCTTTCAAATATAGACAAATAATTTTAACACAAAATTTATATATACACTTAATTTTCATCATTCACAACAAACATGCTGTGGAAGTTTGAAAAGTGGAGTGCCAGATCAGGTAATTTCCTCGTCCGTAGTTAAATATTTTGGACCAGTGTCCACGGGTATTTGTTTGTGATAGATCTCAAACCGTTGCCATTGTGTAAGCTCTACTGTGACGTTAAAACTCGAAAACAGTCTCCGATGTTAAAAGCATGAATTAATTCCAACAATACAACGCAATCTTCAACTGAACCTGAAACCATTCTGATAACACTTCTTAACCGATATTCAAATCCGATACCACTTACCCAACCAATATTTCATTAAATGATTTGTAGCTTTCCAAACTCCAAGACAAAGAAAAGACCACACCACCTTTATACAACAAAGAAAGCAAACAAAAAAAAAAAAGAATATTAAAACATTGTCTCAAACCAGACCGCCCCCAGACCCCAAAAACCCTTTGTTCCCGAGATGACTTACGATTCTTTTACAGTTGGAACGTGACGATCCGGTTCGACCCAGTTTCTATTTATTCTCTTTTTTTCTTCTAATAAGACAATGGCGGAGAAGTGAAAGGGTTTATTTTTTTATTCGATTCACGCGGAGGGAGGGGCTGTCCCTTTGACTTGTCGCTGTGTCATCGTGAAGAGAGGTATTTACATCAGGAAATGGAATAAGTGGTTTGTAATTGCGAAAGATAGCATCGCGGGTAGACCCGTGAAAAGGATGGGCCATGCGGGCTGAATGGCTTAGGCATACAGTTTTAAACGAGACTAGTTTTCGCAAGAAAAGAAGATTTTAAAGAAAAGTGCATGGAATATTTATAAATATAAAGAGACGTAAATAAACATGAAAAGCTATACTCGGGGACAACCTAAGTTGAGCCTAAAGCAATTGAATATTTACACATATCATAGCTTCCACTTCGGGTTCAACTTAGGTTGTCCCCGAGTAAAGTCTTGCTTCAAATTATGAATACAATTGACATTGGCATAATTAAAATATACGTACATGGTGGCCATTAAGTAAGTTTCACTTTTTAGATGCATCCGTAGCTAAACCTAATGAACGGAATTACATCGAATTCATATTAAGGTGATTAAAGGCATGGGGATGAATAATTTATTAAAAAAAAAATAGTACCAAAAATCACTGATACGGGTAATTTTGGCGCTGTCTGAGAATAAAATAGGGGTAATATATATAAAAGAAAAGTTGCGATGGAAACGCAAATTAATTTAGTGATTAAACTCGAGGGAAATAATCCTTTATTCACTAGAATCTGGTCGTACATTGAATGCAATTTGCTGTACACAATAAAAGTCAGCACATTGGAAATAGTCTATGTCGTTCTGAAGACCCCGATTCTGATGAAGATTAATTTTAGTTTAACCACTAAATTGGTGTGTCTATCACAACTTTTTCTTATATATTATACCTATTTTCTACTCGGACTACGTCAAAATTCTCCCAATATCGTTAATTTTTATTACCGATACTTTTTATGGAAATCTTCTCCTTATGCCTTCAATATGAAATTTGGCGTAATTCAGTTCATTAATTTTATCTACAGATGCCTCTAAATAGTAGAACTTATTTTGTGGACACCTTGTATATTATGTGACTAACACACCGTATATTATGTGACGTTCAGAGAGAGGTATATTTATAATGTTCATATTAATAAGCTTCATTTTTATTTTACTATTGCTACAATAAAACATTGATAATTTAACATTGATATTTAAATTAAGAATGTTCAAAATTTGAAGAAATACAACAACAGGTACTTTTTGAATGTGTCCAATTGTTGCGCCTACAGAAAAAATATCCTACGCCATTGTAATGTAATGAATAAAATATTCATTGTATAATTGAGAAATGTAAACGCGCGTCGCATTCATACCATTGTTTGAAGGTAACAGGCGTGGAATTAGACGCGTGTCGCGCTTTAAGCGGAGTTGAGTGTTCTTTGAATGCAAACGTAAACGAAAATGTTGACAAAAATCTGTGCGAAAAGTCACGTTTTGACATTCCTATGCTAAGCGCACTGAACAATACGCATCTATTGCAAAATCAACGACTTTTAGTGTCCTAGCAATGTGCCATTTTGAAACCTCTTTGCACTAAGAATAATAGTTTCAAATAAATATATAGACTTATGAAAAGAATGAGTTTTGTTTACATATAATCAAAATAAAAAAAAAATCCTCAAGTTATTTTATTGTATAAAAAATTACGTTTCTGAAATTTTTTTTTTCAAAAGAATCATTTGGCGATGTGAAATAAACCTCCAACCACATGACTGTAAACGTAGACCAATTGTATGCAGAATCCGATATTAAAATTGACAGTTTTAAAAAGGGAAATACAGAGTACAACGTCATACAATTCCTTTTTTCTCAAAACATACGTGTCAGAAATAAATTGAACAGATTTTATTAAGAGCAACAATCATTCTTTACAACTGCACACAGTTTTAATTAAAACTAGCACCGCGACTTCAATAAGTAATTAACATTAGGCTACATTTGTCAGAGTTACATTATGCAAAATTCAACTTCGCAATAAGAAATCGGGTAGGCTCAGTCCGCACTGTATCGTAAGGGGGAAGGGGGGGGGGGGGGGCGAGAGAGGGGGATGAATAAATGGTAAAATTGTTTGTCGCGGCTTACCTTCTTTTACACAATGGTTAGTTATTTAACCCCATAGGCTGATTCCCCGTAGAATTATGGGAGCTTTGGTTTTGTTAATTAACGTCGCACTAGAGCTGCAAAGTGGGCTATTGGCGACAGAATTATGGGAGCAGCAGCGCATACTGAAGTCAAGGGCGAAAACCCCACTCCCAAGCGATATAAAGGTCAGGGGGGGGGGGAAGTTTTAAAAATCGGCATGGTTGACGAGAGTCCAAACTTCCAAATGGAGTAATAAGTATTTGAAATATTTCACTTTAGTTGCTCTCTGATGTCTTTTGTCGGTTACGTGTCGGTTACGTGTCCGATTTTAAAGGTGTATTCAAGAAAAAAAATTAATTGAAAGAGGTGCCTACTGCAACCTTGCATTTTACTATACTCAATCTTAAAAAAAATATTAAAAAAATTACTATTAACCAAATTTCACATTTTAATTAAATTTGTAGATTATGTATAAGTAACAACTAAAAAACTTAAAATGGGATGATAGACCCGCCCTTTTAATTTTTTTTTTAAATTTATTTATTTTTATACATAACCACAAATATCGAATACAGTAACAGAAAGCAAAAACTTTCTATACATTTAAAATATTGTTACTAAAGTCCGTGTCCATATTAATTCGAATATTTATTTGTCTTAATTATGGAAGAAGATAATAATATTTTAACGTTACATTTGCAGGAGTTCAAAATTCATAAAATTGTTCAATTTTTAAAAAAAATATATTAAGGCTTACAGGCGAGACTCTTTCACTGACAGTTGTCGGAAGCTATTCTTATCGGTAAATCTATCTGATTGGTGTGACCTTCGAAGGGCGAAAGCTATATAATGGCTTATCGATAACGAACTGGTCTCCAGCTTAAAAGTTCTGCATAAGTTATCAACTCCCAAACAGTAAATAACCCCCACGTATAAACCAATGCTTCAGGTCATGAAATTCAAAATGAAGTATTTCTTGTTCCATCACAATTCTTTTCGAAAAACGCGTTGACCATTCCCATTTATTCAAATCACGCCAACATTTTCGAGATAGCCGATATTTTTACAGTTCACTAGAACTTGTTGTTTCCCTCTGGAGCAAAGGTGTGCCGACCCAATCAAGGGAAATATCATCCTAAGAGAATGCCCCCCCCCAAAAAAAACCGCCTTGGAACAAATGTTCGCGGAAACGCTTTCAGTCATCGTCCGATTCCACAGATGGTTATTTGCGCGTGCAGCCATGCGCCGAGTCGCGAACTTCGTGTTCGATTATCTTTCGTGAAAGGTCCCGACCGAAGACAGGGAAGGTTTTCACGCGTTATTACGCCCACCGGGGTTGATCGCAATTTTCTCGCATCGCCTGTTTCGAAAATGAAATAGCGGAAGGTTTCCCTTCCGATAGAATACGTTCGGTGTGGAATTCCGTTTTAGGTGAATTCTAAACTACTGAAGAATTGAAGCACAGGCGTTGGAAAGAGAGGCGCTCACATGGCTCAAGCCTCATAGGATTTCAAGTCAAAATTTTCTATTAATATTCCAAATAAGATCTTTAACAAAAAGAAACTAAACAATTTATGAAAATTATGTTAATCCAAGTTGTTAATTTCTTAAGAAATTTATTAACTAATTTTAATTAAAATTTAACTAATTTATTATTAACTAATTTAATATTAACTAATTTAATATTAACTAATTTAATATTAACTAATTTATTATTAACTAATTTATTATTAACTAATTTATAATTAATTAATTTATAATTAACTAATTTATAATTAACTAATTTATAATTACCTAATTTATAATTAACTAATTTATAATTAACTAATTTATAATTAACTAATTTATAATTAACTAATTTATAATTAACTAATTTATAATTAACTAATTTATAATTAACTAACTTATAATTAACTAATTTATAATTCATTAACTAATTTATAATTAACTAATTTATAATTCATTAACTAATCTATTATTAATGGATAATTACTAAATATCATAACTGTTAATTTACGATAATTTTTTCATATTGGCGATAATATTTCAAATATTCTGGGCTAGTTGGAGAACTAGTTGGAGCCTCCCATCCCCCCCTCCATCCAATCTTGTTCGAATTGTTGAATTTAAGTACACTTTTTGCAAGTTATATTAAATTCGTGTAAATAATTCGTATAATTTTGTATTGAGTTCTTTGAGTATTATCCAAGCATCTTCAAATGTTCTTTCAAAAAGTTAAACAAATAAGTTTCAATGAGTAAAGAGTAATTTGTAAAAGGAACCATTCTTTTTAAAATGGCCCTCCCACGAAGTTAATTTTGGAAAACCTAATAACTTTCAATTGAAAGCAGATCAAACTATTAAATTGCAATATTCTCTATAAATCATGGAATTAATTTCTGATGCCCTCTGTGAAGTCGTTTTCTCAGAAACGGGAATATTACAATTTAGGTTTTAGAGTGCAAAGTGTCTCTAGTGTCTTATCATATGTATCTCTTTTGATAGCCATTTAAAATCAAGAGTTCATACATAAAACAACACAAACGCGCCCCGAAAAACTGGTAATTTAGAATAACTTCAGACAGAGTGGATAGCGCCCCATTTCAATACAAATGCAGCGGCGGTTTAAGGCCCAAGCGACACAAACAGATGCTTGGGGCGCCAGATTAAGGAGGGCGTTAGATTTGAATGTAAAAATGGTTAGCTGTAGATTTCTATAGAAACATTGATATCTATATCTGATTACTTAATTATTTAAAAAAAAATTACATTTCATAGAGGTTACATAATTTATATCGGCCCACCAGTATTATATAACTACAAATCAGCTGTCTATACAAATCCCCATACAAACCTATATTAGGCCAATTTTGTAGATGCAGATACTGACTAGATCTAGATGCAGTACTGACTGAACGATATTTTAACAAACAAATATCTGTCTTAGTATTTAGGAAAAATTCGGCATGTTTAAAACAGTATTTTAACCAGAAAGTTAAAAGAATTTCAAAAGTTGGCTGATTTCCTACGAAATGGTACTTCATGCAAAAAAAAAAGTTGGGGCACCAAAATTATGATTGCCTGCGTTAAACATATTTCCATGGAAATACCTTAAAAAAATTATCTGCGAAAACGTTTGGTATTAATTTGAAAATTCACATATTTATCTAATCCGTGAATAGCAGAAACTGATGTTTAGTGAAAACTGTCTAAAAAATCAAATATAGTTTTACCACAAAAGCAAAAACTCAAGTGCAGTTTTATCGAAATGCATCTGTAGACAATAAAAAAAATATTTCTTCTATCTAAGAAAGGTCAAAGTTGATAAATAAATTAGGCAATAAAAATCTTATCAAGATAACACTGCTCTTCACTCCTCAAAACAACTTACTTTCGTTTGCTTTCACTAGACAAGCGAGAATTTTGTTAAATCATCTTTATTTATCATTGTTCAACAAAAAATCTTTTCTTGCGGGTTTTCATTTGATAAATCTAATTTGTCTGTACCATACCTAAACCAGGCGTATGAATGGGAAGGGAGACTCATGAGACAGGAGGCTCAAGTCCCCCTTCTCCCCACAGGATTTTAAGTCAAAATGTTCTACAATATTCCAAAAAAAAAATCTTAAACACAATTTTTTCATACAATTTATGAAATTTTTTTTAACCATAATTTTAATTTCCACAAAGATTAGTTTCTTTTAAGAAATTTATGCAATTAAATAACACAATATTCATTATTAATTATCCCTAATTAACAATTACTAATTAATGCTTATTACCGATTAGCATAACGGTTAATTTATTTTTATTAGTCAGTATTCTGAGTATGGAACTAGTTGAGCCCTTTCCCCATATTTTTTTAATTGCTACGCCACTGGCTGTTATTTATTAGTATGGAAGAGGTTTTTGTGTGTGTGTGTGGGGGGGGGGTTCATTTTCCTACAATACCATCTAATTAACATTTATATGTACTGTGATATTAAATCCAATATCTTAATAATTTGACATGTACAGACCGATGGAAAGGGTTCTTACCTCCCCCCCCCCCATCCCCATTCCTTTACTTCCGCCACTGACAGTTATTCTAGGCGACAAGGTGAATACTTGTTCTTTTGGTTCCAGTTCCACAAGAATATAATTTATTAAGTTTATAAAAAGTGGAGCTTTTAATCTAACTAACTTCAGTACAGAGAAGTATTTTGGTAATCGAGAAGCCCCAAATACTTCAGGTTGTAAAGAAAGAACGGTTTCGTAAAAAAGAGGTAAATGCCAACCTAGTTCTTTGAGCGCAAATGGTTAACATTTTAACAAATGCAGTGAATGAACAACGGTACTGTTTCAATTTCAGCAACCCCTCAGAGAGAAGCCGCTCTCCGGAATGTCTGGAGGGGGTCAGACAACACAGCTGTATCTTTAAGCCCCCCGATGCAGAGGTTGGATGAATTTGACCTCGGTTGAACCCAGAGAGGGGTGCTGCCCTGCATTTCGGAAGACACAGAAACCGCACCAATGAGAATTAGCGGAACTACAGTGAAACGGACCCCCCTTGCGTTCCCTTTGAACTTTTGCCTTCCGCAAATAATCACTGTAAAACTAATAATCCAAACACGTAACACCCGCGCGACGTTGCACGGTAATGAACGTACACGAGTGTGAAATAATCGATATAACTAAATAATTCAAACTATGCACTAAAATAATTCCAGCGTTGCCCGATAATCTAGATATGTAAATGAGAGTGTATGTGGGTTTGTATTTTATACAAATCTACATTGTAAAAAAAAGATGCTTAAAAATTAGTACCTGAACATACTCATTTTCTTTGAGAACGATTGCGTCGTAATTGAGCGATGACGTACTCAAATTTAAGCAATCATACTTTCTCAAAAATGAGCAGTGTGATTTAATATTGCTAACATTGGCTTCTGGTCAAGCCATCTTAACAAAAAAAAAAATCTGACAAACTTAAAATAGTTGTTCAGAAGATAGTTTTCCATGTCATTTGATGTCGATTGCTTAAATGGAAACTGAGTTATTACAACTCAATTATCTTCCCATTCTTTTGACATACCATTTAAAAAAAATCTTTTTTATAACTTCTTCAAGTCGCTTTGGTAGTGCAACGGAAAATTCAATGGATTGCTTTGTTTTAGGATATGGGTTCGATTCTCTCTAAGTATTGGTTGTAATTGTCGATATTTATTAAAAGGGATTTATGAAAGACATGTACTCATATTTGAGTACATGTCTTTAAAAAATGAAACGTATGTATTCAGTGATATGATAAAAATAGAATGTACTCAAAATTGAGTACTTATTTTTGAGTACCTATTTTTAACAGTGTACAGTTTTATTTCCAGCTATTTGCACATTTGACCTTCAAAAAAAGAGGAATGTCACTGCCTATAAGAGAATTCGAAAATCCACTCATATCTTTTAGCAGAAATTACTTCTTACTAAAACCGACAGATGGCACCAAAGTGAAGAAATCGGCCAACACTATGTAAAGTCCAGGCAACGCTGGGTACTTCAGCTAGTTAATCTATACAAGCATAAATTCATTCGGAGTGTTTGTTAATTCAAAAAATACATACTGATAATTTTTGTTGTGACGCGATTTAATGAAACTGGTATATCATCGAAAATTGTAATTATATTTTAACTCTTTTCCAAATATCATGAAGACTTGATACATGATGAATTTGCATAATTCCCATGACTTTGCGGTATTAATAAAGAGAATTTCTAATATGTGGTGATTGATAATAAATGTAATTTTACATTGAAAAATTGGACCGACATTTTTTTTTTTTAAATTGAGTTTTTTCCAAGCCAGGAGATCATTATTATAAAAATGTTTTTTATTTAATGCAGAGTTGATTTTGATGTAAAAGAGATGGAGTGAGATTTGCAATTATTCAGTAAAATTAATAAGTCTCTTATTCAATAAAATTAATATAAGGGAAAATATACTCTACCAATGTCGAAAAATCTATTGCATAAGGGTAGCTAGCTGTTATTTAGAAAAATACTTTAAGGCTAAATTTGTATTGGAAATAAATTTACGCAATTAAAACTGCATACAGATTACGTTTACACATAACTTTATTTAGTGTTCATAAATATTCAGTCTCTTTTAATACTTACAATACCGTTTTATTCACTCTGGCTGCATAGAGTTTGTTCATGTTTTTTTTCCCATTCTACTTTAATCATGTTTGAACAGTTGTTGAACAACGATTGAGTTTTTATTGACGCATGCCTTTACTTGCTTTAAAGGAAATAAATTATTTTTTGTTTGAGAAAAAAAATATTCCTTAAAGAAAACAGCTTTAAGTAATTTGTTAAGTTTTTTTAAAATTTATTTATTAATTAATTTGTCCAGCACACACCCTTATTCCGCCATGTTGGAGTTAACAAGCAAAAAGTCCGACGAACTCGATTATAATCTGACGAAAACCAATAACAAGCCAGTACATAAAGAACCATGGAATAACCTTGATTTATACGCATTTGGAAAATGTCAACAGCTGCCGAGTTCAAATAACGTCAGTGTATGAGAATAACAGAATTCAAAAAAGGGAATTAGTGTGAGAGTATGAACAGGTGCGTAAACGAGTCATCCAGCGTGCAACACCTGAAAGTTATCTAGGAAAACTCTAAAAGGGTAGGAGGGATGAACAATTTCATAAATAGGAGACATATAGGCATGTAAAAAATCCTTGTTTCAATAGTTTTATTTGGAACTTAAGATACTTTAGATTAGGCGGTTGCCAAAGTGTTGTAAGTCCAAAAACAAAGTTCTGTGATAAGAGCATTTAAAGTCTCTCCTTTGCTGTAACGTTAGGTGAGATGACATTTCAACTCATTGTTTGGGTAACCTATTGTAATAGAGTCAGGAACCATAACACTTGACCAAATATGAAATAATAGATCCAGCTGTCTAGTTATGGACAATGGTATTAGCTCATTTTCGGATTTTTGTGGCTTATGTCATTTGGCATTTAGCCCAGGACGACCTATATAGAAGACATGGTGTACAGTTAATTTCTTTTCGTATATATAAATAGTTAGGATGGCTCCGGATATGCGATCTTGTTCACTAACTATAAGTAAATGTTGCCTTCATATTATATATTTACTACACTTCGTTTTGAACACATAACAGGAAGCAGGCAATTGTAATATAATGCAAGTTTTATTTAGCTGTTTGGGGTTTTTGAATACAAAACTCTTCAAATTATTATTAAACTTAATAACGTTAAAAGCAGGACATTTTCCTGTATTTGATATATATTTTGAACGAAAATTATCTAATTTTGTAGTGATAAAACTTAGAGGCTAGAATTTCGCTAGGTTTCGAGAAAATCTTATGGACCTAAAAAGACCTTACAAAATATCGAAATTGTAAAGGCTTTGTTTTCACTAGAGATAGTTTAATTCATATATTTTAAATAAATTCTTTTAATTATTTTTATTTATTTTAATATAAAAATAAATCAAATCATACAATTTATCTCGCATACCCCTAGATAAAACTTTTCGTTTATGAGTATCCCCTATTCTCTTAACCCTCGACACCCATTCCTCTATGCAAACAAAAGTGTGTTTTTGTGGAGCCATGCTATTCTTAGGTTAGCTCGTAATTGGCATATTAAACAAAGACTTACATTGCTGACACATATAGGGTTTTATTTTCAATTTTACGTATTACATTTATATATTTTATTTTTGGTGTTTTGCGCCTTTACCAACATTATTTTCGAACATCCCCAAACAGAACGCCACGTACCCATGTATGCGTACCACAGGTTGACAAACGCTAAATTAGAGGAATAAAGTTTTTAGTTTTGTGATGTGACATATCCGAGAACCTGTTACATGATAGGTTGATGTTTTATTGTCGATTCCAAATTCATTCGCATGGCGGAAGAGAAGCATAGATATCTCAAAATATTAAAATATCCAGAAAAATGACTCGTCAATATGCAAAAAAAATTACATAAAAACAAACATAAATTAAAGAATTTTTGAGCAAATACAAAAATCCGCCTGTGATATGTAAAAATCCGCCTGTGATATGTAAAAATCCGCCTGTGATATGTAAAAATCCGCCTGTGATATGTAAAAATCCGCCTGTGATATGTAAAATTCCGCCAAAACCGTTATCGGCCATGAGTAAATATCACCCACCAAAAAGAGAAGCACGTCCTGTTAGGTTTTCTTCTAGTGTGAGCCCGCATCTTGCCCCACTCGAGTGTTGACAGAATCAGCAAAGTGAGAAATGCAGACATTCTGCAGAATGCCTGGAGATTCCGGGCAAAGTATGAAATAAGCGAATTCTTTTAATCTATAATATACTTTGCCGAGGTATTCTATAGAAGGCCTAATGCAATGTTATTTACACAAAAGTACGAGATGAGATTCTTAAAGCTCGGTAAGTATGATATAAAACTCAATGTACGCTTTTATAAAGTTAAATTCCGACGATTCAAATTGCACGATTGAAATAAAAAAGGTTGAGGATTTTTTTAACGAATAACACATTTTTGTTTAGCTGTTCGATAGAAAATTAAGGGCCGATGCATGCAAAATCTTGAAAATCCACTTAGCGCAGTCCTTTGTGACTACTCATCCCCTCCGAGCAGTCAGTTTGGGTACCGAGCAATGGTACATTGATTTAAAAAAAAACAGCTGGTACCCCCTCTGAGCAGTCATTGTGGAATACTTATCCCCTTCCAACAGTAAGCTTTGGCACCGGGCAATGGCACATTGCCTTTTAAAAACAGCTGATACCCCTTTCGAGCAGTCGTTTGTATTATCACATACGTCTATCGGACAATCGTTTTGTGAATATCACATTTTAATATTTTTTTTCATTGGAATTCAGTCTAAACTAAACCCAAATGAAATTTTTCATTTATTTTTTATTAAAAAGCATGTTCAAATTCAGTAAATAATAATAATAATAAAAAAAGATTTTATGTACGGTAAACTGTATATTTTACTTAACATTGCATTAGCATCACTACAATTTAGAGGGCTGCTAACTTTGGCATAGTACTCTATTTGGCTATACTATATTAGAGAGGAAGAGCAGTAAAGTTTGGGGGTGGATTTATCATATCGATTTAGAAAAAAAATTCTGAAGCGATTTGAACGTACTCCAGAATTTTTTACTGAAGCAGAATAAAAGACGAACAAAAGAAACATTTCAAAATGTAATATACAAAGCCCAACTCAAGGGAAAACTCATTTACTTTCAACAATAAGGAATCAAAGATAACGCTATACCTATCATATGATGCGTTTCAAGATTTGCTCGATTAACAGAGCACTGCGGCGTGAAAGTACTTTTATTTGTCAAACGTGATTTTTATCACAGGCCCATTTTACATAATTTAAGAAGAGAAAAGACTTATCAGCATATACCACACAAACGGGTGAATAGAGAGCAATTTTGCAGAAAGAAATTTTGTAATATTACCCTGTTGAATGTAAAAAATTACTTTTAAAAAAATTATTATTTTTGTCTAAACGACCCGTTTTTATCCAACAAAAAAGTGCCAACAATAAATAGCATACATAATATATGATTCTATTAATAATTTTAATGAGTAACAAAAAGAGAAGATTGTGCTTAACACGTTCGCTGCCACTGACGCGCTGGCGCGTGATACATTCTTTAAAATAACACGTAAAAGGCAATAGTCAACTTGCATCCTTTTAGACATCGGCAGTGAAAGTGTTAAAAAATAAATCTGATCAGTTGATTACCTTCGCACTAGAACAGAACACTGTGTGTTGTCATTTTAAACTACTGTCAAATAACGACAGTGACACTTGGGACAGCACCCTACTCTAAATTTCAACACCACAACCCATGGAAATAGTTTAAACATTTGCATTCAATGCTCAAGTTTGTTATTTCCGTTCTTTTTCTGAAACATTAAAATCCCGTCCATGTTCTTTTTACGTTTAGGGTGGACAATTATAAAAATACAAAAATTATGCGTGAAGCCGAATATTAACCCTTTGCATTCCACGAACACTTTGCGATTTGTGTTCTTTCTATGGAACAGTTATTCCTCTTTACGTTCTTTTCCACAGATTTTTTTTATACTCATAAAGGGAAAAAAAATCCTAATCTGTTTTGTATTTGCAAGAGAACAAGCTGCAAAAAACATTCATTTTCTAAATACAATATCCTGCTGTTCTCGTTTATTTTAAAGAACAGGGAAACGAAAGAACGGGTCGTTATGTTGGCGAATGAGAGGAGCCTTCGGAGTGCGAAGGGTTAATCCAATTATACAAATCTCATATGATAAGTGTTTTATGACATTTGTCAAATGTTTTTAAAAAATAACAGGGGTTGTGAGTAATTTCAATCTGAAGTAAGTGTTAGAATATCCACATACTTGAAGCTTCTACACTGTTAACAATAAATACTCGAAAACAAGTAAAATGTACTCATTTTTGATTACATTCGATGCTTATCATAGCCCCGAATAAATAAGTTTCATTTTTGGAAAAAACATGTACTCAAAAGTGAGTACTGCAGTGAGTAAACATGAATTAAAAAAAAGCAGTAGACTGTCTACATGGGCTGCCTTCATAAATCACTTTCAATAAATACCGACAATTACAACCAACACTTATCGGGAATCGAACACATATCCTAAGACACAGCAGTCCAGTACCTTATCCGTTGTACTGGGTGACGTGAAGAAGTTATAAACAGAATGAGAAGCAAGATTATTTAATTGCAATTTCTCAGTTCCATTTAAGCAATAGACATCAAGTATTGTGGAAAACCATCTTTTGAACAACTATTTTAAGTGTGACAGATGGCTTTGTTCAGATGGCTTGAACAGAAGATTAAGTTAGCAATATTAAATCCCATTGCTCATTTTCAGAAAGTACGGTTGCTTAAATTTGAGTACGCCATCGCTCATTTATGATGCAATAGTACTCAAAGAATGAGTATGTTCAGGTACTCATATTCAAGTAATTTTTTTTACAGTGTAGATGACAAAAAAAATATTTTACAGTTTGCGAGATGATAAATTTTTAAACTCAAGAATTTTCTTTCACTTTAAAGATCAGAAGAAAACAATACGTCGTTATTTTGGTGACTTAAAGCGACACACCAGTGCAAAGGGATGATAAAATATGTTGATACCCAAGTGATAACACATTTTTAAATAGAGTTAGATAAACAACAATCTAACAAAAGAAGACCGTTTTTCTCTTTCAATTTGAAGAGCAGGTAACAAAAGAACAGATCGTTATTTTAGTAACTGAGAGTCGTCACTCGAATCCAAAGGGACAACTTTGACTGTTCATATCTTTTAGTTTCGTTATATTTGTTGTAGTTTTTTTTAAAGCTATAAACTATTTTATTTTTATGCTCTGAATTTGCTTTCACTATTATGTCCCTTTACTAAAAAAATATCCAGATTCTTTTCGCTCAGCTAAGCATAATATTGGAATAGTTAAAAAAGATTCTTCCAAAGAAAAGTAACCGTGCATGAAATAGACAGTGGTGGCAACGAAACAAGTGTGACGGTGGAAAAGGATGAAAGAGTGCAAATGTACGACCAGATGTGATGGATAGATTTCAAAATCAAATTCAAGAACCAGAGATATTTTTGAAATTTAAATCGAAAATTTTATACATATTATAAAATAGTAGAAGGGTTCATGTATACACGCAGGACCGTCTTTAGTAGTAGTGGGTCCCGGTACGAACTTATAAGCGGGGCCGCCCCTTTTAATTCTTCAAAGAAACTTATGATTAAGTTTAAAAGAAAAATAAATTGTGTAACTTACGAATAAATGTGATATATGTGTGAAAGATTTTTTAAAATTTTGAATGAGCCAATGGTATTTTTTTATCAACTAAAAATATTTGGTGCGACTACATTTCATTTGCATAGAAAATTTATTAGAGAACTTCGCTATGCAAAAGTCAGCATTATTTTGTTCTTTTTATAGAAAATTAAAAATAGGGTTAATTTGATATCGAATAAGACCCAATTTAAGTCAGTCGTGCGATCTTGACACTGAGTTATAGTGCTTGAATGGATCCATTTAAGTTGAAATGTGCAACAGTGTTTTTAACGTAATATCCCATATAAATGACTAGCTGATAAACCCGTTCTACGCACAGGAAGGAAATAAGTTACAAAATAGATACAAATACAATAATTATAAGTGAAATAAATAATATTCTTAATTTGTCCCCCATCATGGGGAACGAAATAAAGTATTAAAAGTTCTAATTTGTAACGAAATTTTATTAGAGTGGGGATTTTTTTTAGCGTGGTCCCCGCAAGAACTGGAAAGATTGATATTATGGAGAAGTTGGCTGTACAATAATATGGATATGTATATATATATATATACGTTACTCCCGTTGATTAACATCCATACTTTAACCTTTAGTAACATCCCAGAAATTTAACGATGAACAATTCTTATATTTGTGTAATATTAACTATTACAAGAAAGGCGAAATTTTATTTATTTGGCGACATTTCTTATTTATTTGACGAAATTTTGCAAATCATATTGATCCTCATAGTTTTACATACTATTAAAAATGTCCATTGTTTCAATTTTATTTTTTGCATTGTTACATGTTCTCCATGTTAATCCTATTGGAAGGTTTTTAGAAAATCTTTATTTTGGCAGTTCGAGTTCGAATGTTTAAAAATCCTTTCGTAGTGCATCTCTACCGCCCAAGATGAACCTGTGCTCCAAATTTCAGCACTCTATGTCTTTTAGATCTGTAGATACCCAAACTAACAGCGCTATGAACATCGAAAAAAAGGGGTTTTACACCCCCTTAAATACGTTCGATCGCAACAAAAATAGCTTACTTTTCCTATATAAGGTATAAGTAAGAACTTTGCCAAATTTCTTCTTCATAGGTATACGGGAAGTTGAAGAATTAGTGATGAGTGAATGAGTGGGGTTTTCGCATTTATATATATAGATTTTTAAATCGTTTCACGTTAAAAGTTGAAACATAACAAAAATCTGTAAATTTTTCATTTTGTCTATATTTCTCTGATGACCGCGAGGCCCCTCCAGAAGCACGCGGCCCTGTTCAGTGGCACGCTTCGCACGCCCCAAAGAGCGGCCCTTTTTTATATCAATGGCATGGTTTGGACTGATTGGAACAGTTATTAGAATGTACAAAGAAAACTTGTTGTTGGATGTTTATTATTTGGGTATTTTACATCATGTACATAAATTCTGTAGTATACACCTCCGCGACGAATCTTAGCAATTGATCTATTAAAAGGAAGATAATTTCCTGAAGAACTGACAAATTGTACATTCATCTTATAACCATCAACTGTTTGTTTTAAAAATACGTTTAAAGGTTATTGCTCAAAAAATATTAAAAAAAAGTGTTTCCGATATCTGTCTTGAATATGAAATTGTAGCGTAGTCGATAGTGGAAGGGACTTCGGAATAATAAGTCGCATGTTAGAGTCAAAACAGGAGCCACTCAAATTCAGTGGCGGCCCGTGGTCGAAAATGTTAGTGCAGCCGAAATCATGTAACTCCCCCCACGGCACTTTCCACAACCATACATGAACGGACATTCTTTAATATTTATTACTCAAACTCTAATCAAAGTTTCATTTCAACTTTTATGAAAGATAACATGTGAAAAAAAATAGAAAACATTTATTTTTTGAAAATTAAATCAATCCTCCTTTCAAACTTGCGAATCGGTCAATTTTAATATTAATGTAAATAAAGAAACAACAACACACGTGTAAACTTATCGAAAACTATTTCCGCTTGGAGAGATTGTTCGACATTTTCGTTTCCTTTACCCCACCCCACAGATTCAGTAACGAACCAATCATTTAATCGAAATCCCAAGTACAACCGAAAAAAACCTTTTCCGCTGCGTTTGTGTCGTCACAGCCTCCATTTTAGCGTGTTGGGAAAGCCATTCCACGTAAGGTTGCCATGGCGACGATGCAGCCGATTTCGAACTTCGCGTTTTGGCTGCAGTTTTGATTGAATGGAGTTTTTTCCTCACCTGAATTTGTGCATTACGGAAAGAGGTTTGCTATTTATCGGAGCCAAACGAAGTCTATCGCCCAACAATTTGTGACCACCTTGTGTGTCTGTGGGAGTTCGCAAACAATCAAATGCCACTGACCCTACCGACGTAAATGTGGTGAGTGACAATTAACTCATTTTTCAAGAGAGCTGTTTGAAAGTTTGTAGAGTTTTTATAAAGAATGGAAAACAATCGTCAAAGGTGTGTTTTTTAATTAAAATATTTTTTTTCAAATACCATAATTAAAGTGCTATATAAATGACAATGTGAAGATTCGAATGAGCTCTTAAGGCTGTTTTACAATTGAGAGTTTTTCTCTCTCGGACAGATCTTGGAAGTTATTCGCATCGTGAAAAAAAATATCCGATTGAAGTGACCAGAGTCGTCGCTAGAACTTATGATTGGGGAAGGAGCCTTAAAATGGCCAAGTCAAATATGGGTTTTTACTAACTTTTTTAGAGTCACATTACTAACATTTTTAGAGTCACATTACTAACATATTTAGAGTCACATTACCAACTTTATGAAGAATCTGGTAATTTACATGTTTTTTCACGCTTGAATAGGAAAAGTAATTTTAGATGGGACATTTCCAGCCCAACCAGAAAATTGATTAAAATTTTGCAGTTTTTTTATAATAATGTCCCCAACATTTTTCAGGCCAACGCAAAGAATGTCAGTAAATTCCTGTAGAGTTCGCAAAATCTCAAACCTTGTTGGAAAATTTGTGAAACATTGGGCTTTTTTTCAAAGTGACACTTCTTAATTTCATTAAAATAAAAATCAAATACTTAACAAGTTTGCCAACTAGATGGCACACGGCCAGACGTCATTTTGCAGATTTTTACATTGTCCACGCGTGGGCACTTTCATGCCTACACGGGCCGTTAGACTGTATATAAATTCCTGTTGACTTATAAAAATCACAAACCTAGTTAACAAACAAGTGAAATATTTGGGTTTTTTTTAAAGTGAAACTTCTTAGTTTAATTAAAAAAAAAGCCAAATGTTCAACAAATTTGCCAACTAGGTTTTGATTTTACCAAATCTACAGAAATTTATCAATATTTCGGGGGGGGGGGGGGGTAGTCCCCTCCTCCTGCCCCCCTCCTCTTAGCGAGGGCCCTGTGGCTTGGACAATGGAAAGTCGAAACCCATTTAATTCTTCTCGTTAACAGAATGATCTCTGATGTAAACGTTCGGCGACTTTATTCTCATAATTTATCAACCCTAAGAATAACTAACTCATTAAATAACTAAACCGCGTTAAAATCTCATGCTCACCTAAAAAGCACTTAACACGCTTATGTAATATATCGATATTTTGTAAAATAATTATGGTGGATAGTTTTAAAAATATGATACTTTTTATATCGATTGTAGGTTCCTTTGTAATACAAAAGGAAATTATTTCAAACTGGAACTCTATCGCGGAAAACTAAATTTCAAGAACAAGAATGTCCATTAAAAATTTTAAATTAACTCACCATTATCAGTAATTCACTTGAAAATACTTTCAGTTTTTAGGTTTCTTCGCATATTTCCAATTTGTCCTAATTTCTTCTACTCTTCTAATGAATGTTCAATTAATTAATAAGTTTTTGTAAATAAAATAATTAAAATCAGCAAGGATCAAAAAAAAAATCTTCTAAAATTAATAGAAGCATGGATAAAATAAATATTTTTATTGCTGATGTGTGAGTTTTGGTTCAAATAAATTGTCAAGAAAAAATCTTTAAATCGCCCGTATATTTGATTTCCATGTAATTTTATTTAGGCTGTGTTTCCGTTAAAAAATAGTATAAATTAAAAACAATAAAAATTAAATATTTATGACATTATGAGTAATGTAATTTATTAGATGAAATTATAATTAATTATTTTAAACCCAATTGTTTTTATCAATCAAAAGTGTAATACTATTTTGATAATTTTTACATTCCTGTTTGAGAATGTTGCCAAAAAACAAACGCTGGAGCAAAAATTTTCCTAATTCAGACAACTATTCCTCTTTGCACACCAAAAGAGAATAACATTTTACAAAAGTATTGTAAATCAGCTATTTTCAATTAACACGTGTTAAATTCAAAAACATAATGACAAAATTCCCTGTCAATAGAGACTGAAATAGGCGACTACATTCCAGACGAAAAATTCCGAAACTTTATCGCCTGTATTCGAGACCAAGCAATCAATTAAAAGCTCGCAATATTTCGACCGCATTTCACTTTGTTTACTCAACGTTGTTTCGAAAGATAACCCCCGCTGGATCGTCAACGAGAACACGACAGATTTATGGAAACTTCAAGTCGAATATTTCAGTTATGAGTTGCCTATCAGAAAAATGTGTCATAAAACTTACGAATTTGGACAGGAAACCGTCTATGAAATGAAGAGTGAGTAATGAACAAACATCTGCCTTATAAAACAATTTCAGATGTCAAACCCAATATAAATACAAAGCTTTATTTACCCGTTCTATTGTTCCTGTTCTTTAAAATGAACGATAACAGCTTGTTCTTAAGTTCTAAAACATCATACCTTCATTATATTGTTCTCTCACTCCAAAACAAATCTCAAAATAATAATTTGTTCTATATATTTGTTCTATATACATATGCTACAAAAACTATATTTATTTACTATATTTGTCATCCAGGAGTACTAATAATTTGTGGTAAATGTAACTGTTTCTTGAAAATAACTTACTGTCAGAGACATTCTTAAGAGTGTAAGTAATTAATAAAATTAACATTTGTTTTACAACTTTTACTTGAAACTCTTTCTCTTGAGTAATGATAATTTTTCTGTCGATCGCAGGTTCCCATGTGATACAAAAGAGAATAATTTCAAAAATGGACAAAATCGACCGCGGAAAGCTAAACTTAGTGAACAAAAAATGTTCCTCAATAATTTTTAAAATAAGCTTTACCATTTCATGTTACATGATATGTTTGCATTATTATATTACATATGTTATTGATAGGTCAAATTCATCAATAATTTCTGTACCAATAATTTTCAGAGTCAGGCCGGATTCAAGCTCAAATTTGTCGATTTTTGTTTATTTGCAGATTATGTTTTTATGCTCGTTTAAAAAACGCTTGAAAACTAAGTTTGTTATCTATCCAACCATACCATCGAAATTCATTCTTTTTTTTAAAGCATTGAAGCGATATCTATAAAACCCAATGTTTAGTTAATGTTTCTAATGTTTTAGCAGTGGCGGCTCGCCCACTACAGCAAGTACAGCCGGGCTGCATCTAATTTTATTATATTTTAAAACTAAAATTATATATTTTACTAATTTTTTTTTAAATGAAGATTAGAATTGGAAATGGAGATTAAATTTCAACTCTAAGTAAAAACAATCTCCGATAAATAGCAAGCGTGTTTCCGTAATGCACAAATTCAGGAGAAGAAAAAACAAAAACTCCATTCAAACAAAATTGCAGCTAAAAAGCGAAGTTCGAAATCGGCTGCATCGTTGCCATGGCAACCTTACGTAGTATGACTTCCCCAGCACGCTAAAATGGAGGATGTGACGACACAAACGTAGCGCAAAAGGATTTTTTCAAATTAGTTGTACTAGGGATTTCGAATAAATGATTGGTTCATTGCTGAATCGGCGAGGCGGGGTGGAGGAAAACGATAATTACGAAGAATCTCTCCAAACGGAAATAGTTTTCGATAAGTTTGCACGTGTGTTGGTTGTTTCTTTACTTAAATTAATATTAAAATTGACCGATTCGCAAGTTTGATAGGAGGATTGATTTTATTTTCAAAAAATAAGTAAGTGTTTTCTATTATTTTTACATGTCATCTTTCATAAAAGTTGAAAGGAAACTTTGGTTTGAGTAATAAATTTTAAAGAATGTCCGTTCGTGTATGGTTGTGAAAAGGGGGGGGGGGGAGTTACATGTTTTCGGCTGCACTAACATTTTTGACCACGGGCCGCCACTGTGTTTTAGTTAAGAGTAGGATTCAACTTTTCCCTCTATTGTAAAGTTGCCCGAATGTGGCCCGTCTGGCTCTGAAATGTAGTTTTTTTTCTTGATGATGTTAGCAAATAACGAATGTCTCAGAAAACAAGTATCTTATTATAGGGTGATCACAAATTATTGAGCAATGGTCATTGTTCGGCCTTTATAACATTTAGCTATATTGGCTTAATATAGTATTACTAGCATGCCCTTGCAATACTTATGGCATGAACAACCCCCCCCCCCCTCTCCACTACTTCACACACACATTCGTTGATTCGTTATAACTACTCATATATGGCACCCCGTTCAAAGAATTCTACGCATAGATGGTAGCACTACTAAAGGCTCGTTTAAAAAATGTTTGGAAACTAATTATTTTTAAACGAATTAAAAAAAAAGAAATCATGAGACAAAAGTATGATTCGTCTCTGCTTCGGGAAATTCTCTTTCTTTTTATACCTCACATGTTGGGATCTGTTACGTGATCCTCAAAAGGATCTTTACTATTGAAATAATATGATTTTTCTTAACTACTTCTCATGTGTTACACAAGTCACTTAGGTTTAGTAGCAACACTGAAAGTATATAATACATAGCAACAAAAAAAATGGATGATGATGTGTAGCCAAACAATACTAAACAATCAAACTATGACCATCGCCCAAAAATTTTTCACCACCCTGTTTTACTAACACACAATTTTCAATTTGTTTTGCAAGGCACAGTATTTTTTTTTGTTTACTTCGTTAGTTTACTTTCTAGGTTTTCCCCAAGTACGACAAAACCAAATAAACAATTTACCCTAGATTTCCTTATCCTAATACATGTGAAAATCTCAAAATTCTCTCTTCATCACGATGCGTTCTACAATAGAATTTTGGATTATCATAAATCACGTTAACTCTTTGAAGTCGGCTTTTCTAACATATCTTTTCATCCCCCTTCCCCATTCCACCTTTGTGGCAAAAACTCGTCGCAGAAAATGCAGCCGCTTTTCCAAAAATACATTTTTGGACTGTTTGTTCGGCGGCTATAAATCTCATTATGCGAGCGATTCAAGTGTCAGCCGGGAAATCTTTACTGGGAAAGTGATTTAAAAGTGTTTTGTTCTATAAATTCCTCCAGTTCCATGCATGCAAGCTGTACCTTCGCATTTCTTAGCTTCCATATTTTTCGTAAAGTCGCGATATTTTGATGCCTCTTCTTATCTATGTGACACTCAAGGATACCATCTTGGGAAATTTGGGTTTTCATCTCGAAATTGGTAAAACAAAAATTCGTAAAATAAGTTTTTTATCCCAATGCTATTTAAAATAAATGATAAAAAAATAAATTCGAAATTAGCGGGTACACAGTACATCCAACTTTTCCGTAAAAGTTTTTGTAAATTCGGCCATTTGACGCCGCGATTGCTTTGATTTTAAAGGTGGAAAATATTTTTTTTTGCATATTTATTGCCGTTTTAATAACGTTAATTTTTTTTTTCAATTTTAGTTACGTTTATTATTTGGTTACCATCAGCTAACAAAAGTGGCCGGTTTCAGCGAAAATAGACGCCGTTTTTTATTTTATTTTAAAAGTAGTTAATTTAAGATTTTCCGAATATTGAAAAAGAATTTTATCGTTTTGGTGTTTTCTTTAGTTTTAATTTGGTTGTACACTTATTTCACTACATAAAAGCCAGTCAGTTTTAACCCCTCCCCCTCCAATGAAAAATAATAGGCCCTTTTGACGCCCAGATTTTACCGATTTTAGCAAAAATCTATTCTGCATTGTCATTAAAGTATCCTTTAGATTAAAAAGGGCCCCTTTTCCTCAAAATTGCATCCAGCACCTTTTCATTTCTAGTGTTATCAGAGAGAAATACAAGGAGTTAAAACATAATTTATTTATTAAAATATTTAATTAGTGAAAACAGTTGTAGAAATAAACTTGTCAGGAATATCTCCGAAAATTATGACTTTTTTGGTTCTATATCTGGAATCTCTTATTATCTGTTCAATAATTGATTTTTATTTTTTGATTTGATTGAATAACGAAAATATTTTTTTTATCAATTTTAATGAAGGATATTAAATGTATTTGTCAAATTAATATACACATAAAAATAACTTGTAAAATATTGTATATATTGGTTTAATAAAACATAGTTTTTACTCATCGACTTCGCTTATATTTTAAACAAGTCACTTGAAGTTTAGTAGCAACAAACAAATTAGTTAAAGTATAACAAAAGCATCCCAGTATAACAGCCAACCTGTATATTAAACATATTGCCGTTGCACGATTTTGATCGAAAATTAGATTTTCTCCCTCTTTATATCGGAAATCTAATATACTTCTTATTTATAAATACCGAATGAACAAAATATAATTTTCCCTAATGACAGCAATATATTCCAAGTAGTAAGAATAATCAAAATCGAAGAGAATGATTATAAGGTATGGTTCTTGGAGATTTATTCCTGTTGGTTGAAACGCCGGATACATCGAACACATATGACATTTAATTCTAAGTAGAGACATTCATTTTTTTTTAATTTTTACATTGGAATAAATTCTTAAAATTTAGAAATGAATGTTGGGCAATATAAAATAATTTATTATTTCTGGAATATTCATTTTCGAAAAAAAAAGTAATAAATAAACAGTAGAAGATTTTTGAACTTCTACAGGTAATAGAGATTTCCGGATTCATTGAATGCCTCATAACCAAAAACTCCATTTGAATGTTTATTATTACAGAACAAAAAAAAGTTCCTCTCCAATTTTGTCAATTTTTTTTTTTAAATCGGTTGGTTTTAATTAACACTAGAGCTGGGCTATTACAATATGCTATTGGTACTATGAAATCGGAGAAAATTTTAAATAAAGAATTAAGTAAACCACCTTAACTCTTCTAGCTTCAACACATTTCTTATTAAAATACTACAATCTGCCATAAAATCTTGCAATTAATATTTTTAAGAAAATTTAATGATAGCATAATATAAAAGTCACACACACTGTAATTTTCGCTACAACTAAGATCAACGTATGGTGGCAAACAATGGGCCATCAAAGAGTTAAATTACTATGGACGATAAATTGAGTGCCGCTAATACTTTAAGTCAAGTTCCTTTCGTGTAATTTTCTACTTATAAAGCGTCAGAGAGGAGATTCCAATTCCATAGAGAACACATTTCCCCAAGTGACAATCAACCCGAACAGAAGAAACCACTTCCGCCATTACATCTCGAGTGAAAGTAGTAGTGCTTGTTCAGATCCGAAAAAGGTCGTGCTACCAGCCTTGCCATTCAGGGTCGCAGTTACAGCTAAATTGCTCGAGTGAGATTCGTACCCTCGGGTCCTTTTGGTTGGAAAAGGGTTTCCTCAGATTTTGTTATCCCTATCCCTACTACTTTCGTGTTTTTGTTGGTTTTTTTTATAATTAGATTACTTAATGGAGGTCCGGTTCTTAATGGGATTTGGAGGGAAAGTTGTTTGCGTTTGGCTTTTGTGTGTAAACCGGTATGTTCTGTCTGTTTCGCACTCGGTAAGGTTAAGTTTAAGGTTTTTCTTAAGACTTGGAAGCTACTGGTTCGCTTGTCATTCCAGTTGTGCTTTCAGGGACGGTGCGGGGCCATCGTATGCACTGCTGAAAGTTTATGAAGGAACTTTCGTCTTTTTCGACGAAACAGACGCCTGCTAAAAGCTCCGATTAAATATTTCGTTAAACTGGAGAAATTCATTTTGTTGTTTATGTCAAAAAAATTATTTCAACAAAAATAAATTCGATTTAAAATAAACATGAACAGCTCGACTGGAACCACATATTTCTTGATCCAAGTCAGGAGCGTTTATAGATCGCGCTAGAACAGCTCATTTGAATTGTGGCAATACATATAAAACCAAAATTAAAACCAAATGAGTTGATTAAGGAATGTGACCTCCGAGAAGGAATCTGAGTATATTACTTTCGTTAGAAATTTAAAGGTTCGTGTTTCGTCAAAGTCAAGTGATTCAACGACGAAACGATTGTCAAAATTGACGAAAGTAGTCTGGAAGATCGTAAATCCTAAAAAGTGGTAGTTTTATTTCTGAGAGTGTGGTGCATGGAAATTCTGTGGTTGGTCACTTGAATTAAACGTCACACTAGAGCTGTACAATTGGCGACGGTTCGAATCGAGATGTATCTCAAAGGAAAAACCTGGGAACATTTCCTCGTAGATTGGAAGTTTTGTGGCTCGTGGGAACAATATTTTGTGTGTTATTAGAGAAATAAAAATCCAGACTTTTCCCACACACACTTTAAGTAATCCATATTCAAAATGAACTAGTTTTTACCAAAATTAAGAGATATTTGTTGTATTAACTGAATCCTGAAATTGTCACATCTTTAGATTGTAAAATAAAACGTTTACATGCGTATCGAAAGATTTGTAGTAAATGATCAAAAAGTTTAAAGACTTTAAAGTGTTAACATTTTAAAGGAAAATTTATGATAATGAATATGAAGTCTTGAAAGTAACAACCTATATTTACCAAGCTATTTACATGTTCTACATTCCATTTATAGTGCTAAAACTAAAAAATATCATTTCTGTGTAAGAAAAAAATATACGGTATAGTTCGTTTCTACATTATTAGTATTTTAACCATTGCGCTGCCACAATAAGTACAAAAAATGGGTGTCCAAGGTGCCACATTTTTTTTATTCTTGATTTGCTTTTAAAATGACTCAAATTTATGAACATGCATAGACATTTATTTAAAAAAAATTATGAATTTGGTGCGTGAGTTGATGTTACTCACGGAGCGTCAAGTTTAATTTGGGCAGTTGCAGCCCACTAGTAAAATATCGGACTCGCATACAAAAAATAACCTTTCAATTACCTTTTTTTTCTCTACGAGGCCATGCAGAATGTGCCTATATCAGGATTACATGGTTTATATGAAGTGCATATAATTTACGGTACGAATACCGTAGTTTGTGATACCAGTTGTATTTAACTCTCGGAACCTCTTGGACAAACAATGCGTGCGTTAAATGCAACTCACATGACAGCGAAAGTGTTTAAGAAGGAGCAATAAAATTACTTACAATTATCCTACACAATATTCAGGATATATTGATACTACAAAAGTATGAGGGGGAAAACTCATTAAAGACAGAGACAAAATAAAATCTCAAATAATATTCTGTGGAAAACGACATTTTAGTAGAAATTTGAAATTGGAGTTTTCTGGACTGGCGAACTAGATAAGGCGAAATTCCCTTTATGACAAATGATTCAAAATTCCCTTGAGGCTTCCAGACCACCAAAACATCGCTCGTAATTAACTGACATACAGAAAGCAAAAAACAATCTCTTGTAATTACACATAACTATTTCTGAGAATTTATATCGATTGGCTGTGGTTAAAGTTGAGTCTAAATCTTCTTAACGGTTTCACAGAAACAATTGCTGATTCTTGTAATGCCTTTCACAACTTAAAACATATCCCTTTGATATATTATGAGGTTATAAGTTAGGTGTATAAGTTAACGTTTAATTAACGTTGCTCTGGATCTGTGTAAACGGCTTATTGGCATTGATATATTATCTCAGAGGTTAATTACGTTTAATTCCGACTGTATTAGTATATTTAAAGGATGATCATAAGACGTGGTAACATCTGGTATGGAACACTACTCTTCCTCCTTCCACACCAACAACGTGAGAATATTTGGACGACGATATAATAGGTTATTGAGTAACCTAGGCCTCGAAGAATGTAATCTTCCAATCACTGTTCCGCAGGAGGCTAAGTCAGGTGTGTCATAAGTGCCTGTAATATTCTAGAGCAGCAGTTCGCAATCAGCCCTAGCAAAAACTAAAATAGGTCTGAGGATCCTTTTTCATATATGCTTATATGGAAGTCCCCCCCCCCCTCTTCCCCCCCAAAGAGCCTAAAAACCAAATATATTTTAATGATTTCAGAAATACAACTTTTTTACACTACTAGTACATCTCATTCTGAAAAATAATCAATGCAAAAAATATTTAAAAAAAAAATATTTTTATTATTTATTTTTTAAAAATTTAAATCGCTCAAATAGTGTCAAAATATACACTACCACTGTAGGGAGCAACTTCTGCAAATTTGTGTTTTAGTTGTTTACAAAAAAAAATATTTATGTTCATTGCCTAAATATCTTTGAAAATATTCCAATTTTTATTTTCAGTTATTCGTGAAAAAAAATTTATGACTTAATTTTAAAAATCTCTCCCTGCGTTTATAAAACAAATATTAACGCAAAAACCATGAACACTTTAGCTTCCAGTTATTTTTTTTACATAGCCTTAGCATTTTAAACGTAACAAAAATTCCAAAAATTTGATTTCGAATAGAATGAAATCAAAGGTAGGTAAAGGGTGTGCGATAAATTATATATTGGGTTATATAAACATGTAAAGAACATGTCTTTCTCCTACTGCTTTGAAATTTCTACACACCTTCTTAAATATATTGCAAAAAGCAATATTAAAAATTTTATGGATTTTTTTTCGGAATTTGGTATTTCGGCCTGCCTCAAACACATGAAAACATTGTAATTGTCACGTGTTAGCGTTGCAAATTTATCTTTTTCAGAAATGTCGTCAAAGCGACCAGCTCATGCATCTAAAAATATCTTGGACCTGCTAACATTGATCTGCGAACTCGCAGGGGGCCGCGGACCACCAATTGTGAACCAGTGTTCTAGAGGCTAGTTTTAGTTTATAAAGTGGAGATTTCCAGCAAGAATAATTTGTTTAATATAATTCTTATGAAGACAAGATTTTTGTAACCCCTTGAAAGAGAAATTAATTCGACACATGCGCCGCCAAAACGGACTATAATTTCTGAATTAGGGAAGTGTCAGCTGAAGGGATACAAGTCAAATACATCAAAAATAATGTTTCAAACCTGTACAAATAACCAACACTGTTATACAAATACCATGATGAGAGCTACTCGTCATTCTCCGTTTGGAGAATGAATGACACTCGTTATTCTGGTGATCCATTCCTACATTATAGCTCTGTGACAAATAGCACGATTGGCATAAATTTGGTGCCGTTCGATAGGAAATTAGACTACGATACATATAAAATTTTAAAGCAATCCATATACGGAGCGTGTACCTGCGGTGTCGAACGGAATAGCTTGTTTATCTACCTTCTGTTGGCGAAGGCTTTATTATCAAACATTCTCTATTTTTGTAATCTGATGAAATTACCAATTCACGTAAAGTTCTTATTCCTGTGCTCCGACACTGCCACATTAGATATTTTAAATAGGAAAATGAACAGATAAAATATTATAAATAGTATATTGTTACTTTGCGAGAGTAATAGAAAAGGAAAATGTCGAAATATTCCGTAAAGTTGTATGTGCAATAGAATTAAGTTCTCGGAAAATAAGTTACTCAAAAGGGTGGTTTGGAGAAAAACACTCAGCTGAATGAAAATATTTCTCAATCAAATTTCCCATGAATCACAAAGGATTTAAAGTGAAACGACTGATTTTATGTGTACTAATTCGGAACTACACGACAAAAGAGGGGAAAATAATTAGGATTACATCATTTCATCATTTCTGCTGCATAGGTCCCATTTACGTCTTTTGCACGCAACAAATCTCAACAAATGGAGTGTCCAAGAAAATAGAGAATTTCCCGGAGCACTGACGAAACGTACGTTCATCTCATACATATCAACAGTGTGTTTAAAAAATGCTTTTAAAATTATTATTGCATTAAAAAATATCTTTAAAAAATATTTCCATAATCTAGTTAGAACGTACCTTTGTAGCTTGGTCGGTAGCGAGCCAAATTTCGGAAAAAAAAGGTCACGAGATCGCTCAATTTTTTACAGTATGCCTCAATGGGTTCCCCAGTAACGAGGGCCAAACAACTAGATTTCATTTTTTTTAAATCAAAAATTGAAGAAACAACAATTTAATGGCGTGTCGAGCAAACAACCTGCACAAGCCCACGCAAAATAATGATGAAGTCGAAACATAACCACCTGGTAGTACTTCAAACACCTTTGTGAATAGTAGAATCAATCATATTCACGGATTGGGCAATCTGACAACAGAATACCATAAAAATAAAGATAATTCGCTGGATCGGATTGTTTTTTTTACCGAAAAAGAATCGTAGTTTCTTGTTTGGCAAGGCTATTGAATTTCGCAACATGCGAAAATAGTAAAGCCCAGACAGCTAAATTTAACAAAACTGTTAGTTAACCGTAAGTTAAAATAAAAATATATGATTTTTCATCAAATAATAAAACTTTACAAACGATCGGGCAAGTTTGCAAAATGTCACTCACCCACTGCACGGTTGAAGTGAAATTTCTCTCGTTAACCTTCTTAAGAATTGGCAGGATAGGCTTGAGGTTTAATCGTCACACAATAAGAAGTTAATATATTGAATCAGGCCGTTGGAATCAAAGTTTGTATATTATTTAAATTTAAACGAGAATATTTCACACGCAAATTTTATATTTGTTTGTATTTTATTCAAAATTTAAAAAAATTCAATTTCTTAAGCTTTTATTTAAAACAGACTTTTTTAAATATTAAATTTTTTCACGAAAACTTATTATCATATTCTTTAAAGTATATTACATAATTAGTATTAAAATTTTGTATACTACATGTATTTAATTTTTATATAAATATTCATAATAACACAAACATTTTCTTTAAATCTCAATATTTTTTACTTTAATATTAAAAAAATACTCATAGAGCTAATTAGCATATTAATTTATAGTTTACATATATTTTACAATGTGCTTTAAAAATGATACATTTTTCCATTAATAATAATAAAAAAGCTTTAGTATTTCCAAAAACTTAACCCTTTGCACTCTGATGTCGCCTCTCAGGCGCCAACATAACGACCAGTTCATTTGTTCTAAACGAGAACAGCATGATCTTGTATTTAAAACATCAATCTTTTTTTCAACTTGTTCTCTTGCAAATACAAAACAGATTAGGATTTTTTTTCCCTTTAGGAGTATAAAAAAAAAATCTGTGGAAAAGAACGTAAAGAGGAATAACTGTTCCATAGAAAGAACACAAATCGCAAAGTGTTCTTGGTTGGTTGGTTGGTTGGTTTGTTAGGTTTTAGTGGCGCAAGGGCCAGTTTTGGCCATGCTGCGCCAAACACACGACTTGTTAATTCTTTGTTGCGATGCTTCTAATTTGACCATTTTAAAAAGTAAAAACGTTGTAAAGGGTAAAAATATATTTAGTACAACTGTAAAAGTTGACGAATTTGGTAAAAAGTTAAAAGAAAAATTTGAACGAATACAGATAACATGTTTTATTAGATTACATAGTAAAAGTTAAAGGTTAAGAAACCTAAATAAAGAGCGATGCTTATGACAATGAAGGATGATGAAATTCGTTCTTTTAATGATTTAAAAAGATGAAAAATGAATATAAAACATTTTAAAATATAGTCAATACATTTTAAAATATAAAAATTCGATACGAGTAGGTTTTAAAATCCATAATTTAAGAATTGTTTTTCCTATGTTCTTTTTTATTTTTGTGAAGGAAAACTGAACGGAGCTCCTCCTCCACGTCCATCTCCGATGCATCATATACGATGCAATCAGATGAGTCAATAGTCCGACCAGCAGATTTTCTATTGACCCTCTGTTTTACAGGTATTTGAACTTCTGTACAATCATAGTTTTTAGTTTTGAGTTTTTTTGGTTTTCCTTTGTTTAGGGTGGAGATTTTAGTTGTAGATTGAGATATACTTTTGGATATCTCAGTCATAGTTTCTTGTGATATTCCAGATGAAGAAGCAGATTCTTGTTTAAATTCAAAAGGTACATCGGGGTCAAACTCCATGCCAATGCGGAATCTTACATGAGAGACGGTAGTTTGAGTTTCTATTGAACGAGTTTTAGGTTTGGATTCTGTTGGGGTTGGTACTATTTTAGCCTGGGCTGCTTGTGAGTAGGTTTTAGCGTTAGTTTGGTTCGAGTTTACAATATTACGGGCTTCGGGATAAGAAACAGATTGTAAGGTTTTTACTTCTTGAACTTTCTTTTCAAAAGTCCACTTTGAACAAGATTTAGAGTAGGCTGGGTGAGATTCTGAACAGTTTGTACACTTGGGGGGATTTTTACAATTTTCAGAAGTATGCTCAAGGTCCGAACAATTTGCACATCTCTCCTTGCTGCGGCAAGTGTTTTTAGAGTGCCCAAATTGCTGGCACTTGAAGCATCTTAGTGGATTTGGAATGTAAGGGCGTATGGGACAGTTGAGATATCCTGCTTTGATACTATTTGGGAGTTTGGGAGAATTGAATGTTAGAATTAAATGTTTAGTTTTTGAAGTTTCTGAACCTTTTTTTATGGTGATTCGGCGCACAGCTGTGACACCTTGTGGAGAGAGTTCGGTTAGAATGTCTGTTTCGTCAATGTTCTGTAGATCTATTTCGCTAATGACTCCTTTAGAGGAGTTCAGACTATTATGAGGAGTGACGTTAATTTCAAAATTAGCTAAGTGTTTTGCATTAAGGAAGTATGTAGATTGTTTGTCATTGGCACATTCGATAAGCAGGTCACCAGAATTCAGTTTTTTAACCGTCTTTGGATTACCGCCAATACTTTGCAGACCTTTTTGAATGATAAATGGAGACACTTGGTTTAGGTTATGGTTTACGGAGGTAAGAACTAGAAATTTAGGTACGATATCACTTTTTACATTTAATGTTGCGTTGTTGGTAAGAGTAGAAAAATTACTGTGGTTTGATGGATGTAGGCCACCATCGGGGCACGAGGGAAAAAAAGCCATGAAAAATGGAGATATTTCTCGCCGTATGTCCCACCCACCACCGGGCCCAACAAGGGTAGCCAGCCGCCGGACAACTGGGATGAAAAAAGGTAAATAAAACAAACCAAAAGAAAAAAAACCCAGGCACGGCACTAACTAGGGAGTGATACGACGAGACCGTTCCACGATACAAGATCACGGTCCTTGCCCATGAGCAGTCAGCAACACAGATGTATCCTGTTACCACCAGCCGATTGACAGAGCCGGGCCTAACTCTGCCTCCCGTTTAAGGTGAAGCGTGGGCCAAAGGGAACGCCAAGGGACCCCAGGATCCCATTTTCCCCCCTACGGGTCGCAGCACACGGCAAACGTGCAGGTCAAAAATACGACATTTCAAACACAAAATTCTAAACAACTCAAATTGAAGAAAAAAATTGACAAATAAAAGCAACTAAATTCAAACTTGTAAAGAAAAAAAGAAATTAAATGCAGTTCACAAGGTAGGGTACTCAAAAAGAGGAAAGAAAAGAAAACTGAGATACCCAGCTAGGACAAGACGGATTCGCCACACCCGTACCCACAAAACATGAGCTCCCAAGGAAACAAAAAAAGGAAAAGATCACTAGGGTACCTCGGGGTTGTGAAGCCCGTGTTTACTTAAAGGAAGTAAACCCCCTGAGGGGTCAAAGTGTTCTTGGAGAGGAAAGGGTTAAAATCAAGGAAAAACAAGCACTGAGAAAAAGAGATTAAACCTTTCGTTCCTTGAAAAACATCATCCAGCATAAAATCTCAAATAGCTCATAATAAGATACATTCAGATACAGTTCTAGAATTTTTCAAGCATATTGAGAAGATTCAAAGCTATAATTTAACAAATAAAAGAAATTAGGAATTTTGCAATTTTCGGATTATTCTCTCCCCTTAAATTTTTTTTGCTTTTAAAAATGCAAAATTATACAGGAATTTCATTTTACTGTGGAACTAACTTAGACTGGCCGCGCTCCGACAACTATCGAATATGCCACTTAAGTATTTATTTGCAAACAATTGGAAAACACAAATTGCATCCCCTCACTGGAGCAACTTTTAATTGCACAAAATAAGCTTGCGCCCGTGCGAACAGCTTTGGCAAACAATCGACAATTTGGCGAGTTTGTATAGATTATAGTAGTTTGAGTTTAACGATTCTTCACCTTCACTATTGCGATGTCTGAGACCTGACACCGCTGAGTTGGATGCAATTAAATAATCGCTCGCAGTCGGCATGTGATTTTTTTAAGTTGTCCATTTGATTTAAAGTTTCAATGACATTGTTGCAAGTGCGCGGGTGGGCTTACATGTTTCTTTTATAAATTTTAACTCGGTATAGGGTAATACATGTAATATGATTTCGTAAAAGGAGGCTTCACCTAAACAATTCAAAACCAATTAAAAAGTGATAAATACAGCCTAGATTTTATAAATAACGTTTAAACGTTGACTTTTGTTTAACCCACCACTGGAAAATTAGGAAATTTAGTAAAATAAAATTCAATTTTCTTATACAAATGTTCTTATATTATTTAATTTTATTAATACCCACTGACTTGTTAAGAGTTGCCCTACTGTCCGTTTACACCTTACAACTGTCCATATGGAATTTACGACTGCTCAATTAAGCCGCAACTGCCCGTTAAAATTGATCCTGAATTACTGTAGCAAAAAACAAATCTCATGATAAGAACGTATTTTCTGAAACAGTGTAGAGAGATAAAAATCAATGCATGGGGCAAACCAGAAGATAAAAACAGTTGCGATGTAGTTGTAGGTTTCGAATCATGACTCAACTAATAGGGATCCGACAACAGCTAAAAACTATTATTTCGGAATAGAGTCATAAAACGCGAAATAAAGCTCTTTTGTGAGTTTTCATATTGTGCAATATAGTTGTACTTTTGTCCGTTCTACGCATTTACAGAAAGATCACAAAAATATTTTTTTAATGAGAATATTAGTTATTTTAGTAGTATATACCACATTTGGATTAGATAACACTGCGCTAATATTACTTTGTTCAACATATAGTTCGCAGAAATAGACCTACATCCACTTTTTCGAATTAAGTAGGAATCAGTGATCAGTGGCAGATCTAACTACAAGGTATATATATATATATATAAATTATTGACTGCTGGTTGGTCTGTTTAATTTCACGTTGCACTACAGGTGGACATTACGCTGTTAACGACAGTTCGGGATCTACCCTTAAGCAAAGACGCGAACATTGCCTTGTAATTTTGAATTATACTCAGATGGGGAGGACAACAATTCATCTGGCACGCCTGATGTATGCGCGAGGACGTTTGTATTGAATTCGGTTATCCCAATTCAATAAAACGCCCATTCCAATAATTGATCCACAGTTCTAATCAATAAAATAACACACAGAGTCCAGGAGATTTCATTTCACACTCACAACTTTATTCACACAACACATCAAAAGGAAAAAACCATAATAAATTTATAAAGATTTGCATAAATCGTTTAAAGGTATGAAAGAAAAGAAATACATTTTATTTCCACTTTACGGCAACTTGCCGATTGTTTGGTTTATTTCAACCACCAAATCCGACCACGTATTTTGTGAGGATCGATTGATCACTTTCATGACCGACCCTACAACAGTTTGGACAACAACAGATTTAACGTGCACCAGTCCTCTCTGTACACGGCGGACGATTTTTGGAGAATACCGAGTAACGAAACTGGTAAACTTCCGATCTGGATCTCGCTACAATTTTTAAAGTCGAGATCCGGACTTCATCTTTCCTGTAATGTGAATGATACTCTACCACAAAAAAGTTTTGGTAAAGTCTAGCTGCTTAACTTTCAACATAGAGACATTTGGATCACGGCAAATATAAAGTAGCATACCAGCCCCTTTTTACGGAAATCCTTGGTGGGCGACGAGGGTCGAACTCGCAACTTTACAATAAAAAGTTCGGGGCTCTCTTAACTGAGCCATCATAGGCCCTCCACAAACTTGGCAATTTGAAACAAAAAAAGGCAGGTTTTTTTTTAGGTTTTAATTTTTCTTTATAAAATCTTTTTAAAAAAATCTGTATTTTCTTTTCGAAAATCTGTATTTCAAAGATTCAAAATCGAAGAATTTTTTTACATGTTTTATAAAGGAATTCGGAACAAAAACTTCATTAACTGCAGTTTTCTTGAAGTTTTAAGGCCTGGCACATGTCCTCACCTTTTTCATCTGCAGTCGCCGCTCTCGACGGCGGTCAAGGATTCCGACACCTGATTGGTCGTATCCCACGTCCCGGAGTGAAACCACCCAATCCACTGTCGCGGACGTCGGGATGAAAAAGGCTGTTGAAAAAAGCGAGGACATGTTTTTCACCTTTAACACTTCACGCTCGATGCGTTCGAGAAGTGGCTGTCCGATACCACTGCAAGAAATGAACCAAATATGCGGAAAATCGTCTCGAGTAGCTGGTACCTCTGAGCGAACAATGGCCTTGACCGCAAAGGGCATCTGCAGTTTTCCTGCATACAAACCTCTTCAATTTCACAACTTTTCATGCTGGGAAGTGAGGGTGCGAGGAATAGAGGAAGCGTGCAACATCTGTCTACCCCCCTTGGCGACCAAAAAATCAAATCCTCCTATGCCACCACCACACATGACCCAACATTACGAAACGTTCCATCAAAAGGTTTCACGGTCGCACACCCGGGCGCAAAGGGAAGACAAACAGCAGAAATCGAGAAATAATAAAAACCACCTCATGCCATTACCCGGGGGGCACATTGCCGCACTTGGCCTAGAAAACTTGGCGAGGAAAGTGGTTATGACCTTCGGGGCTGCATATCCACAAAAGAGAAAGGTAAACGCGGCGGCTATAAAACACACGTATGGTAATTATACCGCTGTTTGTTTACGTTGACGGACGAGAAGGGGAGGGGGGAGGAGTGATGGACACTTGCATTCAATTTACACTTCGGAGATGGAAGGTCAACTGTCTGTCTTGGGATGTTCGCCAACTACTCCTCTGTTGAGTCAGACTGCAGATTTTTTTCTTCTATGGTGGACAAGGGAGAGTGGTTCAAGTTGGATGGGTTTGGTTGGATTTCTTGGATATCGTCGGATCTGATGTTATTCTAAAGAATGGATTTAAAGAGGAATGATGGATTCCGTCACAAAGAGTGATTTGCGTCCCATGTCCGGATTGCCATCCACCTTTATTTATCGCCTTCATATCGTGTTTAACCTATTAACGTTATCCAGGAAACATCATGATGAGGGTGGCTGATTATATTAATAGGATATTACTGATTACAATTCCAGGTTGAATTACAAAGAAAAAAAAATAATATGATGCGAGATTCTCAAAACGACTGCCCGAAAGGCAGTTGAGATGACAAAACCAACTGTTCAGAGGGGATAAGCAGCCACAAACGAGTGCTCTAAGGGGGTATCAGCTGTTTTTGAAAAGCAATGATCCATTGCCCAGTGCCGAAATCGACTGATCAAAGGGGGATGAAAACATCAAACGCCTGCTACAAGGGGGGTACCAATTGATTTTGAAGAGCAATGTGTCGTGGCAAAAATCGACTGTTCATATGACCATGGTTCAGAAATACGAGGCAGCGTTCCCGGGTCTTTTCTTCGCGATGGATACCGAACCGTCACCAACAACCCACTGGGCAGCTCTAGCGCGATATTTTTTTAACCAACCCATAATCGACGTTTCAAAGAGATGAGTACCTAGAAGAGTTACTAGTTGAAGACGAACAGGACGAAATCCACCTAGATAGAAATGCCTTATGACTTCCGTCCTATGCATCCGATCTATATCTAAGGTTACAGGTATTGGTCCAAGACCACTGCGTAGTCTGATTTGGCACAAATATTAACATACATAAAAAAAAATTAGTTCACTTCTCCTTGGTTAACCCTTTGAGTACTGAATTAGTTGAAGATTTTTATGCCCATGGGACGGATTTGGTAAGGTTCAATTGATCCCATTCTTGACCGACCCTACAACACATTGTTTGCGATCAACGGCCACTGGCGGGAGTGCCGCAAACATCAACATCTGCTTCTTAAATTCAGATGACGAGTCTCACTCGTCAAATGTACCCAATGGGTTAAACAATGAATGAATTGCACAGTCTTTAGAGCGATTCCTCACGGGACCAGCATTAAACGGTCTTTAAAATGTTAGGTCGATACAATGAGTTTAATAAAATAAAAATATTTATATACGCAAGACACATATCATTTAAACTAGTTAATAGAAAGATGCGGCGGGACGCAACTCATCTAAAGCCAATGCCACACACATGTCCATCCTGACCCTATCCTTACCCGTATCATAAAAGGTTGATCGTGGGCGAGTGGTGTGGCCGTTCCACTATTCGCAATCAGTGGCGGCCCGTGGTCAAAAATGTTAGTGCAGCCGAAAACATGTAACTCACCCCCCCCCCCCCCCCCAAAGTTTCCTTTCAACTTTTATGAAAGATAACATGTAAAAATAATAGAATAGAAAACACTTACTTATTTTTTGAAAATAAAATCAATCCTCCTATCAAACTTGGGAATCGGTCAATTTTAATATTAATTTAAGTAAAGAAACAACAACTCACGTGAAAACTTATCGAAAACTATTTCCGTTTGGAGAGATTCTTCGAAATTATCGTTTTCCTCCACCCCGCTTCGCCGATTCAGCAGTGAACTAATCATTTATTCGAAATCCCTAGTACAGCTAATTTGGAAAAATCCTTTTGCGCTACGTTTGTGTCGTCACATCCTCCATTTTAGCGTACTGGGGAAGTCATACTACGTAAGGTTGCCATGGCAACGATGCAGCCGATTTCGAACTGCGCTTTTTAGCTGCAATTTTGATGGAATGGAGTTTTTGTTTTTTCTTCTCCTGAATTTGTGCATTACGGAAACATGCTTGCTATTTATCGGAGATTTTTTTTTACTTAGAGTTGAAATTTAATCTCCATTTCCAATTCTAATCTTCATTTAAGAAAATTAGTAAAATATATAATTTTAGTTTTAAAATATAATAAAATTAGGTGCAGCCCGGCTGTACTTGCTGTAGTGGGCGAGCCGCCACTGTTCGCAATGATTGTCAAATGTTGGAATCTGGAGGGTATTGAAAGGCTGGTCGAAACGAACGACCGAAACCTTCCAACCACCAAGTCAAAGGAGCCGCGTTTCCATCCCCATCTTCCGATCCGTCGGGTTGGCCACACACATCGGTCGAAGAAAGCCAACAATCGCGCGTAAATTATTAGCTTCGTATTGTCTCGGATCGCGTGTGTTTTGTTATTTTCTTGTGGGTTTAATTCTTGAAATGTTGTCAACAATTCAGTGGTGGCTCGTGGACTACAGCCAAGGATAGTGAAGACCATATATATATATATATATATATATATATATATATATATATATATATATATATATATATATATATATATATATATATAAGGTGTGCTCGTGTTTCGCTTTTTGAAAGGGGCAAGGAAAGAATTCTTTTGACGTCATTTTAGCTCCGCCTTACTATGGGTTTTTGATAATTCTCATTGGCTGTGTGTTTCAAGCATTGCTACTTATATTTTAATAACGAAACGACTTTGGAAATCGATTCAAATTGTTTTTTGAAGCAAATTTTAACTGTTTTCTTTTAAATAAATTCATGATTAGTTAAAAACAAGAATTCTTGTTAAATTAAGTACTCCTTGACAATAGCGACAATTACTCTTAAAACGACTGTCGAGAGCATTAGACACGCCCACAGACAGTTGAAGGCGGAGGAAGGCGTCACTATGACGTCAAAAGAATCCTTTTCCCCGCCCTCCATCAGCAAGAGCGAGTACCAGCACACCTTTTATATATATAGTCTCCACTATCCTTGGACTACAGCAAGTACAGCCTGGCTGCACCTAAATTTATTAGTGTATTTAAAAACTAAAATCAGATATTTCACTAATTTTCTTAAATGTAGATTAGAATTGAAAATGGTATGTTTACGGTAGTAAACAAAATCTCCGATAAATAGCAAGCATATTGCCGTAATGCACCATTCAGGAGAGGAAAAAATTCCATTCAATCAAAACTGCAACCAAAAAGCGAAATTCGAAATCGGCTGCATCGTTGTCATGGCAACCTCTAAGTATTATGGGGATTCTCCCCCATGCTAATGCACTGCATTTGTGAGAAGGTACAGCCGAAATGAATTTTCTTGTTTTAGCTGCACTTGAGATTCGATAAGCTGATTGGCTCGTGTGTGAATCGTGGGGATGAGTGGGAGAACCGAGAACTTACGAGAATCTCTCCAAACGGAAATAGTTTTCGTTATAAATTTACTGAGTGCCTGTTGTTTCAAGACCATTACGGTCCTGCTGTTGTTTCGTTATTTAAGTTAATATTAAAATTGACCGATTCGCATGTTTAAAAGAAAGGAGGATTGCAGGATTGCTTTATTTTTAAAAAAATAAGTGTTTATTTTTTTCGCATGTTATCATTTCGTAAAAATTGAAAGGAAACTTTGATTTGAGTAGAAGCAGTAAATAATAAATAATTTCCGTTCATGTGTAGTTGTGGGAAAAAAAAGAGGGGGGGGGGATTCACATGATTTCGGCTGCACTAACTTTTTCGACCACGGGCCGCCACTGCAACAATTCGGTTATATATAGTATTTAATTCAATAATATCTGTTTTAATACCTACAGCAAAATGATTGTTCAGTACTACCATGGAAGTGTGTTCTGGGAGAAGCAAATATTCGCATTTTACGAAACGAAATAAAAAATATTTATTGAAAGTGTTTTCGAAGAACAAACACTAAATCAGAAAACAGTTAAATTAACAGTAATGCAGACATATTTTGAAAATACTAAAATATTTAATTTTGTGGTTCGGTTTAATTAATTAACGTCGCACTACAGCTGCACAGTGGGCTATTGCCGACTGTTCGGGCTCTATCTTGACGGAAAGACCCGGGAACGATGCGTCGTACTTCTAAACCATGGTCAGATGACGATTACAACACCTGAACTGGAAACTACGCCTTCAATAGGCGTCAGGACTATGGACCACGATCAGATTTATCGTGCACAAATCCCGTGTATACGCCGGTATAATTTGTTGGATGTTTTGCACAACTTTCTGCTATTTTTGTAGAGAAGTTTTACATTTTGAGATTTTCGCCGCATCTGTTCATTTGATTTGATTTTTTTTTTAAATTTAAGTTATGTACACTAAAGCATTTTTATATAGAAAATTAAAGTTAGAATGTAAGTAATGCGGAAGATTAGGTTTTAAATTCTGCTGATAATCCGTTTAGTATAAAAGGATAAGTTACTAGTAAAACCGAATCGAGACCTAGTGCATCTGTATTCAATTCATGAGCAAAAATTAAAAAAAAAAATATCCTAGTTTTATTTCAAGAGCAACTGTGGAACACAGCTGCGCTTCCCAAAAAGAATGTATGCGGACACACACACAAAAAAAGCCGAATTTCATTTCGCATGCGTACGAGGAAGTCAAAGAGCTCCCGCTAAACATTTCGTCATCTCGCGGATCGGTTACGTCAACATCCAACGTAATCGGACCTAAATATACGTATCGCATTTTCAAACCAAAACATAAACGCCCCGAACATGGGAAGATTCGAGTGTAGATGTGTCAGAGCACGGCCAGAACGGTTTTGCGATAAGTCATTTCAGTAGTTATAGAAATAGGGAATGGTCGTCCACATCACCAACAGAAGAAAGACAAACAAGCTGCTACGACTAACGTTATGGATCCCCCATTCCTGGCTCAAACGTGATTTGTTTTATCTAGAGTTTATATGCATTTATGATTAATTTCTTATCGAACGAGACGAGCTTTATGTCAATCGCTCTATTGCAGCTGAGTTATAGTGTCCAAATCTTCGAGCATGGATCCTTCATAGTAGAGAAAACATAATGTTATAATCTCGCTAACATCAAAGTGAGGCCAACATGTATGGCCTCAGACACGTGGTTAATGACGTCACTCGATTCATAAATTTTCACTGTTACACATTTCCCAATTCATCAGCCAATCGCGAGTATTTTTTAATTTATAATTTTGAAAAGAAGTCACGTGTTTGAGGCCATTCGGTCTGAGATGTTGGTTTCACGATTATGACGTCATATTCGATTTACTACAGTCCATTCATGCTCGAAGGTCCAAATGGATCCTCCTAAAAAAAGTATATTGTTTATATCATGATACACCATGTAGCTGATATTAAAAAGGCTTCAGGTCAAAAAATCATACCCATATATATTCCTTTTCAGCAGCTGAAAGTTCAAAACTTGACATTGCCAATTTTCCAATATAAAATTAAACTCATTATTTATGACTGATTATTTTGACATTTCGTATTGTCATCGAGTTAGGGAAGTTTGCCAAGTTTCAAATCGACATATGAAAGTTATTGCAAAACTTGATAATACAACAATGGTTAATAAAAAAAAATTGTATAATAATTGAAAAGATTCCCTTTGAAAAAACTGATTCTCCGTATCTATATATTTAATAGGCATGGCCATATTTTGTGACAGTCACTTTTCTGAAACTGTTTAGTCAATTTGTATAATTAAGGTCATTTGAAAGAGGATGAACTGTAAATGTGCCAAAAACTGCAAAATACTAAACACAATTAATTTTTTTATTTATAATTTTTCGCACCATCCCGCTATTTCACAAGCCTCAACTTCAGCAATGTTTTTCGAAAGTTTAAATCTTCTTCAGTTAAAAGTTTTTGCTTAATTTTGATTCAGTTGGAGTTTTATTTCATTCAATTTGAGGTTTTTGTACTGAAAATGCCTCAGATTTTATCAAAAGTAAAGATATAGCAATTTTTTATGTTAAATGTTCTCTGGTTTGATAATCTTCCCATAAGGGCTTGAAGCCCCCATATTTTGAAAGTGCAGCATTCCATTTTCTGCCGATTCATTAATGAAAAGGGGGTTGGTGAGCGTTAGTGAGCATGTGTCGAAGCCCACCAGTGCTAATTATTAACCTGATAAGCTATTAATAATGTGGAAAACTTGCACAAATTACATAATAACTGAAAACGTGGGCGCTAGAAGAACGCAGCTCCAGTTTTCAACATTGTTTAGAAAGGACGAAAAACAGTGAACGTTTCTTGAATCGGATAATAGAGAAGTACGGTTCTTTTTCCTTTAATCTCTATAGCCATTGCTTAGAGCCGCCTGGTTCTTGCACTAATCAATACAGAATTTTTTTTTTACAGGAATAAGTGAAAAAGTGTAAATAAGAAAAAAGTGGAGCTGCCTTGTTCTTACACCAACATCTTCAATTACTAAAAATGAATTCATTTTTGTGAAATTTACTCAATTTACTATTTTTACTAATACTCAATTTACTCATTTTACTAATACTCAATTTACTCATTTTACTAATACTCAATTTACTTATTTTACTAATACTCAATTTACTCATTTTACTAATACTCAATTTACTCATTTTACTAATACTCAATTTACTCATTTTACTAATACTCAATTTACTCATTTTACTAATACTCAATTTACTCATTTTACTAATACTCAATTTACTCATTTTACTAATACCCAATTTACTCATTTTACTAATACTCAATTTACTCATTTTACTAATACTCAATTTACTCAATTTACTAATACTCAATTTACTCATTTTACTAATACTAGTAATTTGTCGATTACTATTAGTAAAATAATGCGCAAAATATCCTATGCATCCCATCTGGAGAATCGATTTACAAAAGAATTACAAAATAAAAACGAGTGTAGAATCGATTCCAGGAAACGCGGCGATGGAGACTGTTTTCCCAAAGAGGGTCGGTCGGATGGAGATCTCGGAGGAAAACATTTCTCAGGAAGCCACCCATCGCGTTCGGCCATTCGAAATGAAAAGAAAACTGCAGGACACACATCACTACTGTCCAGTACTCTTTCCCAAACAAATGGAAGAGTTTCCTTTGGTTTCGATTCACGAACAACAGTTTCCTGCCATTAATGTTTTCTTTGTAACTCCTGTATTGATGGGACTTTGGATTAAAATTTATACGATTCTTATATTGTGTCGTGTTTTTCTGCGAATTCGAAAAGGGTGTTTTATGCAATAAAAAGTAAAAGTTGATTTTTAATTAATTTCAAGGCTTCGAGGTAAAATTTTATAAATATTTTAAAATTGGTCGGTTGGTCTTAAGACATCGGTTCACGATTATATTTACAAGTCCCTTATAAACGCCGACGTGTTGAAATTTTGCATAATATATATATATATATATATATATATATACATATACATATATGACTTATTTTAGAAACTAAACTAGCAACCTTCCGTTCATGGGATCGCTACAATTTGTCAAGTTCACGAAGATATTTGAAATCGCAATCCTCAGGTTACTACCCTGATACTGGGCAATCGGGTCACTAATAAGGCTGCAAGAAAAAAACACTTGGAGCAAAAACTGTATTATGTATTTCCTAGAAAGGCCACTGTCAACCAGAATGTACACCCCCCCCCCCCCTCCCCCCTTTTAAAGTTTTTTTTTTTTAATATTCTTATAAACTAAAGAAAGGTTAAAGGTTAACACAAGAAAGATTTTTTTATAACGGATTTTTTTAAAACAAGCAGTTCAAAAGCAGTGTTCAATGCAATGGAGCAACTAAACAGGAACACTTTAAATAAAGGAGTTTCAATAACCTCGATGTTTGAAATAAAACTTTAGTAATAATCGTAAAGTAACTTTTAACAGATCAAATAATTTTTGTATTTAACAAAACTAATAGTTCAACGATTTGTAGGAGAGATTTTCAATTATTCTATACAAGTCTATTTCAATTATTCTATTCAAATCAGTTAATATTTTTAGAAATATGATGAAGCGTCACTTTTTTTTTATCTCAAATATAGAAAGCAGACATTTAACATCCATGCCGTTATTTTAATATCTCGTATAAGGATTTTTTTTATGGCATACAGAAGTTCGATTGTTTCCAATTGTATTTTTGACGCACTTGTACTAACGTCACGTATCATAAAAAAAATTATTCCTCAAGTTGATGATAGTATGTGGATGATCTAAACATGCACTTGAAATTATAAGTTTTTACATTCGATTCCTATAATATATCAATTATTTTTTTTAACTTTATATTAGAATGTCATTTTACTTATCCTTGGAATAATAAATGCCATCTCACTGATTATATTTAGTGAGACAGCGCTTTTTCACTCGCCGTTGTATCAAAAGTATTGAATTTTACAAAGTAAAACGTCCTTCAAGTCAGCTACATTCAACCAAATCTAGCTGATTTTAACCCTGCCAGAAAAGCGTCATTTACAATTTTTAATCACATTTCAAAATGTAATTAATTATACAAGCGTTGATCGGAACAGACCGATGTTGTGTTCATGACCGGCCAGAGCAGTAGAGCTAAAACATTATGAAAGGGGATTAATAAACTCCAGAGCTTCGGAGGCCTAGGGTGTTGCTCTCAGGTTTAAAGACGTTTCATGTCAGAACGCTATCTTGTTACAACAGAATATAAACATGTTTTTACTCTTTTAGGGTTATCCATTCCGACACTATAATTCCGTTACAAATAGCACGATTGATAAAACCGGGACGCAATTGGTAATACCCGGAGAATATACAAATAAAATTAAGATCATATTATTTGTTATCGAAATAGAAATTAGTCAATATAATTACTTCAATTGCATCGCGGTTGAAATCAGGTCGGGATGAAAATGCAATATATATTCGGAAACCACCTTAATTGTAGATTTAATCTTATTTAGCTATTCTTTATCAGATGGTTTGTTGATAGTTAAGGCTCTGAACAGCAAATCGTGTAAAAATCCCACCTGTGTGGTAAATAAACAACTCTTACCTATGCACATCTGTAAAACCTTTCAATTGAGTATATAAAGGTATTATTATAAAGGAATACCAGCAAGGAATTTTACTTGATATCATTTAACGATAAGGATTTTAAGAATTATTTAAATATCACGAAATATATTTTTTCCGTCTACTTTTTAAATGAAGAACAAATATAAATACCTTGTAAGTCGTATCCACAACCTTCGCTGTGCTTTCATTGGTATCCATGATTCGATCTATATTTTACCTCCAAATAAATATCCAAGATCCAATAAATAAAATCCAAGTTGGTTCAAACAGTCATCGGATCTCAGGTCGATCCAAAAGGAAGGGGCACTGCGAAAGTCGTTTTACACACACCCGGGGATTTAAAAAAAAAGCACGATCCTACCTCTCGACTTTTTTCTATTTAAAAAAGAAAAGAAAATAGAACGATCCCGAGAAATATTCGAGAGATAACACTCGAGGAGGGATCTCAAAGTCGAAGTGATGAGGTAGAGACGAGAAACAGGTTGCTGCGCAAAAAAAAGCACGTGTTGTGATTGCGGGGAATGGTCGCCAAGTGTAAAGCGCCAACTTGGTCGCCGAATTCTTTGATCGGAGCCAAGGTTGTTTTTGTAATACGAAGACATTGAGATGCGGTGGCCCAGTGGTAAAGTATCTGGTTGGTAATCAGATGATTGCGAGTTCGAATATCTAAGTGGTTGGTTTTGTTTTGTTAATTAACGTCGCACGAGAGCTCCACAGTGGGCTATTGGCGACGGCTCGGGGTCTATCTCGAAGGAAAGACCTGGGAACACATACACATTCACACACACATTCATACATGCACCTCGTTATTTTAGAACCATGGTCAGATGACGAGGAACACCTGAACTGGCACCCAACGCCTTCAATAGACGTCGAGACTTTGGACCCCGATCAGATTTATCGTGCACCAGTCCCGTATACACGCCAGTATAATTTGTTGGATATTCTGGACGACTTTCTAGTATTTTTGAAGCGAAGCTGGCAACCCTCCGATTGCAAGATCACTACTTTTTTACTTTTCTATGTCAAGTCCATTTCACGGATTCGAACCACCAATCCTCTAATTAGTAGCTGAACGCCTTACCAACTGAGCAACTGGGGCTCTCGTATCTGGTTGGCAATCAGATGATTGCGAGTTCGAATATCTAGGTGGACTTGGTGAGTTGTAGTAAGCTCGTGATCGGAGGATTGCCAGATTCGTTCCTAAAAGTTGTCTAAAAATATCCACAATTTCCGCTGTTGCTTATAATGGTCGGTTGAATTAAACCTGCAGCGTTCGCGCTCCTCAAATCAAAGTGAATCGAATTGGATTGGTTTGGTTAATTAACGTCGCAATAGAGCTGCACAGTGGGCTATTGGCGACGGTTCGGGGCCTATGTCGAAGGAAAGACTCGGGAACAATGCCTCGTATTTTGGAACCATCATCATATGACGAGAATCGAATTGGAAAGATTCTTAATAGAATGGCACAATCTTACTATTAGGGACTGTTACTTATTACTCCTGAGGGGCTTGCAAGAACTAACAAATGATCTATTCGACAAGATGATTTCGCTCACAGGGTGACCAGAGGGGTTCGAGTGGTTGTTTGTTTATTTTCTTTAATGTCAGTGTACCGCTCGAGAAAGTAAGAAAATATTTTTCCTCAAGTGAAAAGATTTATGAATATTAGATTATAGCTTTTCTGCTGTTCAATATGTAAATATATTTAACGGGTCTTTCCTTCGAGATAGCGATCAGAGGGTTGCCAGCTTCGCTACAAAAATACTAGAAAGTCGTCCAGAATATCCAACAAATTATACTGGCGTGTATACGGGACTGGTGCACGATAAATCTGATCGGGGTCCAAAGTCCCGACGTCTATTGAAGGCGTTGGTTGCCAGTTCAGGTGTTTCCTCGTCATCTGACCATGGTTCTAAAATAACGAAGTGCAGGTATGAATGAATGCGTGTGTGAATGTGTATGTGTTCCCGGGTCTTTCCTTCGAGATTGACCCCGAACCGTCGCCAATAGCCCACTGTGCAGCTCTAGTGCGACGTTAATTAACAAAACCAAACCAAACCAAACCTTCGAGATAGTCCCCGACCCGTCGCCAATAGCCCACTGTGCAGCTCTAGTGCGACGTTATATAAACAAACCAAACCAAACTAAATAAATTTATGTGTTAAGATGATCGTTTCTTATTATACCCTTGTCGAATGTGTGCTGGTCCTTGGCAAGGTTAAATAAAAAAAAACAAAAGTGGATCAATTAACGATGCATGGAGTGATAAGTGACGGCCCCTAACAACATTCCACTTGCGTCCTACCTCAAATTCGATTCGCCTAGGAGTGTGCCTTTCAGGCACAGCGCGAGCTCTGCTTTGTTATCGTCGCAGTAGAGCTGCACAGTGAGGTATTGGAGACGGTTCGGGATCTATCTCCCAGAAAACTGTGTCGTATTTTTAATCCATAGTCAGACGACGAGGACAAAACCTGAGCTGGCACTCAATAGGCATCAGGATATTGGACTATGATGAGATTGAACGTGCACCAGTCCCGGTTCCACCGACGTGTTTACGGGACTGGTGCACTCTAATGACTACTCTAATTTTCCAACGACAGGTTTCACAAATACTTAATATTAATTTATCGCATAGGAACGTTTTACACGGACGAGATAAACGCGCGCGAGCTTTTGCAGTTTGCTTTCCTCTCGGTTAATACAAACAACGTGGTTTGTATGCTCTAATCACAGAACCGCAAAACCTCGCGGCGTTTATCTCGTACGTGTAGAATGGATCTTAAAAATTTTCCCTTGAAGACAATAAAAATATTCATTTACCTGCGATTGGTTTCACTTACTGCGCGACCGTCAAGAGAAAGCCCACGGCACGGACTGGTTTGCTATGAAGGAACCTTCTAAATTAAGTGAAGGATTAGCTTAAAGATTATATCTGGAAGGTCTACCAAAACGACCGCAGGGTTCAAGACGCGTAATGTCAAACTCAAAAGTGAGTGGCACCCTTTTGGATTCGACAAAACGTTGCGTGCTTCCTACATTGTCTCCTTCCTAGAACGACGTTTGGGGAGGTCAGTAGAGTGTGAAATAGATGAAACAGCGCCAACGGTTCAATTATCATCAATCATGGTGCAATTATCGTCGCACTTTTGCTACGGAATCGGCTATTAGCAACTATTGAAGGGAAGACCCGGGAACACCACCTTGAACTTTTGTACCATGGTGATATGTCGATTTCAACGTTTGAGCTTTGACCCCCTAAGCAACCTGACATGGGCGTGACGACATATGAACCAATACGGTTTTAATGTGCACCAGTCTCCTGTAGACAGCGGAAGATAATTTTTTGCGGACGACAAGAACGAATCTGACAACCCTCCCACTTCAAGATCTCTCCTCTCGCATGTAAATATTCGAACCACAACGAGTCGGCACTCTGCCGTCGTAGCTATTTGTTAATCGTTTATTATTGTATAATACACATTTATATCCCTGTATATGATTTTAAGTTGATTTTTATATTACTTGTTCTCAAAATTAAACGTTCGTTTATTTGTTTTGGTGCTGCCATCTGCTGTCAACTTTTATAAGGAAAACACAAGTGAAAAAGTGAAAGTCTCAAATATTGACATTTTAATACAGTTTTTTAAATTTGCAAATAACATTTATTTCTTTAAAGATTAAAATGAAATAAGTACATTTTTATTCTACGAAATTTAGTTTTCGATGGGAACTTTAAATTTTTATCAGCAAGAAATACGATATTTACATATATAATAGCTTTATTCTATTTAACATGAAACAGACATACTTCTAAAGTATCCATCCATAAAGAACTACGTGTGAGGAACGTTTTTTATTAATTAGCTATGTAATGCCAGCTAAATCTGATTTTTAAAACCATTGGGATTTTAAACTATCAAAAATATTAAAAAGTAAAATATTTTACCAAACTGTTTTAGGAAATTGGTACTTTTTTTTAAATATAGTAAAAATGTATTTAAAACGTAAAACACTCTATAATAAATAATATTGAAAGAAATTAAATTTGTTTATACTGAATATACATATAGTGTAACAAAGAGCGTTTAGAAATTCAGTTAAGGCTTAACATTCGTTGCTACGAATTAACTAAAACTGAAATCGTTCATTCTTCTGAGGGATGGGGAAAACGCAGAATTCGTAAGTTGATTTTCATTGCAGAAAAGTTAATGTTTTCAACACATCCCTTGTTCATAAACTTATTCTATTATTTTAATAAAGAAGGATATTGAATTTTCCCAATGTTTTAAACTACTAAAAAAAATTCAAGGAAATAAATTTTTGTGAACTTTACGTTTATTGCTGGGTTTGGTTAGTTGGTTAAATAACGTCGCACTATAGCTACACAATGAGTTATTATCGATAGCTCGAGATCTATCCCGAAGGAAAAACCAGGAACACATTATTGTAGTTTTGTGTCAAGGCCTCGCAACCTGATATAAGCAATAGAACTTTTGGAACACAACGGATTTAATGTGCATCAGTTCCATCTACACACTGGATTATTATTGACGGACGGCAAAAACGAATCTGGCATTTCTCCAACTTGAAGCTCTCTCTACACTCGCATGTAAAAGATTCGTACAGCAACTCCATCCGTTTTGTTATATACACGTTTTGCTTTCAAAATAAGAAGTTTGTTGAAATGTTTGGTGCTGCCATCTTTTGTCAACTTTTATAAAGAAAAACACAATTGTGAAAATATAAAATCTTCAACGTATTGACATTTTAACACATGCCAATAGTAATTTGTTGAATGAATATTTTTCTTTAAATATTACATGAAAGAAACATATTAATATATTTTTATTCTTCAGCAAAATTTAGTTTTCGATTGAAAACTTTAATTTCTTTCAGAAATAAAATTTTATTTACATTTAAAATGTATTTGTTCCTTTAACATAAAATGGATATACTTTTAAACTAGTTGAAATTTAATAGCAACGTAATCATACTGTTCAGACGTGTCTTTATATCATTCTTTTGCCAAATAAGATAAATTATAAATATTTTATATTCAAATAAATTAAAAAGAAAGGAACCATCTAAATTAAAAAGAAAGGAATTTTTGTAAGATACTTATTCATAAAATACTTGTTCATAAAATCACGTTCCTAATAAGTAACACGTATAAATAAGGCTACTAATTAGTAATTTATTGGGATATTTGTTCATTAAATCCAGTTTGTAATAAGTAACTTACACAATGTATTACTCATGGATACTTTATAATTCAGATGTTACATTTCAGATTCTCGTTGTTAACATCCCTAACATCGTTTATAATTAGAGGATGTAATTAGTTTTAAAGTACGCTTGGTATGGTATCCATTCCACAGTCCAAATTCATCACAACCTGTGTCCTGATTTTTTATTAAATGTGTTAATTTTCATAATTTTAAACCACTTGGTAATACCAACTAATAAAATACGCAGTTAAAATATGTTTTGATTAATAAGTTGACCGATAAAAAAAAGTAATCTACTTAAAGTTTTAAATATATTTCTACTTAACCCACTGCTTACATCAGAGTGTTAAAGAATAACCAAGCACTCTCATCTGAATATGCATCACAACACTTTATTCACGAGCAGAGGAGAACTCTTTGTTCTTAAAGCACACAAAGCTATTAAACAACATCTTTAGAGTAATAGTGACTTGGAGAAGAGAAAGATATACATTATCAAGAGCAGAGTGTACCAAAGTGATGGAGCGGTTAGTTTTACGCGACTGCAACGTGACCAGCTGCGTACGTCAACCATTTGATATATAAATATATTAGAGTATATGGTGATGTAGAACATTAGAAGTTCATTCTTCTTAATGCACAAAGCTGGAGGGATGGATAGGTTGTTTTAAATAACGTCGCACTAGAGATACAGAATGGGCTATTGGCCACGGCAAAGCTGGAAAGGATGGTGCAGTAGACTAATATTATATAGTATTAAGCGTTCACTAAGAAATTCTATGTTTTTAAGAAAAGATTCAGTGTGTTAGAATTTATAGTCTTGGACTCATGATTTGTCATTTTAAGTTCTCAAATCGATTTTCTCACATTCCATGTATTTACTTGTGTCTGTGTTTGCGATTGATATATTACTGCTAATACCTCATTTGCAATATAAATATTTCTTTCTTTTGTAGTATATGGAACTCGCTTATGCCAATGTTTAATTTGCAATTTATGTTACATGTCATACGAGATTTAATTACTTGTACTACAATCTCATTTGCTTTTTATTCATGTCAATGTTCTTCAATGGGTATTTACTAATATCATAGTCACATGTACCATTGCAACCCACTCACAACACTGTATCATTTAGAGCTTATATCAATGTCTCATTTGAGATTTACTCATACCATATTTGCATCTTTTTACTTATTTCATTCTTTGATGCCCCATTTGTAATACTTACATGACTTATATTTTCATACCTCATTTCCATCACTTACTCATGTCAATGTAGCATATCATATTTGAACTTTACTCATGTCATTATTGTAGGCCCTCATTTGTATCACTTATATATCCTATATTTTCATACCTCATTTGCATCATTTACTCATGTCATTATATCATCATATGTGAATGTTACTCATGTTATGTACTTTACCCATTCGCATTACTTACACAATTTATTATTTCATACCTCATTTGTATCTCTTACTCATGTTTTTATTTCATTTCTCATTTGCAAAACTTACTCATGTCATGGTTTGATGTTCCATTTGCATCTCTTATTCATGTCATTGTTTCGATTTCAAGTCATCACATGGTCTGTTTTTTTAACGATATTTACGTTTTAAGCAAGGTAAAACAGCATCGATCAATTTGGTACACCCTGCATTACATCCTACAGTCCATACATCACATCTCCCACCTAAAAAGGAATCTCCTGTCCACACTTGTCACATCTGGTGACATCCTCAGTCGACGACTCACTCCCCTCAGCCAAACTCTCATCCTCAATCGCCTTCCTGGAGACGTTTTCCTTCTTGGCGCAATTGGCAGCCACCATCAAATCGATATGCGAATCGAGACTGAACTGCCTCTGCCCCCTGCACAGACCCTTCAACCTCCTCTGCAGGACAGGAGAATCCTTGCAGACGATCCTCAGCGTTCCATTCCTGTCCAGGAACTCTTTCAAGGCGTCCCCAGTCTCAAAGATGGCGACGAAACTGGCATTCATGACTTTCGGAGTCATGGGGCTGTTGGCGAGAAGCAGGCTGGTGCCGAAGGAAGGGTTTCTTCTCCTGATCTCGGCCATGGACAACGGCCGTCGTCCGACTGGCGTCGTCATCGTCGTGTCGTTGAGGATCTGACTGCACATCGTCTGGATGAAGTGCCAGTCGGACTGGATGTCGGCGTAGGTGGTACGGGGGGAGGTGACCGTGAATCGGATGACGTATTTGCCTTTAAGGGAGCTGGGGACACAGTGGAGTTTGCCGCTGGAGTTGATCTTTTTGAGGAGGTTCTCAGTTAGTTCGTTCTCGCCCTGGTAGAAGAACAAGGCTGTTACTTTTGGATCCAAGTGTGATCCAAAATTAATAGAAAAGGAAAATTTCAAGAACTCAAAAAGTGTAAACACTAGAACGATGCGGTTTTCATTGATATGCATAGAAATACATGAGATTTTTTATATAATTTGTTCTTTTGCCAGAATAGTTACACTGTAGTGTTTCGAATGTGCTACATGTTGATTTAGCGTCAACTAATAGCATTGCCTACTGGGTTGTGCTGGGGATCACGGTTGTGCCACTGTACGAAAACAAATATGCGCCACCAATCGGTGGAAAATGTAACTATTCAGACAATATATTTTGGTATCTAAAAAATCACATGTCTTTCTGTGCATATATCTGATAACTCCATCGTTCTAATCTCTGTACTTTCCAAATTATTGAATTTTTACTTTTTTGTTACTTTTGAATTTTCGTGTACATTCTGAATTGCAGAAAGTGTAACATAAATAAATACATAAAACAGAATGTAGAGTTAATGTTCCATTCGTAATATTCTCCTGGTCCACATATTTCAGTTTCTTTGGGAGCACCGAGATCTTAGCGTGTTAAAAACTGAGGGCGATTTTTCCTATATCAATTAAACACAGTAGACTATTTGACTTCGAAAAGATAACAATTATAAATTAATGTCCCGCCAAAATGTCGCTGCCTAGCGGTTCATTTTATAAGGCTACTTCTCCGATTTCTTTCAGGTATATAAATACACACATGATGCCTGTATCTATTAGTAGAGGTTCGAATGAAAAAGGAAAAAAGAAGCTGCATCGTGATGGAAATGGAATAACAGATAAAAATGTAATAAATGTAGTAATACGGAAATATCAATAATTGATAATAACACAGAAAGCAACACCATTCAAAATTAATTTGATTCGATGCACTTTAAAATAGGAAAACTGTTGTAGGCATTGCCTAAAACACTGTGATAACAGTTTTGAAAAGGATACACTGCACTGTTATAGAGTACTATTATAGATATAAAACTACTAACTCTTGGGAACACTGCCTCGTAATTTTGAATGCCGCGGATAAAACCTGCGATGGCACCCCATAGATAGAATGAGGCCATTCGACACACGACGGACTTAACAATTGTCTTCTGCTACACCGCGAATATTTTGAGGAATCAAACTCGTTTTTACGAATTCGCTGCAATTACAAGTTGATAGAACGAGGAAATCTCTTCCGAGCAAAGCACCTATGGCCCCCTATATCTATATTTCTATAAAGAGTGTATGTGGTATTGTTTTTTATACAAATTTACAGTTTTGTTTCGGTCTTCATAAAATTGTGTACATTTGACTTTCAAAACGAGAGTAAAATCATTGTTTACATGATAAAAACTACCCATTCCCAAAACTACGCCTTCCCAACTGTTAAAGCAGAAATTGCTTCTTACTAAAACCGTCAGATGGTGCCACGGTGAAGAAATCAGCCAACACTCCGAGTAAAGCCCGGGCAACGCTGTGTTCTTCAGCTAATTATTATTAAAAATTACTTATAAAAGCACATTCAAAAGGAATATATTTACCTTTATTCGGAAGACTACAAGACCCAGATGTCTTTTTGCTGGTATTTCGAAACGATCATCTTCAAGTACCAGAGTCTCAAACGCCTTTGCCAAGTTGACGCCCTGGAAGAAAATACACACACTTCACATTGAAAATTCTTGAGCATTTCTAAATAGCAGAAATGACGATAGTTTTTAAAGATCTTAACTTTGAAATTCAACTCTTTAATAAAAGAAATGTTGTTTTGAAACTTGGTTTAAAATTCAATCTTATGTTCTGACATTTCAGAACCACGTTTTTTATTAGCGTTTCCTTAAATCGCAACGCCTCTGGTCTTTCTGTAAAGCAAGTTAAAAAAAACTCATATCTAAAAAAAAAATAATCACATATTAACAATAATTCACAAAAGAAAATAATCCCAATAATGTAATTTGCATATAAGCAATTCACTCACAGTTGACCAACGGCATAAATTTGACTATCGACTAACATCAGTTTTACCGGCGCCATTTCCAATTATAATATACACTTGAAACTTAACATACCGTAAAATGGGGCAACTTTGCGCCAAGGTTACAACATTGTGCCACACACGGTTTCCAGATTTCAATGCATTCTAGCGGTAATATAAATGCAATTAGAGGTTTGGAAAAAATCCTGTAGTTAGCGATGATGATGTTGAATCTAAACTAGCATGTAATAACCTAGTCAGTTATCAGTTATGGTTGTCAAGAAAATATTGTTTGTGATCACAGTGTTTGAAGGTTTTTAAGATATCAGGAGAGTCTCATCTGGACCTCCTTATAGTTGTTCCCCTGGAGATTTGGTAAGTTTATACATTAATTACTATATTATTATCTACAATATGCTGTATTAAGCAATTCAAAATGTTTGTAAGTTCTGCCATAAACTCACATGTTATCAAAAATGACAACTTTGGGGTACAACTTTGTGCCACTCAATTTTCTTATTTTTTGAGCTTCAATCCGCTTTTTATTCAATACTTTTTGCAGATAATGGTCCGTGATGACAGAAAGAAGGTCGGAAGTCGCACTTATCGGGCTTACACTAATGAATACCTTAAAAAGGTGTTAGGGGAAATTACAGAGAAGAGGATTTCAATTCGTAAGGCCCAAGAGAGGTATGGAATTCATCGAAATTCACTTGCATTTATGCTGAAGAAGAGAAAGGATGCTGAATCATCCCCATCTGAAGGTCTGAGGAAATCAGGAAGATTGGTTTGAATATACCATGTTACTAGTTCGCAGGAAACAAAGGGGTACTTATAGGAGACAATCTCAGTTCACATCTTAGTTGTCATGTCCTGCGTTTGTGTCAGGAAAATGATGTTAAGTTCATAGCGCTGCCTCTACACTCCACTAATGTAATTTAAAATTATTGTTTGTAATGTAATAGTATTATAAAACAGTTTATCATTGAAATTTTAAAAAAAACTCGTTTTCAACCATTTCCCACTCTTCAAAATTGATAAAAAATGCGAAAAAAACACACTAAAATGATGAGAACAAATTTTATTTCCCTGCTCATAGCATAGTAGATGAGCTGAGTATGAAAAAAAGCATAGTCAAGATTGTGCCACATTAAGTTTCAATGTGTTTTAGAGGCAGAAAAGAGAGTGGAACAAAGTTGTACCCAACCGGGTACAACTTTGTGCCACACGAAAAAAAATCCCCCTCCCTTTCGATAAAGAAAATAATTTTTTTCCACCCATCGTTGGATAGCCGAGATGTGTAGGTATGTTGCGTAAAAATTTCAGAGCGATTGGTGCATAACATAATAGATATATTCTGAAAAAAACTCAAAAAGTGGCACAAAGTTGCCCCATTTTAAGGTATTACATAGGTAACTCAATATCGACTAAACGGGCTAAAAATATTTCCTGGACCTGTCCAATCGATGTGCGATGTCTAGTACCACTGAAAGGTGGAAAGTTTGAAAAAGCAATTCAAAAACTCTTACGTGTCGTATGTGCTTCTGCAAACCCTTGACTCCAAAGTTTCTGAGCACGAACCACAATTTCAGAGCACGGAAGCGTTTGCTTAGTGATATCTGCCAGTGCTGCAAGGACATTTCAATTAATTAAATTATTTAGGAAACAAATTAAATTTACGATTCATATAATGCGTTAAGCAAAACATAAGAGCTTTGAATACACTAAAGTTGGACGGGGTTTTAACAAATTGTCGAGTGATGGTCATTGTTTTGCTGTATCGCATTTACATGTATTGGCATATAAAATATTATGTTTTGTCCAACCACTTCGCTTATATTTTAAAGAAGTCCTTTAGCTAGCGACACATAAAGTAATTAAAGCATAGCAAAAAGAATGGTTTTTCACTAATAGTTAAACAGCCAAACATTGGCCATCGCCTTACAATGTGTGTTCCTCCTGTATTTTTTAACAAATTTATGCATGGTATTGACACAACTGATTATGCCTCTTCACATAAATTCTCAGTGGGATTACAATAATTTCATTTGATAATTTCATTATTTAGACATTTCTACTACAATGCCTCTGATGATTTATATCATCTTATCAATTGTGCATAGTAATTTATCATTTCAGTATAATATATAAATAATTATTACTGAATTAAAAACCCTGATCATATATTTAAATTATTATATATTTCATAAACATAACATTTTTAACATTTGTAAAAAAGTGAATATCTAAAAAAAATTAATTAAAACTGTAATAAATATAAATCCTAGAAGTACAGTTTTATGTTAAAATCATGAATGTCATGCAATTCATCAATTTTGTTTAAAGAACATTTGAAAGAAAGATTTTTTTTTTAATGTTCAGTTAATTCAAACTTCTAAGTAGTGAATGGAGGCAATTCAAAATCTTCATATCATACTTCATACGACAGCCAAATTTATTTTTGTGCAAGCAACGCATATCATTAATTTTGAGCTCAAAACACTTTTATCTGAAATGTGTAGTTGTGCGAATTTTTATGCTAGTTATTAAGTGCAATGATACTGAATTTGTACGATATTAAATTAGCGAATGTATGGTAATTATAAAGGAATATCACAATTTTCAAAGGTTATATCTACGCATTTAGAGCATATCTCTACAAATCATTGCGAAAACGATATTCTTAGATTTTTTATTGTTTGACACCAAATGTCGCTAAGAGAATATTTCATTGCACTATAGAAAAGTTTTTTTTTGTCTGTGCGCATGGAAATGACAACCACTTTATTGATCGAGTGTTATAGCGAGATCCGGTTTCAACTCGAACGTTCGCCATTTCCTTTGTTTGTTACGCAGTCACGGGCGTGTTGTTAGATTTTCTTCAAATTTGGCATGAATGTTCTTTGAAGTTATTAAAAACGACGTGTGTGTTTTTCTCCTTATTATTTTTAAAGTGTTTTTTTATTCCGTTACACGATGGTGGCCGTTTTAGTGGTTCCGTTTCATAAAGATGTCTTTTTTTTTTATTTTGTCGCGAGGTCTACTCTTCCTAGAACTACAAGTTAAAGGCGCTAGGTGCCATTAAATTTGTTAAAAAGTAAACAAATCAGTTAAAACTGCCCATCCCGAGTTTTTTTTTTCGCGAATTCGGAGTTCGACCTATTGATAGGTAGGTAGAATACCTTACGTTGTTTTCATCAATTCAAAGAAAACGTTTAAATGTTCTCTTTACAATGATATGTAGAATGGTGCTCTTAGTTGTTTGGTTGCGTAGATATTACTTTTCGAAGTTGTGATATTCTTTTGTAATATCCCTAAAAATAAACCTAATCGTCAGTAAGTAAAAAGATAAGATTTGAAGGAAAGGTGTGTGCAGCACAAAGGGAAAAGAAGCTCACTAATTAATAATGCAATGTAGCAAAAAGTTGCTTTACAAGAAAAGCTTGCATTTTTTAGCTTAAAATTTGAAATAAAAAAGGTCAAGGAAGAATTTCAACACTTGTAAAGAATTTTAATAATGTTTTGTGGCCGCCTCGACAGACACTATCTACCATTTTTTTTTATGATAAAATAAAAAATTTATAAAAACATCAGCTTGCAAAGTCACGATTACATGTAAAGTCGTAAACATAAAAATTGCGAGGTTTAGGCATTTCGAAAACTACTCAAAGTAATTAAATAAATCAAGAATTTGGGAAAGTTTATTTTTCAAAATGTATATAGAGGAATATGCGACTGTTTACGCAAACTAAAAAAGTCACACATCTATTACTTCACAAGTTGACCACAAGCAACGCCGGGCCATATAGCTAGTTTAAAATAAATACTAAAGATAACTTTTATATTTACATTACCTAGTATTATTCTTTATTTTAAAAGTTTAGCTTCATAGATTTTTATAAATAAAAAAGCCCAAAATTTGTTCCAATGAAGTTTTTTATTCCTTTGTTATAATCCTCAATATGAGAAAATTCCTCTCTTTAAATGAACTTTTACATTATATTTTTTATACTTTTATAATTTTATCTACATTATAACTCATTTTATTTAATTATACAATTATCATAAACATTAGAAGTAATATAAATTAAATACTCACAGTAAAATCCACAGCCAGACCTATAAATTGATTATCATCATTACAAGTTGCACTACCAATGATTATTGAAGAATAATTAAAAAAAAACTGTTCATTTATGTTTTAGTTTTATAAGAAGAATTTGTTTTAGAAATACGAATGTTTGAATTGGTTAGTAGCAATGGAGCTTTGAAAATACATATTTTTGAAGAAAATCGATTTAAGATCGGATGTTATCAGAAGTGCATTAATTAGGAATTTTTCGTTAATAAAACAATATAAAAAGTCTTAATAAATATTCATGAGGAAACATTCTGGAATGATTGACAAGGATGTTCATTTAAATATTAATAAAAATTTATACAAAATATCAACACAAAAAAGCCATATTTTTTGGGTGATTTTTTTTATGTGATAAAGACCCGAAATTCAGAAAATTCAGTTACACAATAAAAATTATTAAATAGAAATATTTTTTTAAAAATTAAAATATTTTTATAAATTTAAAATTGTGGCGCATTGTTGGGGAAACTAATTATTGTGTTTGCGAAACAACAGGAAAATCAAATGACAGCGAGAAGAAGTGTTGTTAAAGCAAACAAAGCGGTACGGGAAGATTAGGTTTGTGCTATTGAGATGCAAGAACAAGTTTTAAATAGTAGTTACAAATAGAATTGGTTTATAAAGCAGGAAAGTAGAAGAAACGGCGTGATAGTTTATGCAAGGGGATTACATGGTATATGGTTGGGATAAGAGTTGATTTTGAAAATAATAATGGTGCTGAAGATTGATATAACTTTATTGATTCTGTACACATTAGAATTATTTTTAATTGTTAATTTTAAAAAAATTTATAATAATAAAATAAAATATATAATATTAAACACCATGTAGTCAATTTAATATTAAAAAAAAATAATAGAGTTCCTTTAGTTCAAAAAAATTTGAACTGCAAATTTTCTTAGCTTAAAACAATTTTGTTAAAAAAATTGTAAATTGAATTTTAAAATTTAAAGGAGTTTTGTCAATTTCTAGAAAAGGAAACCATAAAATGTCACAAAAGTTTACTGCTTTTTTTGTTATGAAAATAAAAAAAAAAGTGTAATAATTTTTAGGAATATTGTGTTTAAATAAATATTTTTTTACCATAACATACGCACATGACTAAAGGGTTTTCAAATTTAAAATTTAATTATCAATACAAGAATATCAGAAAACTGACAATTAAAACTATAAGATCAAACATTTATTTTTATTGCTTACACACTCTTTTAAGGGAAGGCACAGGTATTAGTACATTATATATTTATGAAGTTCAAAGCATTTTTAAAACCGTATGGGTATTAAAAGTAAATTATAGAGATTTATAAAGTAGCAGGGAAAACACATCAAACACAGTAGATTTTATTTAAAAATCTACGGACACTTCTTAAATGATATACTACACTGGCAGCAATTATCCACACAATCCGATGGAAGGGGCGACCTCTAGCGAGGGAGTGCACAACTACATGGCCATAGTCGTCCCCAATGGCGACGAACACAAACATAACATTTATGACTTGTCCAAGAAGTTAACCTAAAACCATGACGCGAAATCTGTATGCTCTATGCAGTGTAAGACAAATTGGAAAACCGAATTATGTCCACTTGTTACTGATATACTGTTTAGTTATAACAATATTTTTAGCTCTTTTAAAGTTCACATATATAAAGTTCACGCATTTCAAAAATATAAATAAAACCTGAAAACACTTGAACCACCCGTAGTGAAGATTAATTTTAATCTAAAAATAGCAAGTATTATTGATATACTTTATGTATACCAAAACAAGTTTAGCAAATCGTAGTTGAAGATTGCACACTTTTTCGTTAGTTGGTTAATAAGTGATTTGGAATCAAGGCAAGCCGCAATAAACGTTAGGTTTGCTCGAATTATTAATTTTTGTTTGATACATTTATTTTACCTTAATAGAGTCTAGAGCGCTGACACTCTGTTTAGAGGTTTTGAAGTCTCCAAGACAAACATCGGATCCTTGCCTATCATGAGAAGAGGATTGAAATTTCCTGATCCAAACTCGGTGGATTGGAACTACGTCAGGCAAGTTTTCTGAGATGCCTAAAAGGAACATCGATCTTACTTGCGACTTGATATATAAATCGAATTTATTTTTTATGATTCGAGTTTTTTTTATAAATCGAGTTTTTTTATGAATCGAGTTTTTTTTTTTAAATCGAATTTTTTTTATAAATCGAGTTTTTTTATGAATCGAGTTTTTTTTTATGAATCAAGTTTTTTAAAAATCGAGTTTTTTATTAATCGAATTTTTTTTTATGAATTGAGTTTGATGTTTAACGTGTGTGTTTTTTGAATTTTTTTTAAAGAAATCACAATTTTTTTTTATTGTGTGACCAATTAAATAAAATAATAAATTGAAGACATTTTTTGGTATAATTCGAATTAATAACATTAAAAATTTTCATAGTAAATTGAATATTTATATCTAGTTATTTAATTGGTTTAAATAATTTTTACCATATTTTCGGAAATCTGTTTTTTTTATTATGCATCGGAAAAAATACAATGCGTACCTTTCTAACATGAATGGGCGCCTGCATTTCCTAAATAACAAACTAAGTTAATCAACATGGTAAGCTTATTCGGTAGAAATGTTGTCTTGAATCTGTATTTTGTAAACCTATCAATAACTTCAATTTATCGAAACACGATAAATATAAATTGTAAGTGATATTAAACTAGATATAAAAATTTTTGGCTACAAACAATAGCCAAAATTTTTAGTACAAAGTTCCCCAGCGCACTACAAATATTTCGAGAAATGAATATTTGTAGTGCATTGGAAGAATAACGTAGTACCCCAGCCCATTACAAATGTTTCGAGAAACGTATCATCTAAATAGTCTATACTACTTTCATTGGAGAAAGTAGTAAACACATTCATGTATTTTACAGAATTGTTGGGCGATGGTCATTCTTGTCACATTTGTATGGCATTTAATTGTATTGAGGTAATAAAATATTATTTTTGTCCAACTACTTCGTTTGTATTTTAAACTTCGTTTGTTAACAAGTCGCTTAGATTTGGAAGCAACAAACGAAGTTATTAAAGTATAGCAAAAAGAACAGTTTATTGGGTGTATTTAAACAGCCAAACAATAAACATCCCTAGAGTCGAATTCAGAGTAAATATAGAAATTTATATAATAAATTCATACAGACAAGTTAAGAAATCAGATAGCACCTAAAAAGTGTTTACAAAGAATAGCTGGGTTCAATTTTTCTTAGATTGCACATGGCAGCTCAAAAATATTAAATTAATATTTTTTCTTCATATTTTTTTTCAATATAGAACAGAATATTTTTAAATCGCCTTTCGCTTCTAAATATTGTAATATACTACCTCTTAGTTCAAAATACGAAAAACTAATAACTGTTCAGAAATATCACTTTTAATCGTTTTTTAGAAGACGCTAGTAATTGTTCAAAAAAGATAATAATGAGAAAGTTTGTAATCTTTTTTTTAATACTAATTTTTTACACCCAATACATTAATCCAATCGAAATTTCGATGTGGATGTAAGTACTCATATTTATCAAAGTATTTCTTTTTTCAATAAAGAGAAACAGAGAACAAACTGGTAAGCGAATAAAGTGTAAACATCCTTGCTAAAAATGTTTTTCTTTTTTAATTTAGGCATAGTCGAAGTTTTATTCAACAAAACGTAGGGAAAATTTTTATAAACAATTTTATCTGAAAGTTCTAAAGAGTTTTTGTAATATTTTAATTTTATAGTTTGCATAACTAATTTTTATATTGACCAATACTTACCCGTATTTTCGTGCTTCAAGTACAAAGGGTCGACGTTAAATGTTCTATGAAGTCTTTCGCTATTTTTAACCCTACAAATATCAAAAGGAAATAAAGTAAAAGTGGAAGTAAATATATTTACCGGTCATTTTACAAAAAATGATACAACATTTTAATTGTTATTTTAGGTGATGTAATTATGGTTTTATAACAAACTATTAAAGTTTGTATTGTAATTTTTTATCCTGAAATAGCAAACTCTTATGAAACACGTTAAAAATATTTTAATATTTGAAGAATACACGAATAGAATACAGTTAAAATTTAAAAAACAAATCGCAAAATATTATCATCTAATTTTTTTTTAATTTAAATATTTCTTATTAAATATACTTATAATAATTGTAAAAACTTTAAAACTCAATTTTCTACATAAAGGTACAAATCGTTTCGTTAGAAATTTCATAACAGTCACTAATTAGTTAATGTAAAAAAACTTGTATTACAGACTACGAATGATAACGTTCAAAGTTTAATGGGACAAATTTCAAACTTTTGTTTTAAAATAAATATTAAACTGTTGGTATTTTATTTAACTTGAACCAATAAATCATTGTCCAGTTTAGTATAAAGTAAGCTAATATAACATTTTCAGATATTGCTGGTTTTAAAGATATTTCTTTATGTTTACTGCACCACATTCATTTTATTTTTCTATTTGTTTAGAATAGGTGCTTCAAATTGGTATTCTTCTAATACTAGTACGTTTTCACGGCAACGGCATAGATTCATATAGTAGTAATTAATTGAGATATTAATATCCAGATGGCGCTCTGAGGTTGCAAGCGTGAGTTTTGCCTTTTGGGTCACCAACGAATAAGGGAGAAAATGTCACCCAGGAAATCATATTCTAATTCTACAGCAACAGCATATATTAAAAAGAAAACTATTGTCATTTTGTTAATTCAAAGAAGTCTACCCACCACATGGCCGTGCAGTCAAAATGCACCATCAGCCACTTAGAAGGGTTGAAAGCAAAAGAGTCCGCGTGTTCGATTCCAACCAACCAATGACGGAATTCCGGACAGACGAACGCGCTTCCTGCGTACGCGGCGTCCACGTGCAGCCACAGTTGTTCACGATCACCTGTGGTTATAACACATAATATAATAGTTATTTATTTTTGGAGGTGTGAAATTTCTTTATTTGCGCCGCATGAAAAGTGTAATCAAACAAGCAATGCTTGACTTTGCTGTTACGAACGATGTGGTTGGTTGGTGTTTTATGGCGCAAGAGCCAGTTATGGCTAATCTGCGCCAAACTATAGTTAAATTACGACCCTGTACAGATTAAATATGGTTTATTAAACCGACGTCTCGTAGAAATAAAAAATAAATTAGGGTGAGGCTCATCGCTCAGCAATTCTGTCAATAAAGGATTATTAGTACACAAATAGCTCAGTCTTTTGCTGTTAAATTTAGGGCATAGACACAAAAAATGCTTAACAGAAAAGAGACAGTTGCATAACGCACAAATGGGTGGTGGTTCAGCCAATAACAAATGTCTATGAGTCAGCCGAGTATGACCTATGCGTAATCTGGTTAAAACAGCGTCCATATGCCTATTGTAATGTGTGGTTTCAAAAAGTTTGATACCGGGTTTTACAGAGAACAATTTATTGTTGATTTGGTTCTTCCAGTTGTTTTCCCATAACTTGTCTTGTGTTGTTTTTGTAGATAGTTTGGCATCACTACCTACAACAAAATTCTCATATACAATTCTTGTGTTTTTTGCTTTATTGTCAGCTCGGTCAACAGCTCGAACTGTTACGATGTGATCAATCTGTTGAGCTCATTAGGATTGCTGTCATAATGAATGCATGTTTCTGTAGAAAAAACAATTTCACGAGAACGTGCATTCTAAAGTTCTGCCAGTAGAACCTTACGTAAGAACTTTGCGTCCCACCAATCACTGCGTCCTGTCGGCAAGACGCCCGTTTTGTTTTCAGTTTGAACATAGAATAGTTAATTAAAATGGGAAACTGTCGAAAACACCACTGCTGACACAAATTAGGATTTATAAGCTCAGTTAACTTTGTTGGGTAGAAACCTTCCGATTTTTCAAATTCATGTAAAAATGTTAGTTGGAATTTTTATTCATGTTTTTTTTGCGCTAACAGAATTTTATGTATTTTCTGGTGGTAGTACCGATTGCCTTCAAGAAGAAACGACAAATAACTCTATCATCGTACATGCGAATCCATTCGACATTATGTTACGTTCTTCCGGAAGAACGTTGCACGTTCTATCCTTAAAACTTTGCGGAATATCTTACTTTAACTTTAAATGGAAGTTTTGATTTTTTAAAGGTAATATATTCTTCAATTCTACAACGTTTTCGATTATATGTTGGTTATAATCGAATTTATGTCGTTGGTCGACGTCATTGTTATATAATGGAATCTTGTATATTGTATTTATGATAGGACATTTTAATAATTTTTTAAGGACTAAAATCCACTTTTAAGTAAGGTAAATGATGTCTTAAAAAATTCTCTCATTTCCAGATATTCAAAGCAAAGTTAGAAACTCACATATAATTCCAATTTCTTTCAAATGATCGAAAGCGCAGGCTCCAGTAGTACCCAGAGTAGCACATACCTAAACACAGAAATAAAATTTGTATTTCAATTAAGATCAAACTAATCAATGAAAACTAAAGCAGAAATTGCTTTGTTAACCGAGTGGTGAATAAAACATTTACTACAATGGGTATGCAATTTAAAAGAATATCCATGCACGATAGCTTAATTTTATGCAATATAAATTGCGAGTATAAAGTTAAAATCCCTTTAAATACTAAATTAGATTAAATAATGATATAGCTGTAATATCGAGATACTTGAATGTAGATGGCGCCATAAGATTGCTTCCGGAATCTTTGCAATTTGGGTCACCAATGGAAATAAATTATCTTTCGATTTTACATACATTTACTAAGCAATTTCTATGACTTACAAAGAATGGTATGAGTCCCTTTTCTCTGTCTCTCTTGATGGCAGTTTGGAGGGTTTCTCCCCTCAAACCCAGATCGTGGTCAGTCTCCAAGTAGCGCATCTTCACTAGGCCGATAAGGCCCGCTTTCTCAACAGAGGAATGAGCCTGTGGGAGGACACATGTAGAAAGAGATTAACTGTGTGCAATGCGTCATACATAAAATATGTGTAAGGGATGTTAGTTTAATTAGATAAGTGTGTTGTTAATGAATAAGAAATTTTTAGGTATTTAGGAATTCTTTATTAGTAAATGATTTTTAGCCCAATAACGCACAAGGGATTTTAGAAATTATAAAGTTGTTTCCACAATATGGAGATATTTAAAGAATTTTTTTCCAAGAACATTATTTTTTTTTAATATTTGAATTGTGTTTAAAGATATATTTTTTAAATTATTCTCATTAGAAACGAAAAAATTATTAATTGTAAAAACGTTTATAAATATAGTTTAGAGTTTCCTAGAATACTTTTGCTTTAGGAAAATTTCAGTGAAGGATATTTTTATACTAAAATATGGTGCTGCCATCTATACTTTGAATTAAAAAATAAATATTCATGTGACATCACAAGTAATTGTCGTTAAGAAACAATAAATCATGAACACAATTCGGTCTTAATTTTTTTTATTATGAGATAAAAAATAAAAATTATTGTATGAATAGACTCACCTGATCAGAAGTGTATCCCACCAAGCGAGTGTTGAGGTCGGCCTCGTCTATTTCGTCGTTGTGCTCGAGACGGTGCATCTCGAACATCTGCGTCCTCGCAGCCAGGAGGCCGATCAGAGTGGATTCGCTCGCAGTGGTCTAGAGTGGGACATACGAATACAATTTTAGAGTTATTGTTGAATTTTCATTTTTCTTACTATGTGCAAATTGCGACAAAGTACAATAAGATAACTCTATAAGTTCCAAACTCGAAATGATCTGTGACACATTGTGAATATTGTCTGCAAGTCATTGTTACTATATACAGGGTGACCATAAAACAAGTTTCTTTGTATGTAGCTAAAACTAATGAATCGAATGAAGGAAAATTTCATATTGTCGTATATGTTACACCTGTTTTCTGCTCGGACTGCGCCATAATCCCCCCCTCTCGGGATTTTTTTAAACGGAAACCTTCTTTTATTGCCTTCAGTACCATGACATTTTGTGTGTTTCCATTCATTTGATGTAGCTATAGATTACTCTAAACAGGGGGACATATTTTATGATTGTCCTTGTACTTTTGTCCAATTACTGGAAAATTACTACTCAAAGGCATGGCATTCGTGAGGTATATTAATATCATGCATGATAAGTGCGCATCGTATGGGATGGGTATTGATCAGGGACAACCTGGTATGGAAACGTAGTTTGTTCATTTAACTCGTCTTTTTCTTCAAGGATCCCTTCATCAACCTTTTTTTATCGATTTTAATTATAAGGAACATTATACAAAGACATTATTCCCACACGTAAGAATATCTGAATTCGCAAACCAAATAACTCCAAACCAAGAAATCATCAGCCGTAGTGAAAGCTGCTTGGCGATTAAACTGTATTCAGGTATTCCGAACACTTCTTGCTTTTAAACAATTTCAGATTTAGAAGTGAATCACTTGAAATTCGTCGCCAAGCAGGATTCTCTACGGCTGATGAATCCGTGTTCCTTTCGTAATTCGTGTTTTGGAGTTGGATATGGTTCACGAAATAATCCGACGATATGCTTCTGAAATTGGAGATTAAAGAGCACATGGTGGTTATTAACCAATTACAAAGGCATCTCCTAACGACAACGTGCTAATAACTTCCGTGTAGAATCGTCCTAAAAGTTCAAACTGTGTCTAGCTGTATTTTGATAAACAAACAGACCGCTTTATTATTAGTTTTCCTATACTGAACAAAAAAAAAACAATTGTTGAAATGTATGTAATTACCTGTATGACTCCGCCCCCTTTTCCTCTGGACGCCGAATGAAGAAAGAGCTCTGGTAAACCAATCAGCTTCGCCAACCAATCCATGACCACGATTTCCAATTCCGTGCAGGCAGGACTCGATGCCTTTTACAGGAATAATTAAAAAATAATAATTTCAAATCTTTAAAAGTAGAAATTAAATTGAAAGTATTGGAAATACTGTGCATTTTAATAATTTAAAAAGTATTTCAATCCATTATATGCTATTTGAAAGTATAAAATTTGCCGGAATAGCAAATTTAATTTTTACTAGGAGCCATATTGTGATTAAATACCATGACGGCTATACGATTAATGATTAATAGGTGAATTGACAGTATTTTGAATTGTACGTGTGTGAGGGGTAGGGGGGGGGGAAGAGTAGGGATGATAACCCCTGTTCTTTATAAATTACACTTACTATTTAAGTTTTAAATAATTTAAATTATTTTATGCTAATTAAAATGACTGAACAATATTTAAAGTATCTTTAAAGGATACCATCTTAGTTTATTATATCCAGAAAGATTCTAACTAAAAAGTAATTTAATACAAATTATGATGATCAGCAGTACGTTTAGTTCTAACTGCAGTAATCGCTACATAGGGTGGTCACAAACTGTTTGACAATGGCCATTGTTTGGCTGTATTACACTGAAGTGTATTGCCATATTAAAATATTTTGCTTATATTTTAAACAAGTCACTTAACTTTAGTAGTAAAAAATGGAGAAGTAAAAGTATAGCCAAAATTAAAGTTTTATTATGTATAGTTAAACAGCCAAACAATGCCCATCGTCCAACTGTTTGTGACTACCTTGTTTAGTTTGATGTGGCCTTACCCATGTGAATGCCAGGCATCCCAGTCCGTCCGCCAGCATGTCTCCGAGAAGGGAGGCCGGGCTGTTCAAGGCGGGGAAGTAGGCGTGCATCTGGGGGCTCTGCCAGTGGGTCACCTGCGAAGTGCATGGGTTACCGAAGAGAGCAGACTACAGAGCCAACTTATTTGGAAAAAATATATAGTAAGCAGCACAGTGCATTAAAATGATGCAATAAAAATGAATACTTCTTTGTTGGTTATTGCTTATTAACTGTAATTGGGTGGTATTTAATCGCGAAACCTTTTGATTACTTTGCTAAAAGCACAACATACATGTGCTTTTAATGTTTATTCTTCTTTAATCTATAGTTATCGACTATACCAGTTGTGTTAGGCCTTCTACACACACAGTTCTGTCGAAAGATTCATCTGTCAGTCCAGAATGATCAGTTCTACCTGATGCGGGCTCTGCCTACACACTGAACGATCAATGTTCCAGTTTTGTCTGAATGTCATTGTTGACACTCGTCTTACTTAGTAAATACAGAAAGTATTCTTAAGGCTGTTAATTTTTTTTTGTCATTACATTCCTACTACATTTTATTGATTCCTAAACTCCACAACAAATCTATATATACAAATAATGTCTATTTTTTAAATACAAATATACAGTTTTATTCCGAGCTTGGTAAAATTTGGCACACTTGACCTTTAAAAAAAAATGAAGTTCATCGTCTATATGAGATTTCAAAAAACCACCCCCATGATATCATTAAACAAAATCCACTTTCTAAAATTACTCAATGATTAACAACAACAAACAAAACTAACAATAACTAGTGAATTTAATATGCCGTGTTCAATCGCTCAGGACAAAACTATACGTTTGCACTGTCGTAAAATCTGAAGATTCCTATAAAATCTCTATTTTACCTGGTAGCAGGTAGATACGACAAACCTGAGAAAATTCCGACAGTCTAAAGATTCGTCGTCGTCAGTTCACTTTCCACATGTCAGATTTATCCTTTACGACCCATCTGACCAGTCCGACAGAACTTTGTGTGTGTGTGCAGAGGGCTTTAAGTAGTCCGAAAAAAGACCGAGTTCTGTAGTAGAAATAGCAAATTGCCATTGAATGAGAATAGAAAAAAAAATGGAGAAATTTCTTCCTAAAAGACTCAAAAAATAAATCCTAAAAAATGGTTAAACGAATCCTCACCCCCGGCATGATGACCTTCTCGACGTCCTCCAGAATGGCCTTGAAACTCTCCCCTTCGTCCGGTGCGGAGTCCGGCAGCAAGGGACGCATGTATCCGGGCTTGACGTCCGGGAATACCCTGCGACGGCCGATACTTCCCAGGTAGTCAGCGATGTAGTCCACCATCGCCTTACCTGTGTTAACATACCACATGTGCGATAGTTAAAATAAACTTTATTTAAATTCTACACCAGTCTATTGAAATATGCACTAAAATGTTAAAAGCAGTGTACATGTATGAAAGTTTTAACCCGCGAATAAATCAAAAGATTTGAATAGACTATTTTAACATCGATAGATTGAACTCGAGTCGTGTTGTGACGATTATTCAATCTTCCCCTGATTTTTAAATTCGGGAGATTCAGCAGATTATACGTTGCCAACTGAAACCGTTAACAACAGAAGGAAGGTGGAGGAATAAATATTGATTCCTTATTTAGACAGTTTTGTTAGAAATAAATAGACATCATACAATGTTTTTTAAGAAAATATTTGGTTTTGATTTGTTTGGTTTGGTTAATCAACGTCGCACTAGAGCTGCACAGTGGGCTATTGTCGACGGTTCGGGGCCTATCTCGAAGGAAAGACCCGGGAACGATGCCTCGTATTTTTTAACCGTGGTCAGATGACGAGGAAATACCTGAACTGGCACCCAACGCCTTCAATAGACGTCGGGACTTTGGACCCCGATCAGATTTATTGTGCACCAGTCCCGTATACACGCCGTTCATTTTTGCGGATGTTCTAGACGACTTTTCTAGTATTTTGTAGCGAAGCTGGCAACCTTCCGATCACAATATCACTACTTTTTACTCTTTTTTTGTCAACTCCATCGCCTGGCATCGAACCGGGAACCTTCGTATTCTCGGCTGACGCCTTTAACCGCTCGGCCACGGAGGCCTTTGGACTACTTCTGACCCTCTCACAGACCACCAGTGGTCCGCGGACCACGAAAATGAAATTGTAAAAAAAAAAAAATCATTCTTTTGGTGTCGACATTTATTCATAGCGAATGCGGGGACTCTTTCAAACTTTATATCGCTCTCTGTCTGTTGGAAGAATGACTATTAGTGATATAAAATTAATAATGCTATCAATCAATTCTTTGTTTATAGCTTTCTTGAAATAGTTATGTGCACTGTCATAACTATCATTTTTTATCATACTGCGGAGGTCATTGATGCGTTCGTCAATTTCGACAATCCTTTCGCCATTGAATCATTTGATTTTTGAAGAAAAAAAAAGAATTTTCATTTTCCCAACGAAAGCAATTTACTCCAATTCTTTTTCGGTGGTATCAGTTCATTTATATTGACACAATTCAAAAGAGCTTTTCTATAGCTCGGTAGATAACGCGCCTGATTTTCGGACTAAGACATTCATGGTACGAGTCGAGCTGTCGATTTTTGTTTGAAATCGTCTTCATTTTTGACGAAATAGACTTCGTTGAAAAAAAAAACCCCACAAAATTAATAGCTTCTTCAGTTTGATGAAATATTTAATCGGAGCATTTAGAAAATCTCAAAAGTTTCTTCAAAAATGAACGTGCATTTTTAATCGTGTGAAGCATTTCCAGAGACTGATAACCAATTTTTAGAGAGGAATTTTTCTGACGCTCTTGCAGGTCTTCTGTTTTCTACTAATGAATATAGAAAATGTGAAATGTGTGTAGTATAATTTTATTCCCCTACCATATTGGAATCTATACTCGGGGACAACCTAAGTTAAACCTGAAGCGGAAGCTATAATATGTATAAATATTCAATTGCTTAAGTTCAACTTAGGTTGTCCCCGAGTATAGTTATTTTATTTAAGCTATCACTCATCAATTTTTGAGTTTATATATTTGAATTTTTTAAAGTAATTGTATTTGAGGGATTGAGAAGCCAGAGGGATAAAAGTGACCGCTTCATCCTTTTGTGAAAACACAGTTTAAAGTTAACGTAACCTCATATGCCGCAAGATCACAACACATAAAAAGACATTCACTTGAATCCCTTTGCAGTCCCCATTTCATATGTATTAACTATTCATAATTACACTTAAGGGGGTCCGATACCCAAAATTCGCAAAAAAAGTCATTTTTTTTTATATTTAAAAAATAATATTCAAACTTATCTTAATAACTCACAAAAAACTGCTTCAAAAAATTCCTATTACTTTTTTAGTTATGAATGTTTTAATGATGTGTTCCTATAACATAGTTGTATCATATGTAAACTTTAAAAGCAAATATCTCTGTTCGTGGTTTTGAAATTTAATGAACACTAAAAATGCTAAGGCTTTTTTACTATTATACTTAAAATCATAATTTTTGTGTGTATAGCAAGATAAATATATTTTAAATAGATGTATGCATTCCGATTTCCTATTTTTACCATAATTTGTTTTTTAAAACCACTTAAAATGGAATTTTATTTTTTTTTCGTCAATTTTTTTTCCAAAATTTCTAATATATTTTATTTTTTTAAAGTGTTGTATCTGAATCAAAATTTGAATGCATACATCTATTTACATATTATTCAAGATCTTAAATAAAAAAAATGGCTTCAAAATATTGAAAAACAAAAAAGGAGTAGGAATTTTAAAATTGTTAAAAAATTGACTAAAATTTTAATTTAAAAATAAATGTGCAATTTAAAAAAAAAAATTGAGCGTCTTAAAATGGTTTTTTATGCATATTTAGAAAGAGAAAAAAAATTGGATTGTACAAGTATAAAAATAAAGAAAAAAATGTCGAAGGTATCGGACCCCCTTAACACTATTTTTAAAGTTTCTTGCACCCCTTGACTTCTCAACCCCTCATTTGTTAGATGTGTATAATTTATCCTCTGATATATGACAAATTTCAAAACTATGAAGAACCATAAAGAGTTTATTTTTTATTTTAACAATCTTTGATCCTCACTTTTTTTTTTATTTGTCTTTCTGTATTAATAATACAGAAAATATTGAAATATTATATCTAACTATCAAAAAGTATTGTTATAAGCGTGAAATTTTAAAAATCGTATGTTTAAACAATGAACGTTACTGTTATAATTCCTGATTTGATATTATTGAGTTGCGAAATAGTTTTTAAAATAATCCAACTTATAAAACCTTGCCTGACAACAATTAAACTACACTCATTGTTATAATTCATTGTTACTTTTATACAATCAATTCCTATATGAGATATTCTCGTCATTTGTGTTCTCTCTGCATGCTATTACCTTGCGATTGAACTGCGCTCTTGATATTCTGATTGATATTCGACTTTTATTCGATCTTTGATACAAAAACGAAGATGTACTGTGACATCCTCATATGGTGCTACAAGCACCTGTGGCCTCCAGAGCGTCGTCGACGCGAACGCCGGCGTTACTGGCATCGCATCGTACGCGTCAACGACGTCTGCCGGTGTCGGGATGTGTGGGCATGGGTTGAACAGACTGTGGTCTGGAATACTCAGTTCCCGGACCCACACTACACAGTGGAACATCACACGGTCTGAATGAGACTGAAAATTGCGGTGATGAACATCTTCCCACAAAATTATATGCGAAGGTGGTCACAAAATCCGACCACCCGGTGGCTTTAACATCTAAAAGCCGCCCAATGGGGGCGAAGATAGGCTGTCCTCCCCGTGGGGCCCCCGGACAACGGTCTCCGATGTGGAGCCGGCTAACTAGGCCTATCGTGGTTGGAAGAGTGGATTCCGAAGAGGTTTCCCGAATCCAAATGCAGCCAACTTGAAAACCCTTTGCACTCCAAAAACATCTTTGGCATTTGTGTTCTTTTTACAGAACAGCTAAACACAACTTATGCTGTTCTCATTTAATTTAAAGAGCAGAAAACGAAAATAACTGGTCTGCGTTGTCGTTTGAGAAGAGACAGCGGAGTGCAAAGGGTTAAGATAACCAATAAAATTAGAAACACTAATTTATGTATGTCACACACAGTTTTCTACAAGTTTTTTAAAACGCCATCCGAATACAACTATAAAGACCAGCTGTATAGTTCAACTCAAGAGCTACATAGCTGGGCTACCCATCGTTTATCGCTAAGATCAAAAGGAATTATATAACTGAGCTATATAGCCGGGCTAGAGAGGCATTTTTTATGGTAGCACGACTATATAGCTGTCGCTCGAAGATTTGCGCATGCGTTCTCAAAAAGTAAAGCTATCTCGAAGTCAATTGGTTGACTTCATCGAGTACATGCCAGCTGCTATAGCTACAAAAAATTTTCTCGTGTTATAATAGTTTGTAGTTATAGCTCATAGATCAGCTATATATATATATCACGGCTACAAATACCCAGCTACTTCGGCTATATAGCTATTTTCCTATATAGTGTAATCCCGGCTTTAAAACATGCAATGCCAACCAATATCTTTAAACTGTTTGCATTCGAAGCCCCGTAAATTGAAACATACTTGTTTTGATGTCTGAATCCACCTGTATCCAATTTTGAAATATCTCTGTATAAAAAAAAGTATCTGTCGTTTTTTTTTAAACAAATTTAAAGTTTTATTCCGAGCTTCATGAACATTTGCACATTTGACTTTCAAAAAAAGTGAAAGGTCACTGTCTACATGAGATTTCGGAAAAAAACTTTCATCCCTCTTTCCGTCCCTTAAAGCAGAAATAACTTCTTACTAAATCCGCCCGATGGCGCCACAGTAAAGAAATCGGCCAATATTCTGCGAAAAGCCCAGGAAACGCCGGGTACTTCAGCTAGTAATCAATAAAGTTAGAAATGCTAATTTTATATCACTCATATAAAGCATCTTCTTGGAGGTTAGAGGTTTTATGCTATTTTTTTGGGGTGGGAATTTTTTAGTGTGTGAATATTTGAAACAAGCGCCTTTTCGGTCAGTTCTTTGCTGCGTCTTTGGTATATTCTAGATCTCTCCTAACTTGTTACAAATATAGACTTCTTGATATAATTTAATTCGTCTTGGACTGCTCTATCAGTCTGTTTAAGTTTCATATGCCGAAATTGTACATTAGTGAGATAGTTTGGCTTCATAGAGAAATCTTCCGAGAAATCATCAATTTCCACTACACACAAGTGGTTTAAACTAACAACTGGTCAAATGTAATTGCATAAAACTCATCGTTCTTTCCGATTTAAGCACGCACGCTTCAGAACATGTTAATTGGAACTGAAAATGCACTGTTTAAACAGAGTATGAACGAAATTTAAGTTATTTTCCAATCACGCAGTATAGGGGTGGGTACAAAGGTCAGAGGGAACGGCGGCGGTACATTCATCCCAATAGGCTGATCCCCCCTGGAGATAAGCCGCTTTGAAATATTAAAACCTCTTTATGTCGCGCAAGTTTCTGCCAACGACCTCTGTACCTAAACCAGTTTTAAAGACGTATTCACGTCAAAACTGTCCATGTAACTAATTTCACACTTTCGTGTTTCGAAACCTTTAAAGTTCACCTGTTTAATAAGATCCTTTTCCTCGATTATCGATTTTTAAGTGTTCGCTTTAATCTTATAGACGATGACATCGTTTCAGCGTTAGAGCATGAACCATCCACACATTTTACTGTACAAGATCATTTAGTCTTTTTATTTACATCATAAAAAAATCTCGTGTCATAAATATTTTCTTAATTTTGATTTCATAGCCACTAACTTACACTTCAACTATACATTAGTCAAGTACTATTTCAAACTCGGTAATAATTTTTTTATTTTATTTTATACTATTTAGAATATGAAATAACAAACCTAATGATTTTTGGGTCAAAATTTTGTATTCCGGATTTTGTGCGTTCCTATATGTTTTAAGGCCCCTAATAACAAGAAAACAAGAAAAATTATTTGACAAAAACTTGTTACGTGTGATAATGGAAACGGTTTTTAAAACGATTAAACCTACAAAACGAGAGTTTGTACAGAAACAGGAATTAGCATCGTCCTAGAGCTTCGCTCCTCCTGGACACCTCTTAACATGTATATATGTATATTTTCCTCTATTTGTTCTATTGTATATATTGGTTTTCTCGTTAAAAAAAAAATAATAATCAATTATTCCCCTGGAACACATGCTAATAATGTTCCACCATGTTCTGGAAAACTTCGCCAAATGTATGCGAACCTCTCCTCTTTAACCCCCCTATGTAAAAACCCTAATCATGTGTCGCCTTGAGCGCAAGTTATGTTTATATCTCTGTAATACTGGAGGCGAAGGGCCGCAAGCCCATGTCCTTCGAAAACACTATTGATTGTATTGTATTGTATAAACAGGAATTAGTAGAATAAACAGGATTTAGTTTCATTGAGTTATATTAATGCCACAACATAGTTCTTGATAGATTTATTCTTTTTTCGCAAAATACTCGAATACCTCAAATACTCGAAAACAATGAAAGAAAATTATATGATCACGATGAGAACAATTACAATATTGAAGTAAATGTTTTTTTAAAAAATCAATCACCGGTACCTTTAAATATACCTGTCTAAAAGAGTGTACATAAGGAAACATTGAAAACGACAAAGTTGGGGGCCGGCCAGGAATCCGATTTGTCGAATTTAATATCCGTCTGCATTTTCGATGCCAACAAATATGACGGACCAGACAGACTACATGAAAAAGTTTTAATTGAATAACATTGCAACCGGCGTCGATGCCGTCAACTGCTCCAGTTTTCCTGGTGTATGAAAAAGCGACCTTCAGAGCCATAAAATATTTAACTTTTTAAACGTTTTATCAGGGTTCTCTAGAAAAATAATCAATTCAAAAACTCAACAACAAGTAAGAGTATTTTATACACGTTATTTCATAAACAAATATATTTAAATTTAAACCCTATTTAAATGAAAATTACAAACTTTGTACTCACCGTGAATCCTATATTCTTCGAGATCCATGGAATCGCTATTCAGGATACCTTCACGACACGAGAAAAATGTTAAAACCCTTTTTCTTTTACGCTCGTCACTTCGGCATCAGTTTATTTTGAGAAGAATATAGACTTTACGAAATACAATGACAAAGCGATGTCTGTAAAGAGACACATAAACATTTCAAGTTGTTAAATGGTATCTTTTAAGTAAGTATTAATCTTAAAGTATTTTTAGTAAGGAAGTATTTAATGTTATCTATTATATCTATTATAAAAGAACTGCAAATTTCCTAAAGCACTTAATTGCTATTAGGAGGGCCGGAAAATAATGTCGTTTTTCACATTAAATTCAAACAACTAAATTTTTAGCAAGTTATTATTTTTAATTAAGGATATAACCACCCTCGTTATCAACAACCTTTTGCCATCTAGTGTGCAAATTTTCAATGCTGGATCGATAAAAATCAATTGGTTTTTGAGCAATATAACTGGAGATAGCATTTTTCATATCATCCAAATTATCAAATTTTTTTTGTCACTTAAAAAGTATTGTAGCGATGAGCCAGTACCTCCCACCTTAATTATTTTTTTTCCAGGGTTCGTCTTGTGCAGTGCGGTTTTGCATTATCGTGTTGCAGAATAACGCCGTTTCTGTTGACAATCGCTGAACACTTTTCAATTAAAGATTGATTTACTCGGTTCAATTGTTCACAGTAAAGGTCTGCATTCACAGTTTGTAAGTTTCCAGTGCTTCAAAATGAACTATTCCGCGGATATTCCACCTAACAGACAAAAGCGCCTTTTTGGGTTGGTTGGTTTTATTAATTAACGTCACACTAGAGCTGCACATTCACAGTTTGTAAGTTTCCAGGGCTTCAAAATGAACTATTCCGCGGATATTCCACCTAACAGACAAAAGCGCTTTTTTGGGTTGGTTGGTTTTATTAATTAACGTCACACTAGAGCTGCACATTCACAGTTTGTAAGTTTCCAGGGCTTCAAAATGAACTATTCCGCGGATATTCCACCTAACAGACAAAAGCGCCTTTTTGGGTTGGTTGGTTTTATTAATTAACGTCACACTAGAGCTGCACATTCACAGTTTGTAAGTTTCCAGGGCTTCAAAATGAACTATTCCGCGGATATTCCACCTAACAGACAAAAGCGCCTTTTTGGGTTGGTTGGTTTTATTAATTAACGTCACACTAGAGCTGCACATTCACAGTTTGTAAGTTTCCAGGGCTTCAAAATGAACTATTCCGCGGATATTCCACCTAACAGACAAAAGCGCTTTTTTGGGTTGGTTGGTTTTATTAATTAACGTCACACTAGAGCTGCACATTCACAGTTTGTAAGTTTCCAGGGCTTCAAAATGAACTATTCCGCGGATATTCCACCTAACAGACAAAAGCGCTTTTTTGGGTTGGTTGGTTTTATTAATTAACGTCACACTAGAGCTGCACATTCACAGTTTGTAAGTTTCCAGTGCTTCAAAATGAACTATTCCGTGGATATTCCACCTAACAGACAAAAGCGCCTTTTTGGGTTGGTTGGTTTTATTAATTAACGTCACACTAGAGCTGCACATTCACAGTTTGTAAGTTTCCAGTGCTTCAAAATGAACTATTCCGTGGATATTCCACCTAACAGACAAAAGCGCCTTTTTGGGTTGGTTGGTTTTATTAATTAACGTCACACTTGAGCTGTACAGTGGGCTATTGGCGACAGTTCGGGGACTATCTTGAAGGAAAGACCCGTGAACGTACCTTTTTGGGGTGTAAACCTGGCTTGTAAGTACTTCGCGGCAATTCATTCGGAGAGAGCCACTGCTTTTTGCGTTTTGGATTATCATAGAGGACCCATTTTTCATCTCCAGTGATCATGCGATCAAAAAATGCTTCTGCAATGTGCCGTTGAAGCAATAAGTAGTTGCATATGGTGGATCGGTCGGCTTTGGAGAGAGAGAGAGAGAGATTATGCAGGAACAAACACCTGCTCTGCTTACTCTGCCTATCTGCTGCAAATGTTCTTGGATGGCCGACCAAGGTTGGTTAAGAGTGTTTGACAGTTCCTCAATTGTTTGACACGGATTTGCTTCGATTTCCGCCCTTAACACCTCAATATCTAAAGCAGTTGGTCTTTCTGATCGATACGAGTCAGAAAGATCAAAATTACCGGATCTGAACTTAGAAAACCTCCTTTGTCATTTACGAACGTCCAAAGCACTTGGATAAATATCGCAAATGTTTTTGGTAGCAACTGTTGCGTTACTACCCTTCCGAAACTCAAAAAGCATACAATACCGGATATGTACCTCTTCTGGTGTTTGGCTGGCCATTTCCCCCAAAATTGAAAAAAAATATGTTTTTAATCATTTACAAGTAAACAAGTCACTTTTACCTTAAAATGGCTTTTGCATTACTTTAGACTACACAATGAGCTAATAAATGGTAAACAAATATTGGCACGCGCAGAAACGACATTACTTTCCGGTCCACCTAATATTTGTGGCCAATGAAACCCTTCAAAGTGGTCCGTTGAGCATATATGGCCCATCCTTTATTAATATCTCTTATGATCCGTTATATTATGACCCCTTATTTAATCTCATTCGAATTTATTTCAAAAAGTTTGTTGGATAAAAATCTGGTACTCAACATGAATCACATTTCTATGACCCTTTATCAATACATTTGTAATTTAATTTCCAGAACAACAACTGTCCACTACAACTGTTCGAAGTTTTCTATAACCCTTTCAATCGTAATAATACCAATTGGAATCACAATGGATTGAGGGGGGTGAAAGAAATAGTGGTGCGAGTTAAAGTCAGACTTACAACACTTTTGCACCAATTGCGTTCAGTAACCAAGGAGAGTATTGCTGACACAATTGGCGGAAAAGTTATGTAGGTCTGACTTTGACTTCCACCTCTAATACTCTGACTGCTTCAATTGGGAAAAATAAATGTGGATTTAGGACTACCACTTGCGGAAGATTTGTTTTTAAGATTAGGCACTGAAATATTTTTTTTTCGCTCAGAATTTAATGTAATATAGATAGTGGATTTGAAAAACGCTAGATATATTTATGAATTATTTTTGACAATATTTTGCTGATAGTAGTAAAAATAAAGGGAACCTACTAATAAGTTACAATAGTAATAAACGTAAAAGGGTAGCTTGAATGAAATTCTAAACATTCAAATTAAAACAAAGACCAGTTAAATTTTGGATTGTTTTATTTTGTCGCCAACCTTGGTGTAATGTGCCTTATCCATCAGTAACTTGTATGCCAAATTCGGTTGCCGCAACGTAATGCATATTGTGATATCGTCGGGTTAGTGCTAGAACTAGATAACTCTATCGGAAGATTAAGTTATTACAGGTGAATTCCGGGAAAATGTTGCCATGGCTCTTAAAATTTTAAACTTTACGTTGAGTCATTTGTCATATACCATTTTTTTCAGAAAGATATGAACTTTTTGAATCTTAACATATTTTTCTTAAATTAACAGAATGACTTTTATAAAATGAAGGTCAAAATCACTTCTTTACTATATGTTTTTACAGTGCGGAATATCTACATTTTGTTTCATACTATAACTTGACTAAAATCCCTTACCAAAATAAAATAAATAGGTTAACTTTTATACTTTATTCAACTAGTTAATCTTTCTATTAATTGTTTTTGCAAAAAAATATTTTTTAACCTTGAAATCAATAACTTATTAAGTCAAACCATAAATGTCCTTCCGTTACCAAAATACTATATTTCAACCACCTCACTAAGAAACCATTGGGTCTACAACTTAATGAATTTTTGTACAAAGCAGACTTATGACACTTATTAATTAGAAATAGCAACAATTTTATTTTGTTTTTAATTTAGATGTTTTTTAATGGTAACGGAAGGACATAAAACATGGTAACAGAAGGACATAAATGTGGTAACGGAAGGACATTTTTGTATGAGCTGATTTTGACTGAACTTTCCACAATTAAACAAACTAATTTTCAGTTATTATTGAAATTCAAACACATATAAATATTATATATACATATTAACTGTATTTTCTTTTTTAATACCCTCCCCCGCTAATTTAATAAGTGTCACAAATACATTGAGTTTCAATTAAAACTGGTACTTCTTTTCTATTTATTCACTATATGGGTTGTTTCTACAATGAAGCTATAAAATGGGAAAAAGAAGAAAGTTTAAAAGCGATTTCTTACGATGACGTTAAGTGAAGAATGCAGAATTTCAGCAAGAAAATATCGATATTAATGTATCACTATAAAAAGTTCGCAAGCTTAGACCCCAGTTTGTTTTGTTCTACTTAAAGTTTGTCTAAATTGTTTTGTTACCAAATATATAAATACTAATGAACAAAATTTAGCACATTTAAAATAAGAGTAATGGAACGAAGACAGAAAGCCATAAAAAAAAAGATACGAGTTCATTTAAAAAGTGCCTTTATGTTCTTGAAAACAAATCTGCACATTTTTAAAGCATATTTTTATTAAAAGACATCAACACAAATTCTTTGAAAAATTCAAAGAAGAGGTGAAATTTGTAGTTGTACAAGTTAACTTAACATTCATGTTTGATCAGTATAACATCATGGCTACATTGAAGCCGTGTCTGTGATTTTAACGCGCGGTACGCGTGTGCGAAAGAGTGCTGTCGAAATGCCCCAAACGACTGCCGAAGGATTGCCTGTAAGCACCATGATCGACTGCCCGGAGTGGGTCATGGATGTGATCATGAATAGTCGGAGGCCGATGGCTGGAGACCACAAAATCGACGTAAGGAGTCTGTGACTTTAAGCGCGCGGTACGCGTGTGCTTAAAAGTGCTGTCGAAATGCCCCAAACGACTGCCCGAGGGATTGCCTGTAAGCACCATGATCGACTGCCCGGAGGGACATTGTTACCTTCGATATAGGCGCCGAAATGCCGCCAACAGCCCAATATAAAGCTCTAGCGCGATGTTAATTAACCAAAGCAAAGCTTCTAAATCAATTGTAAACCGTCGCCATTAGCCCATTGTAGAGCTCAATGCGACCAACGCAATATCCGCCATTTTGATTTGGCGACAAAAAAAAACGTCATTTCCGGCCTTCGCGCCAATTTTTGGACTTGGCGACAACGGGGCACCTTTTCCTAGGAATTTACCACTGCTGGAATTGACTCAAACAAAATTACCAAAAATTGGATAAGCTAAAAATTTTAACAAATGGCTCTGGAAAAAGAATTTGTTGCGGAATTAGATTTAAAAACAGCTAAATAAGCAAAATTTAACACCTATTATTCTTTTTTAAAATATTTATGAGTAAATTGTTGTAAAACAATCCAATTTTACACACTTGGAATTTTTGTCCTTCCGTTACCGTCCTTCCGTTACCTTAAAAAAACATCATATTTTTGGGCATAATATAATAATTTCTAAAAATTGCACTGCAATTTATAATAATTGAACTCTCCTTTAAGTGTTCTAATTTTTCTAGATTTTTTTTTTTTTTACGGTTTAGCTGAACTTTTAATGAAAAGGTATAAATGTGGTATACCACTTCCAAAAATCGTCCTTCCTGTTACCATTACTAAAATTTAAATTTTAAAAAAAGTTATAAAGTGCTAAATTCTAGATTTTTCATTTTTAATAAAATTCAGTAAAGTGTATAAAAGTCTACCTATCAGTTATTTGAAATAAAATATATATTTTAAATTATAACCATAAGTTGTTGTACAAACTGGCCTTCCGTTACCGCCGGAATTCACCTACATATAAATTCTTAATTGAAGAACTCACCCAACAATATATCTTCGGGTGAGAACCACAACTAGGAACTTATACGTAATACATTAATTTCCCTATGGAGTTATCTAGTTGTAGCACAGATAACATAATATGTTCAAATACAAACACGGATCGAATTTTGAAAAACACTCTCAGTACAAAAAATTTTAAAACGCGTAGAAAAACCAATACTAGTCATCAACTTTATAGACCTAACAATAATTACTTTATCTATAATAATAAAACTAGGAGTTTATGACACGCAATACACCATTTTCCACTATACGGAAATGTCTGAAAATCATTATATAAATACTAATCAATAACCATATTTAGTTCAATATTCATAAGAAACTTAAACACTCTTAGAACAAAAAGTTGTAAAACATATAGGAAAACCGAAACTAGTCATCAACTTTATAGTCCTAACAATAATTATTTCATCACTTTTTCTATAAAAATAAAAGTAAGAGTCTGACACGTAATACATTATTTTCCACTGTACAGAAATGTCTGTGAAAATCACTATATAAATACTAATCAATAACCATATTTAGTTCAATATTCATAAGAAACTTAAACACTCTTAGAACAAAAAGTTGTAAAACATATAGGAAAACCGAAACTAGTCATCAACTTTATAGTCCTAACAATAATTATTTCATCACTTTTTCTATAAAAATAAAAGTAAGAGTCTGACACGTAATACATTATTTTCCACTGTACAGAAATGTCTGTGAAAATCACTATATAAATACTAATCAATAACCATATTTAGTTCAATATTCATAAGAAACTTAAACACTCTTAGAACAAAAAGTTGTAAAACATATAGGAAAACCGAAACTAGTCATCAACTTTATAGTCCTAACAATAATTATTTCATCACTTTATCTATAATAATAAAACTAAGAGTTTATGACACGCAATACACCATTTTCCACTATACGGAAATGTCTGAAAATCACTATATAAATACTAATCAATAACCATATTTAGTTCAATATTCATAAGAAACTTAAACACTCTTAGAACAAAAAGTTGTAAAACATATAGGAAAACCGAAACTAGTCATCAACTTTATAACCCTAACAATAATTAATTCGTCATTATCTATTAAAATAAAAGTAAGAGTCCGTGACACGCAATACACTATTTTCCACTGTACGGAAAAATCTGAAAATTTATATATAAATATTAATCAATAAGCACATTCAGTTCAATATTCATAAGAAACTTAGCATACGAATTTTCCAGAATTATCCACGTCTTTTAAGGGTGGTCACAAATTGTTGTGCGTTGATCATTGTTTGGCTGAATCACACATTTAGCCATACTGACATAATAAAACATTTTTTGCCCAACTACAATTTCCTTATAAATTAGACAAGTCGCTTAGCTTTATTAGCGTCAAACAAAGCAGTTAAAGCATAGCAAAACAGAATGGTTCATTATGTGTAATTTAAGCAGCCAAACAATGACCATCGCAAAACAATTTGTGACTACTTTGTTTATAAAATTTTCGAACATCAAGATTTAAAATTATGAATTTTTCAAAAATAATAATTTAAAGATGGATAGTTTATATTTTAATTATCTATATCATAAAACTAATCATTACACTATGTATAAAATCACATACCTTTCAATGCGAAACTTCCGAATTTCTTTAAACGTAAGAAACCGCGTAATCAATTTATACGAATATGAATTTCTTTTGGGTTTTATACAGAGTGTAGAAAAAATACCAAAAAATGACCTTTCGACTAATTTATCAATGAACAAATGAAATATTTCTCAATAAGAGAAATAATGTCTATTAACATTGAGGAAACGTCATTCTTTTGTTTAACCTTAAGTTTAAAAAATACAAATGCCAATTATTTTTATAGGTGGGCGTTAAAAATAATACTTCACAATGCCAATTATAAAACTCAAAATCTGCATTGCCTTTTAATTTAAAAATATATAATTTCGGTAGGCAATATCTTGAGACACAAGAATTGCGAAACGTTCATTTCCGCTGTTACATCATTTCCTGAAATCCGCAAGGTTCTTTTGAAGCTTCATTAATTAACAGTTTTGGATATTTTTAAGCGTAATTTTAATGCACATACTTTGGATTGCGAGCAGGGACCGACTTACAAGCTTAGGGGCCCAGGGCTAAAGAACATTAGGGGGGCCATCGACGTAACACAAAATAAAACTGCCAAATTTATGCACAAGCACACAATACAAAATGACGTAATCTGTCAGCTTTAATGCAAATATAATTTTTTTTAACTACTAATATTTTTTTTTGAGAATTTGAATTAACGTTAATGGTCAATTCTACAACAGAGTTTTTTCATACGTTTCTAGTTCTGTTCTTTCTTCCTTTTTAGCATTTTTTTAGTTGAGCCAGATTCGTATGTTCTACCCATTTTATAGCTAGCAAATCCCTAATAATTACAATATTTGGAAATTTGGTATAGGAAAAAAGTATCCGTAAACGACAAATTTACGTGCGATTAGTAAACACAGCTTGTTTATGGTCTTGGACCTTGGTCGTTAATTTAATTTTACTAGTGATCCAAAGCGCATATCTTTGAAAAACGTGATGCAAAAGGTGACATACATCATGAACGTGCTGAAAAGTGAAATTGATTTAATTGGGTAAAATAATATAAGTTTTGCAAAACAATTAACAATTTTTTTTTTAAATAATTTTGATTAAAATAAATGTAATTGATTTTTTAAAAATTCGTTATTAAATTTATTTTTAACTTTTTCACATATATTTAGCATTAAATCATTTTTGGGGGCCCTTTTAAAATGGGGGCCTTGGGCAAGTACCCCGAATGCCCTCCCGTAAATCAGTCTCTGATTGCGAGATGAAAATTTTCAGTTCAATTTAATCAGAGAATCAATTTTTGATATTTTATTTCTTCAATTATAATATAATAAATGAATTCCAGTGGCAATTGATCATAAAAACAGTATATGCAAATCAGACTTTTTCGACATCCGGTAAAATTATAGTTTTTTTTTTAAGTGATATTTTTTTTAAATAATGATGGTTTTTTGAAAACTAATAACCGGAGTTAATATTTATTGTAGCGACAGTCCCCACTGTACCCGTAAAGTTTGGTTCGCGATTGCTTTGCACGCGCGCCTGTTCGGCCTTCTCCGTCTTGCGTCTTCTAATATTATTTGTCTTTAACAGTTCCTATTTTAGTTTCTTATGCCGCAATCAAACTTTAGATTGATATTTTGGCAATGATAATGCAATATTCGACAAATCGTCAGTTTCCATTTAACAGAATATTTCAACAAATGATTTAAACTGTGAAATAGACAAAAAGAAATGTGGAACGCGTCGATCTCTTTAATTTAAATACACACTCGCCACGATCCGTCGATTGGAAATTAAGTTACAGTGATTAAACAAGCCCGGGTATGTCCGATATTTGACCCATTCTACTTGGTACAAAGGCCAAAAATAGGTGTATATTAATGGCAAACCTAGTCGACGTAGTTCATTTTCTTTTCTTCTTCACGATGGTAGGTCATGATACTCATATACTGATTCTTTCTGCAGTTATGGGGCTATGAAATATCAACACTTTTTAAGTCGCGTTAATTTCTGCCAGTGACAGTTGTACCAATCGATTTTAAAGACGTAATTACGTCATAGGAAGAACGAAAAAAAAACATCGAAGGTTAGAATGCAAAGAGAATACAAAGCGAATGCAAAGAAAAGCTACTGTATCACGGACACACCTGATGTCCTCCTTCTTGTGCAGCAAGAACAAGATTATCGATCAGATAATCGCAACAAAAGGGAAGCCCCATTCGTATCGTACCAAACAAGAAAACAAACGTTATGGGGGAACGGGCGAGAAGTAAAATGTACAATTCATTTCTACCTGAATAATTAATCAATACAAAAATGAGCAATTTGGATGATAATACTATTACAAACATATTATAAAAACTAAAAATTCATAAATTGAAAATATTTTTAATAGAAACAGAATGTACATTGTACAGGGTGTATGGAAATTCTGGCCAAGTTTGACACGTAGTGAATCGCCCCGGCCAAATGCGTTGCCATTGTTGAGTCCCAAAGTTGTAAAGATAATTTTTACACACCCTGTATTTTAGATGTTAGTTGAATATTCAGGTTGAAATTTAATTAATGTACCTTAACTAGTGCATATTTTATTTTATTTTTTAATGAAATAAATATGTTTCGCTTTCTTTTTGCTTCTGGATGGCTGAAAAATATACAAAAAAAATCCAAATGCCTTATTTAATCGAATATTTAATTAAAACCGTCGTGTAGCATATATGCAAAGTCATGTGTAATTGTTAAAATAATTTTCAAAAAGTGTGAAAATATAGTTAACACACCTGGTATTAGCTAGGATTTTTTTGTAGAGCCAGATTATACCTATAAGCAATAAAACAATCTTCGAAAATTTCAACTTCACGAGCCAGTTTTAGAACAACAGACCTCGAAGCAACTGATTGCTTTTATCACAATCATTTTATAAAGATAATGAACCTAGCGGCGGTTATCAGAACTAGGCACATGGTTCCCTACGTGACAATTCTATAATAGTTAACATAATACTCAATAGATGCAACTAACGGTCATTTTAAAGTTGTGTAGTTTATATGCTACACTATGCACCAGAGGGATAAAAAGTTCCCCCCACCCAACCTGTAAAACTTTCACCATTTACATCCCTCAAATGTAGTAGCAATTTATTCCGGATTATTAACTAGAAATTTTTAATAAATGAATCTATAACAATAAAAGAAAGTGTATGTCTGAAGATCGCATAACTCCTGCTTCCTCCGCGTATAACATGAGGAAAAATTACTATTTACGACTGAAAACAAGGGTGAAATTGCTAAATATACCATTAATCTTCAAAATATGCGTCTAAAGTTCGCATTTATGAAATTTTGTTTAGTTTAACAATTTTAGAAATATTGCATAGAGAGACATCTTAAAAAATATATATATTTCCAATATTTATAACGCTCCCTTGTAGCTTAGTCGGTAGCGCGCGGGACTTTGGAACAATATGCTCCGACGGTTTCCATTAATTTTTGTAATGTAAATGCTTTAACGGGTCACCCAGAAACCCGGGGCGAAACTGCTAATAGAAAATAAACTAAAGTAATTTCTTTACTCTTTCATTGCGAAGAAATTGAAGAAACAGTTTGGGAATAGTTTATAGCTGCAATATGGCTGGATGAGGCGGCGGAATTCCTTTTTTTTTTGTTAAAGTAAAAAACACTTTTTACAAACACTTAAACACTTTTTACAAACACTTGAACACTTTTTTGTTGTATGTATCTTGTTACTAGCGAGTCGGTTGCAGTTTTGGCAGCTTGGCAGCCAAGTGGTATTAGTCGCAAAAATCCAAAAGTGAACTAAAACCATTTTTCATTAATAGGCAGAATCTTTCATTTGGGAAAATGGTGCAGGGCCTAGTTTAATAGATTTCACAATAATGAGTTGAATGTCATTCTACTGAACGTTATAGCCAATATCAGTCTCAAAAATCAAACTGGGTACTGGTTTTGATGCATCTAATCGAATGTTTTAGTTAAAATAAACCTAAAACTACAGTACTACTAAGCGACAGTCATAGTGCATGTAAAAGTACTAATTTACTCAGTGTCGGAATAATGCTGCGATATACCACATTCTGAAATAATACTTCACATTAGACAAAAGATTTTAATAAAAAAAGGGACAAAAACACATTATCCAATGGATTTTTAGGTTTAATAAACTTTCGACTGTTTAAGAGAAGTTTCTCGTGATTTCCACATAAATATATTTTTTCGGCAACAACTCTTATTGTCATTGAACTTTCCAGCCAAAAAAAAAAGTCAGCGTAATGCCTTCATTAAAATTGTGAGTTATTATGAAGGAAACTAAAGTAGGTTTTGAAGATATATTAACTCCTAACGCTCATGAACGTGAAATCCCGTCTAGGGATCCCCATTTTTAAAATTCATTAAAAAAAATCCATTTACAATACATTATTGCGTAGAGAGCGTCGGGAAACTCTATCCATATTATCAAGCGACCCGGTCGGGCTCGCAACGCTAAGCTAAAAAAGAAGAAATAACGCCAACTCGTCAAAGCAGCCAACAAGAAACGAACGACCGACCGGTAGAGCTTAATATACTCGCGCAACTTTTAATGTTAAAACGCGTTCGTAAAACATTTTCCAGAAGCCGTACTACATTTCGTAAAAAAACAACAAAAAAATGTATTGGTGGAAGAAAGCGCAGCTTTTTTCCGGGAGAAGGCTAGTGAGTGGGTGTGCAGGATTGAGCTCTTGGCTTGTTTGTTTTTTATATCACAACTTTTTTAGCCACAGTTTCGAAGCTTTTTAGGGGGGGGGGGGAGTCTTAGCATTTTTTACTTTTCTAAAGTTTTTTTTGGGGGATATAAGGTTTATTAGTAAGGTTTATAGATTTATTTCGTAAATTGAATAAAGGGCAGTTGCAAATTCAAATTGAGTAGTAATCTGTTCAAAATGGGTAGTCGTGAAATGCAAGGCTTTGTTGTGTTAGGATCATTTCAGAAACCAACACAATATCGTCGATACGACATCAAAACGAGGTACTCGCTTCAAGTGGAACTGGCAGATAGAAAGCAATTGAACAGTTGCCAATTTCGCTTAGATTAGAGCATGATGTAATCGCAACAAAGGCTTGCAAAGTATTAACCCTTTCATTCGAGAAACATATTTGATATTTACGCTCTTTTAAAGGTTGTTACATCCCGTTCATGTTCTTTTTAAAGAGGTATTCTTTAGCTTGTTCTTTTTACGTTTAGGTGGGTAATTTTCAAAAATAAAAAAGTTCTACGTGAAGCTGAATGTTAATCTCAGTATAACAAACACTTTGCAATACTGGTGTGAAGAATTTCGATCTGAGAAGAAAATTTCAAATCATCAACATACTTGGTGCTTCTGGATGACGACAAAAAAAATATTATATGTGAGAAAATAACTGTTTTAAGCTCAAAAACAGATTGTTCTCTTTCCTTTTTAAGAACAGAGAAAAAAAAATAACACGTCGTTTTTTATGGCGACTTAAAGGTGACACTCCAGTCCAAAAGGGTTTAAAACATTAAAAATTATTTCCGATAGTTTCCTTATCTCTCACACATGGAAAAGTAACATACATTCCAAACCACCATAGGAGTGAGCTAATACTAAAATCTTATCTACACACTTAACAACAATCGCACTCACCTTTACCAAACCGAGTGTTCCAAACGGAGTGTTCCAATAGGGTGTTCGAATCATCGACTGACCACATCACGTGACGGACACCTGCCCCTCTCTCTCGAGAAGCCATACGACACCCAGAGGTGGACGTAAGAAGCGCGACTAGCCGAGCGGGGAGCCTCGTCTTCGGCTAAGGACGTGGAATGTTCACACGCATTCCCAATTAGCGTCACTCCCACTCACTTAAGCCTAAAGGAGATTGTTTTACCCCACTGTGCCTTTTTGAAGGGATATTGATACGAGCTGTATGGAAAGGTTTTTATGGAAATGGATGTATCCTGATGGGTTAAGATAGGACAGTGATATTATCTGACTATATGCTGTGTATATTTATTAGTAAAAATACATCAAATATCTATCCTCTATTGCCCCAGCAAAAAAAAGTCAGCATGAAATCTTCATCAAAATTGTCAAATTGAAGGTTTTTTGAAGGTTTTATAAAGGATATTGAAACAAAAAACTGCATTTTTTTAAAGTTTTTAATTTTCCTGCATAAAACCTTTAAAATATCTGCATTTTCCCTTCATGATTAAAAATTGAAGGTTTTTTGCAGGTTTTTATGAAGGTTTTTTGCAGTTTTTGTGAAGGACATTGAAACAAAAACCTTTAATTTTATAGATCTTCAAAAAAAACTGCAATTTTCCTGCATAAAACCTTCAATTTCAAAATTTTGATGAAGGTTTTATGCTGACTATTTTGCTGGGGCGGTTCATCAAAATTAAGACGCTAAGGCATTTTTTTAAAAATTTGGTTTTCAGAACAATAATTTATTTTAATTTCAAGCGATTGTCTCCAAAACTACATGATAGATATGTTGTAAATGAGGTGCATTTTGTATTACTTTTGTGTGCGTAATCAGTCGACTGTGAATCAAAATTTTAAATTGACAAATTAAGAAAAGGTGTCTAATTGTATAAAAATTAATCACTGATATGAGTATAACTCTGATACCGTCGTCACTGATAAGATTATATCCCTATAAAAGAATCTAAAATACGTTAACTCATTAATTTTAATACACAAAATAATTGGAAGTTTAGAATGATTGGTTTTGATTCTATAGCATCACTGTTACATTCCATATATAGTGGCAAGTAGCTTATATGTTAACTTTGGATGTTATCGAATTTTCAAATATAATATTTTGAATTATAATATTGAAATATAGAAAAAATAACTTAAAATAACTATAATTAAATAACTAAAGGTATTTTTTCCTCTACTACACTAGATATTGATTTAGAAAGTATTTCCTCAATGTACTGTTTAATTTAGCATTACACAAGTAAAACAAAAAAATGTATAAACTAACTTATGGAGTTTTTCTATCAAACTCAATATATCATTTAAAAAAAACATTCAAAGCACCACCCCTTTCGCATACATAACTTTAGTCGCAAGAGTGACACCTATATGTTTTATACAAAGTAAACAGAAAAAGAAATATTATTATTTTTTTTAAAGTATTGAGCGGAAAGAAGATACGGTTTTCACAGAAATGCAGTAAAAAACATTGAATTTTTTTAATAACAAAAAAAATTGAAAAAATTCTCATCAAGAGATGGCATTGTAGTCTGTCCCAGATCTGCAGTTTGTCACTATTTCAGTCTTCATTGGCCGTGTTGAAAAAATATTTTTGCTATTATGTGACAGGAATTAGAATTCAAAACCGTCTTGCTGCGCAAAATGTCGTACTGCCACGTCTGACTGCTATTATCATGTTGTAAACTTGGGACCCGATGGTCCAGTAGTAAATATACGGCTAGTCATCGCAGGATTGCTAGTTCGAATATTTACGTGGACGTGACAAGGTGTAGCGATCTCGTAATTGTTGGGTTACCAGAATCGTTACTAAGAAATTCGTCTAAAAAATGTCCACAATTTCAATCGGCGTGTATTTTACTTTAAATATAATCCTGGTCCAATACCCTCAAGCCTATTGAGATAAGTAGAGTGCCAGCTTAGGTGTTGAACTCGCCATCTCACCATGGTCAAAAAAGTGTGCAGGGCAGTGTTCCCTGGCTTTTATTTCTAGATAGAAAGCTCACAGTATAACTTTATTGCAACGTTAAGCAACCAACCATGTTGCAAAATTGTGTTGCGCTAATGTACTAATATAATTGAAGCGCTGGAAGTGTAATTATTCTGACAATATTTTGTGTCGTTATTAAACAAAAACTATGACTTTCTGTTCTTATCAATAGAAAACCGCATTATGCTAATGTCTACACTTTTGTAATCATTACATTTTTACTTTTTCTGTTATCTTTGTTTCACGCTGTGTATATTGCAAGTCACTCACCTGTCTTGGAACGGACTCCAACTTCAAGACTACCAAAGTTCCTTTGGCAAACCTCCGGCCTCCTTCCTACACTAGACACCTGCGACAAACTGGAAGAGGTTTTCAACTATCTACAATAGAATTTTAAATGTTAAAATGGCTGCGCATGCTCAAGCCACCGAGCATGCCGGCACACAGGTGCGATCATCAAAATTCTCAAATACAAATTAATGCATCGTCTCCCATTCGAAAATTCCAACACCTGTCGTGTAAAGGTCGAAAATAATACACAAAAAAAAAAGGTAACTTTAGAAAAAAAATTAAACTAAAAAGAAAACGCAATGTGATTGCGAATCCAGCATCTTTCCCATCTCAAATGTGTTCATCGGACAGTTGCGAATACTACTTTGAATGACTTTGGATGAATTAACCCTGAAACGGGGTGATGCAATCATGCATGTACACTAAGCAATTAATACGCCGGTAAATACGAACAGGTGGAAACAGGCGTGTTTTTTGAGTGTAATATCTTGATCAAAATATATAACTCATACTGTACGCTCACAAGGGTTGTTTTTATTCTGCCCTTTCACGATTTTCGTCTGAAAGATCCGGGAAAATCGATGTGGGGCCACTTTTTGGTTAAATCGGTATCTCAACGCCTTACGTTTGAACACCGACTTAAATTGGGAACAATCTCTTATGTTTGAATAACGACTTAAAAACAATGCCTTATGGTTAACAACGGCTTAAATTGTGAACAATGCCTTATTTTTTAACAACGACTTATTTAAATTGTGATCAAGAATGATGGTTGTTGGTTATAAACTTTCATATCTGTAATATACTGGTTTCTTTAATAATTCGATTAGCCAACGTCGTAATAGAACTAAACAGTGATAATGGTTCAAAATATATCTCAGGGAAAAGCCACAGGAATACTGCTTCGTAATTTTAAACCACGTTCAAATGACGAAGACATTATATTCCCACTCTTTAAACTTCCACAACACAACCAACGGGAGGACATTTAAACCACAACACATTTTTTACATGCTATATCTCACAGTAAGTCTTTACAGCAGCGATTTTCAACCTGTGGGGCGCGCCCCCCTAGGGGGGAGCGAGCACACTAGAAGGGGGGCGCGAGAATATCCAAGAGAAAATATTATTTAAAAAAATTGATTAACTGACTGCTGCGCATGCTCGAGACAGTGGCGTACGCAGGCGGCCCCCCCCCCCATCGATTTGAAGTTTAAGAAAAATTAATACAAAAATAATGCTTTTTTTCCCCAATTAATAAACATTTTCAAAAAACAAAACAAAAAGTTTAGAAAAAATACAAACGTTTTTTTTTATTTAAAAGTGTGTGTGTGTGGGGGGGGGGGGTCTCGTATCATCTTTTCCCAACAGACAGACAGCTAACAGCACTTAGGCGCCTTCCTATTTCCGTCATTACAAAATATTCATCGTTTGACAGGAAATAAAAAGAACATGTAAAATAAACAAAAAGCAATCTGTTTCGATTTTAGAGGGCGGGAACAATTTTGACGCCGATATATGTCGTTGAAAATTTAATAAGTTTCTAGAAGAAAGCTAAGGCAATAACAATCCAGTTTAGTTGCTTTTTTTCTTTTAAAAAAAAACGAAGGAAAAGACAACCCAACGATTAATCAGGAAAGGTGAGATTATTCCATATGTGTTTTTAAAAGACTTCATTCCTATTGTCAGTTCCCATACATACTAATTTAGAAGAATTATAACATTTGTACTGCTTTTACTTTAAAATTCAATTGCTAAAATACAAATAACTTATATTTTGTGCAAACATATGCAATTTTTTTTAATGTATGTGAAAAACAATGGCAGATTCGTAAGTATGAAAATTAATTGGGCCCGAATGACAAGTAAACTCAAGCGTAATAATCAATAGTTAATGTGAATAAAATATAGTATAAAATAATCTTTTTTTCAAAATAAAAACCGGCTTTAAAAAAAGCTCTAAAACGTTTTTTTTTAATAATTATTAATTTAAGGAACAAAAGTGAATTTTTTTTAAATATTTAAGTATTAATTTTATGGTCATTATCACTTTTTGAAATTGGCTCTAAAATTTAAATGGTTTTTTTTTTTTTGTGAATTGGCACAAATTTTTTAAAGAGTGGTAAAAAGTAAAAAATTAATTCTAAATGATTATTTTTTTTCCACTAGTCCCTAAATTAAAAATTTTGTACTCTGTAGTATTTTATTTCTTAAAGTATATATATATTTTTTAATCAATCAGCAAAAAAACCTCTTCGAACATGTTTACATAATGGTCTGAAGAGACTGTGATAGTCTGTCCATTTTCCTCGAAAAACCATGGGTGATCTGATGGGACGTGCGTCTCCACTTCTTTTTTTCTGCACACAACCAGTTTCCCTGAACGTTGTCACCCACCAAAAAATAGATTTCCGGTCCGGGATATGTCCCAAAGGCTCAATATTGAAGCGATTTCGGAAAGCGCGCTGGGTTGAAACCACCGAACTTCCGTTGGAAAAATAGGCCTCTACGGCAAATGCACGCTATTCGTTACTCCAACGTATGATGGCGTCTGAACCACAAGGCCACAGAACTTTAAAATCTATTCGAGACCACGCCTACCTGCCTGGGGCTGCTGTAAGCTTCAGAGCACTCACTTCAAAAAAGGAAGTTAACTTGCCGCACCCTGCGTATATATATAAATATATATATATATATATATATATATATATATATATATATATATATATATATATATATATATATATATATATATATATTATACACGTGTAAAGTAATCCGACGACCAACCCCCCCCCCTTATAAATTTCCTGTGTACGCCACTGGCTCGAGATGATATCGGTTGTGTGGATTCGCTTCCACAAACATTACTTATTTTTTTCTCTTTTGTTTAGTCATGCTTCTGTTTTCTTTCTTTTATTATTCGAAAAAATGTATTCCCAGTTTCTAAATTTAGCTCACCCCGTCTAGGTTAACTTTCATTAACGAATTTTTCTACTTTCATGTTCTTTTAACGTTATCTCCCTGTTTGGCTTTCATTTCAAATATAATATTTAAATTTCCCCCGCTTTCATTCGCTTCATCTGTTCACCGCCCGCTTGGCAAAATGCCAGATGTGGTTTCTCGCCAACGTTGGCTTACTTTTACTCTTGTTTTGGCAGTTAGTTAAAAATAATTTGAAAACAGAATCCAAAATACTCAATATACATTATTGTTGTAAACATTTTATTGTAAGCGGGGAGGGGGGGGGGGGGGGCGCGATGAAAATTGTGATTGAAAACTGGGCTGCGAATACTGAAAGGTTGAGAATCGCTGCTTTACAGTATGTTTTTATATCGATAATAAAATTTTAGAATTGATCTAGGGTCAAATTCGAGACTTTCAAATCTCGAGTCGAGAACCATGCTAACAAGGCTACCAAGTAGCATTTTTTTAAATCAAATAATGTAATTGGCTTAACTGATTAACTTAATTAATTATAGATGATTCATATTTAAAATTGCCTTTACGTATATGATAAAATATATGCAATAACAAAAGAAAGAGTCTGTGTCACGCAAAAGACACACTTCCTCTGCGTAGAAAAGGCTAGGCAAAACCAAAAGTTGTGGTAAAACTCCGATTCTAACTTAGCAGCTAACATGTCAAAGCTCTTTGGATAAGTTCACGGTCTCCAGATGTGTTGACTTTAAAAGCAGCTGCGCTTTTTATTGTAATTTTTAATGTAAATTGCTAAATAGTATCCACGTCTTTTTAGGTTACTTAATTAGTATAAAATAGCCAAATTAGTTGGGGTCTTTCAACACAATCTTTGCTAAAAGCTTCAAACATTTTTATAATTGAGTTCATTTACATTGTAAGAAAAACACAAAAGATAAATGTGATAGTTGTTCAGCTAAAGAAACTGCATACACATTTTTGTTAGGCTCAGGTAAAGGTCGCATTTGAAATTCTTTATGGCAGAGTAAAATAAATCCCCAAACAAAAAAAAATCCTATAATTCAAAGTAATACATATCCATTTTTAACTAGCTCTTGTCAGAAAAATCAAGATGGCTGATAATTTTCAATTGTTATCATCCAAATTAATTTACAAAACTAGATATACAACGACTTTCTATGAAGAATTTTCTGTATATTCAACACACTTGAAGAAGTAATACTTAGATTTTACGAAAAATTTAAATTCCGTTTTTAAAGAAGATATGTAAAATTATTTATTTTATTATATACATGCGTTGCAAAGCATGTAGGGGACGCATTATCGATATAAATTTTTACATGTAATGCAGGTAATAAAAAATTAGCACCGCTTTTGACCTGTTCTACACAACCAGGAAGTTAAGCATTAACAAACTTTAGACAACAACCTCTACATCAATCTAACATGCATTGATATTTCTATCTAATCTCAAATAATCACAATATCACAAATTCTTTACATACATACAAGCCTCCTAATCCGCCCTACACGGTAGCCATGACCATCAAAGTTTGTGGTAGATAGGCCGGCGTGCGTCAGTCACGTTTTCACAGTAGGATAAATGGTCACCATGTAATTCTCTGGAGGTCCCCGTTGTTTGACTAATGACATTCTAAATGGAAAATTCCGTATTTAGTGGGTGATGTTGGTCATAAACAAAGGCACATTCTTGGAAAAGTTTAAGTTTATTTCAAGTGGGGTATAGGCGTGAAATATTTAATAAAACAATTAATTATCAAAAATTAAAGTTAAAACTGTCAAGATTAAAAAAAAATGATAATTAGGTAATTAATTTCGCATATTTTTGACTTAAATAATTAATGACCTAATATTTATGATTTTTTAAAATATTTATTTTGGGAGGGGTCTGGATCATGTTCATATGTACTCCCTTGAGTACGTCTTTGTACTGTACCCAGCAGACCCCAAATTTTTCTGGATCCGCCTATGTATATAATTTACCTTGAACCGCCAATCCATACCTTAGCATTTTCCCTTTTAAATGTTTATAAAACACGATATTATTTATATTTGTAACAAAACATCACAAACTGAAATAGATAGTTTGGGATAATGATAGTTTGTGGAAACAGTTAATTTTAGAATCAACATTATTCATTTCAGAATTAATTCATTTAAACCATACTAATACTAATTGTTTCATATCTCAACCATAATATTTGTTTAATATTCTTCATAAAACTCTTTATATATCTAGACTTTTAAGCAATTATAATAGTTTAAATGGCCTTTAGAGCTTTTTTATTTTTTTAATCAAATGTTTAATTATTTCATAATATAACATACAGATGGCAGCACCAAAAGTGAGTTGGGAAAACCAGAAATTCGACATTTTCTTATATCACCAATTTGTCAGTGTTAATATTTGGTTTTTGTTGAGTGCTGGTAATAGCTTGAATAGCTCCAAAAATTTGTCTTTTGAGGCAAAGAGTGAATTTTTTTTAAAAGTTCAAAGATATAAATTAAAATAATAAATAACGTTGACCTCTGGTGGAGAAAAAAAGAAGATTAAAAATATAAGAAGGCTACACTTCATTTTGAAATCATGTTTTGATTTCTTTCATAATTATGTATGTAAATTACGCTTTTCATGCAAACCTCAAAAGATGTATATCTCAAGACACATAATTAAACAATGCAATTATTCATCTACAAGGATGTCATATAACAAATACAAATTTAGAGTTTATTTTATAATTTTTTTTTATATTGGAAAACTTATTACGTCAAAATATATATATATATATATATATATATTTTGTTAGTTTTACCTTTTTTAGGGAGATGTTTTAATTCATAATTCATAAAAGGAGTAAAGATAAGTTCAAACTTATAAGATTATCGGGACTAAAAATTGAAAAGATTAATACCTCCATCTTCAACATTCGGTATCAGTGAAATTATAGAGAAATATGTAATTCTAAATATGAATCTATCCCATTCATTCAATTCAATTTTCCGAATAAACATCCCAGCTGAAAAAGTCAGAACAAAACCTTCATTAAAACCCTTGCATTAACCTTATAAAACATTCACAAAAAATATAGTTTTTGTTTCAATGTTCTTCAAAAAACCTGCATGAAAACTGCCGCGTAAATGCAAAAAAAACTTCAATTTTCCTTTAATTTTCTATGGAGTGTCTGTTTGGGGAAAAGGTGTTTTCCAAATATGTCGTCGGACCCATGGTCGCCGAGCCGTAGCGTAGGTATAGAATTGTCATGGGGATGGTTCAGTCACTGAATAACTTACTCCCCCTCTCCTCCCAAAAAAACGACCCCCTCCCCCTATTTTTCATTTTTTTAAAAAATTATATTAATTTTTGTTTAAGTAAACAGGAATACGTTGGCATATAAATATCGAAACAGCAACAGTTATCGATTGTTTTTCATGAAATCGTTACCAATATTAGTTATTAAAAAAAATTAAAATTAGTGATTATGAAATAAATTTAGAGAACAAATTTAAATATTAAAATTCCTTGTTTAAAATTATATATGGATCCCGTTGAACGATCTTTTCCCTTTGTCTCCGAGATTCAAGTACTATTTATTGAAACACGATGACCGATGACATTATGTTAAGCTTAGTTTGAGATAAAAATGACCTCAAAAACATGTTTTTGAAGCCTTTTAAAAACTATTTTTTTATGTAAAACCCCCCAAAAAATACCAGGTTTTTCCTCACGCAACTCAACAAAAAGTATTATACTAGAAATTGAAATTTTTCTGGTTTTTGAGGTATTTTTATGATTTTTACAGATGATTGATTTTTTATGATTTTTACAAACCCCTCCTATTGACAGTCAAAAAAAAATTAAAAATCGAATGATTTTTAATTTTTTTTTTCTTGACTGTCAATGGGAGGGGTTTGAACCCCCTGAACCACCCCCTTACCTACGTGCCTGGATGCCAGTAAGGGTGTGCGACACGTGCCTCTGCACAGCGCAGAAAATGCACATCAAAGAAAAAACACGCAAAATAAGAATGTCACAGATAAAATTAAACTTTTATTTCCTTTTTCACTTTTAACATGAAACGTCTTAAAAATCATCTACATGAAATATCAGGTTAGTACATTATGTTTATGATAGAACGTAGAATGTCCTTCCATGTTGTAATGTTGTGGAGTAATGTTCAGTAGTAATGTTGGTTGGGACTCATTATTTACGATCATAAAAGGATTTTTTTCTTTCTCATGGCAGGACGGCCATTATTACCACCAGAAAATTCGGAAAGTTCCGATTTGGCTGAAAACAACATTTTAAAAACTGTAAAATGTTTTATGTAATAAAAAAGTGTTTCTGGACGAACTTTGACCTGTACCTTCTATCATTATATCTCAAAGGGATACATTCTGTGAGAAATATCACGACAAATATAAATTCGGTCCCGTTCGATAGAAAAATAGGCCGCTTTTTCACAGACCGAGGAAGCCGGTACCGAATGAAATGTAACGGTATGCAATGCCGGATGGTATGACGTGAAAAAGTTCTTATTTGACAACATGACTGTACCGGGAGCCGATGACTGCTCCCGGTACAGTCATCGGCTCTGGTTTTCCCGGTGTGTGAAAAAGCGGCTTTAGGTTTAGAGATAAAAGAATTCTTGGTATGCTTGGATGGAGAGGAAGTGTTAATAGATTTATTACATTGAATTCATTTACGATGTAAATGCATTATGCCATATAAAGAAGATTTTTGCATTGCGAAATTCGTGTACTGTAATAAAATAAAGTTATATCTGAGTTGCAAACTGGCTATTCAAGGCTATTAAAATGAGGTGCAGCATAAAGTCCTCTAATAAATATTCTCGTTGTCGAATAAGTTTTCCTTTCTCTACCAGAAAATCTCCACCGTGCATAATGAATTGTTAGCTGACATTAAATTAACGACATGTTGGATCTTCATAGTGTCCATTGGCGACGGTTACAGGTTTATCTTGAAGGAAAGACCCGGGGAAAATGCCTCGTATTTTTGAATCATGGTCAGATGCCGGGGGAGACCAGAGAGTAGTAACATTAAATTCATATTCAAAAATAGTAATTGTATCATTACTCTATGGGAGAAACACCTGAGCTGACACCCGACGCGACATTAATATGTGCTAGGACATTGGACCACGACGGATTCAACGTTCACCAGTGCCATGCGCATGACGGTGGTAAGTGAGGATGATTTCAGTTTCAGTTTCGAATCTGACAACCCTCTGATCACGAGATCGCTACAGGTTAATTTCAATAGCCCACTTTACAGCTGCATGGCGACGCTAATTGAGCCCTCCTGTTTCCATCCCAGATAGATCTACATTTTCGCAAAACCGTTTTTTTTTAATATATATATTTTTTATAAGTTTTTAATGCACTACATCACCTTGCAAAGCGATATTGACCAAAGGTGTTTGAATGTTTTCTCAAAGTCTTATGTTTAGATCCGAAAGTACGTGAATGTCAATGGTTTTTAGCGTCTCCTGTAAAATTTATGAAAATGGATTAGTCTCGTTTTGAAACTAGAGGGGCTCAATTAACCAACAAACCGCAATGAATCACACATTTCGCAATAGAAGACGGGGTTGGAAGAACCAGATAGATCCACTTTTTTTCTGATTTATACTTTTTCACTCATTCTTACAAAGAAAAAAAAATCCTCAATCGGTTGGTGCAAGAACCAAACAGCTGTAAGCAATGACTGTAGAGATATGAAAGAAAAGAAGCTGTACTGGTGTTTCATACGACGCAAGAAACGTACAGCTCCAGGAGCTGTCTTGTTTTTACACCGAATTAGTTCAACGTGTAGCATAAGCCAGTCGTTTTCCAAACTCGTTTGTTGAAGTGCTTTTGCTAGTTGGACCATCTAAAAGGTGCCTTACACATTTTAAATTCTGTTAAGGCAGTGTCATTCACAGCTGGACTATGTTTATATGTAGTTTATAATACAATTCTTAAATTAAACAAATATTTTTTGCTGTTTGGAGTTCACAGTCACATTGATGATTTCGGAGAAGTATCTACAAGGATTTACTTGGTAAGTGTGACGGGTAATAAACCAGACAAATCTATTATATTTTTTAAATAAATTCTTAAGTCTATTATTTTGTTAATAAAAAAAACCCAGTCAAAAGATTGAAACGGTAAAACCTGTGTGTGATAGGGGGTAGGTATTTTTTTTGGTTTAACCCAAATTCGATAAGTTGGAGAAAAAAAAAGTTAAGTATTTTTGAAAGTGTTTTTCGTCTTTCCCGAACAATTTCGAAATACTGGAGTTGTCTGGTTCTTGCACATCGCACAAATGAAGCCGCCTTGGAAATCACCCACACATCCCATCCACAGACGACAAGGAAACCACCTTGGAAAACCACCAAGGAAACCACCTTATGCTACACGTTGAACTAATTCGGTGTAAAAACAAGACAGCTCCTGGAGCTGTACGTTTCTTGCGTCGTATGAAACACCAGTACAGCTTCTTTTCTTTCATATCTCTACAGTCATTGCTTACACCCCCGCAGTCATTCTGGGAATGGCATGCCCTAAAAATAGCGTCCCAATGCAAATCACATGGACTTGAACTACTTCACTCGGGACTTTTCAATCAAGATAGAGAGAGGGGGGGGGGGCACTGCTGTCGATAAGAAGACTCACAATAAACATATAAATAAATAATAAAGTGAAAAAAGAAATACCCATGGGTGTGAGACGTCTTCCGGGATATCCGAAATTAACTCCAGAAAGAACAATGGATGGCCAAATAACAATGGAGAGGGGTGGACCAATTATTTGGGAAAGTACACAACTTTTTCTCTTAAGATTCTGTGAAAATGTGGCGCAATGGGTGTTATTACGCTGAGACTTTCTTTTTCATGAGGAGCTTTTACTTTTTGGGACTTTTCTTTGGCGCGATGTCTATCATTGGGAGAGCGATTATGTAATTTTTTAGAGGGGGGGAAGGAGGTGAATGCATTCTTTTGTGCGCGCGACAGAACGATTTCCATTGTTTTTTTTTCGGTGATTTGTTAAAAAAGTGCGATTGTTTTAGGGATTAGGGGTTCGCTTTGTAAAGGGAAGGGAGGTATTTTTTTTGGGTGAGGTTTTTTTGAGAGAGTCGGAAGAAGTAGTTCCGGTCGGAGAGTTTGGATGGTCATTGTGTAAAACTAAATATCTAATATACCTGTATACACTGTAATAAAAAAAAAGGTGCTTAAAATGAATACATGAACGTACTCGTTTTTCTTTGAGTACAATTGCCGTAAATGAGCGATGACGTACTCAAATTTAAGCAATCGTACTTTCTCAAAAATGAGCAGTGTGATTTAATATTGCTAATCTCAACTTCTGTTCAAGCCGTCTTAACAAAACGACCTGGCAAACTTAAAATGGTTGTTCTGAATTTGATTTTCCACAATATTTGATGTCGAGTGCTTAAATGGAAAATGAGTTATTACGAAATGGGAAGTAAGATAATTGAATTACAATTCAATTATCTTGCTTTCCATTCTTTTGCCACATCTTTTTAACATGACTTCTGTTTATAACTTCTTCACGTCTGTAAGTCTCTGGACAGCGGTGTCTGTTCGATTGACGGTAAGTCTTGGTTGTAATTGTCCATATTTATTGAAAGTGGTTGATGAAGGCAACCTATCTAGGCTAGCATCTGCTCATTTTATTCATTTTTTATCCATTATACTCATTTTTAAGTACGTGTCTTTTTTAAAAATAAAACTTATGTATTCGGAGCTATGATAACCATCGAATGTAATCAAAAATGTGTAAATTTCACTTATTTTTGAGTACCTATTTTGAACAGTGTAGCTGCAATAGGTAGGTTTTGAAGCATTGAAATTATTGAAAAGAAAATACAGATTTTTTTATATGTGTTATAGAGGAAATTAAAAAAAACCTGCAAGATTTTGTTTCATATTTCTTGATAAAACCTTCAATTTCACAATTTTGATGAATATTTTATGCTGACTTTTTTTTATGAACGATGGTAAAAAAATAATTGTTTTAATTAACTTCGGGTATAAATACATTTAATAAGGACCACAGCAACGTCGGTTCACACAGCTAATATCACATATAATTATACAACTACAACGTAACCTAAAAATATTTAAAAACACCACAGATATATTGTATAAATTACATAAAAAAAAACATTATCAATATTACACATATCTAACCCTCGCAGAAAATTCCAATAGCATTTTTTTAAAACAGTGAAACCACTAGAAAGCGATCTAATTGGCGATCATAACGCAATGACAAAAGTGACAAAAAATCCCTTTCCCCAATCGGAATGAAACCTGAGGAATGTGTGTCAAAATCGAAATCCCGCCAACACATGGTCTTAATTGGCGCTAATTCCAGAATGTATCGACCTTCGAATGATCTCTTGTGGACCCCCCATGGTGCCCTACCCCTCTATGTAGGCCGATGGGAGAGGTATAAATAAAGAATTAAGGACTTAGTGGAAGTAGAATCTGATCTTCTCAGGCTTACGAGCCTGTGGAAGCTGAATCGTTCACAGATATGGGTGCCTTACAAGTGAGTATTTAAATATCATTATGTTGATGTTTTTTTAGTGTGTGAGTAGTAGAGCTTTTCTTTAAAGTTATATGGGGTGCTTTTTATAAAAAGGTTTTTAATTTTAGTATGGATAAAGTTTAATTATTTTTTAAATATATTTAAACAAAATGGCAATTGTTTTAAATTGTTTAAATTAAGTGTATACGAATTTGAAGTATATATATTTGAAGAAAGCCTAACGGATAATGAATGATATTCATTGATACTATGATTATTGATGTTAAAAGAATTTTCGTACATTATTTTTTAATTATTAATTATTTAATATATGAGGCAATTGATATATGAGGACCTAATTAAAAAAGTTTAATTAGTAGAAATATCCGATCGAGTTTTGTATCTTTGTCGGTGTACGTGGCCAACCACAATTTAAAATTATTATAAAAGTGCTCGTTGTAGGAGTTTCAATAGGTTATTCGAATGAGTTTAACAGTGTTGACATATATGTACAACACTGTTAAAATCTAAATTATTTTTATGTTTAAAGCGCATGACATACTTAAGCACAAACTTTATTTTCACATTCTAAAACGTTTATTCTAAATATTTGTTAAAGTATATTAAAATAGTTCATTTAGTAATGATATAAAGATCTGTAGAGTGTATTAAAATTTATATAAATTTCACATGTTTTGGAAACCCAACAATTATCTCTCTCTTGTATTTTAAGGAAAACATAAGTCGGAGAGATTCTTTGTAATGTGTGGATATATAAAAAGTTTGATTATTACTCTAATTATATTTCTAAATGCATTTATAATTAAAGTATAGTATCATCCAAAATTTAAAAAAATTTATTTGTGAGTTTCTATAAAATTTATTATTATTGAACTTGTATTGTATTCAATAATTCTAAACATATATATTTTAATCTATTTTTATTTAACGAATTTAAAAGCTGACTAAACAGTACGAATCAAACATTAAATTGCATAATTTAAAAATTAATATTAGTTTAAAATGGAAGTTGATATAAGTAAATTATTATATGCAATCTATATTTATAAAAATATGCGTAACATAAAATATTTCAATAAAATTTTTAAGACGTAATGCCTTTTTGAGTTGATTTGAAATTCCTTCACTTTTCGGATATGCAATGTTATAAAAATTATTAAAGTCGTTCTAGTAAATTTTTTTAAAAAAATCTCATGAAATTTAAATATTGTTTTCCTGTAGAACAAACGCAAGTGAATTTTTTAAAAAAATTAGATAGTTTAAAAGATACTTTCTGTTTTAAAGATAATTTTTTTAAAATATTTTACGAAAAAATAATATTAGTTCTATTGTAATATTAGTAATAATTATAATATTAGTAATGTTGAAGTGACTATCTATATGTGAATATTTTGTCAATTTGCTTTAAAAATAATAACTTTTAATGCATTTGATATTATAAAGAAACTATTAAACAACATAGTGAAAAATGCTAATTAAATATCAAATTTATACTTAAATAAATAAGCTTTCAAAGTCTGTTTAAAAATACTAACGTTTTAAATTACTTACTTAGTGAAATATGAATTAAAAATTAAATTTTTTTTAATTAGCAACTTGTAAATATGTATAATTTATCTAACAAGAAACTTTCTTGTAAATGAACAAAATACATTGTTCGAACTATATAGTTTGTATTTTATAATATAGTTTGAATTAAAATATATTAAAATTCATAGAGTTGTGTCGTATTGCAGATATTCCTACTGTTATTCTTAGCATCTCTGATAACATGGGAGGAGGTGTGTGTGAAGGCAGATGCTGCTTATCCGAAATATCCAAAGGTAACTTTATAGTATTTTATTTAAATTCAGTATGAAATAAATTGTCAGAAACAAATATCTTGTATTAAATAATCATTTAAAAACTGAATAAACTTGAAAGTTTAATGAGCATTTTCAGTATAGAATTGACTAAAATCAAAAATTGGAGATTATAATAAAATTATAATGATATTGACATATATGAAACCTTTTCTAAATGGCTTTCTTTTCTTATAGTATGTTAAAACGAGCTTCAATTAGTGATCCGATTATTGTTCCAAATTGATTATCACTTACGGTAAACTTTAATTATCCGGATCAATTGGGACTGGATCCCATCCGGATAATCAAATATCCGGATAATTGGAAAATTCACGGAAAAAACGTTATTTTTAAGTGAAAAAAAATAATTTAGCTGTAGTATGTAATAAAGAGTAAGAATTAGCTGTAGTATTTAATGAGTATTAAAACCAATATCATTCACCGATAAGAATTTTTTTTAAATGCAGATTTTGCTGATTTCCAGATAGTTGGCGATCCGTTTTGTTTTGTCCAGATAATTGGAGTTCGGATAATTGAAGTTCCACTGTATTATTATCAACTGTTTAAAGACATTCAGGCATATTTTGATAGCTTACTTATTGATTCTCAAATCAGGTAACTCAGCGAAATGTTTATGCCTAAAATAAGGGATAAGCCGCGTACTCTGTATCTCCAACGCTGCTGTTAAATAGCGTTGTAAAAACAAAATTTCATCTTAACCCTCTGACGGATCAGCAATTTTGTTTTTACTGCAGGAGGGTTTGATTTATATTTCCTTTTCATTCATATTGTTCCAAATTGATTATATACTTAAAATAGTTACAATATAGTTGAAAAAATAGTAGAAATGTTTAATTAGAACAAGTTCCTCGAATGCTCTTAATTTGACGAATGGGTTTAAAAATAGAGAATTTTATTAACTTTTATACTGCTTAGAAAAATGGCTTTACGCGAACGGATAAACACGTTTATATCCCTCTGGTAGTCAATTGTAGTTTTTTGATAATTATTTGGGTGGTCGCTTATTTAATTTGCTGGATTGTTGAAAAAAAATTAACTTACATAGAAATCAGCTACACAGTTTTTAATATAAAATAAATTACTATTATCATATTTTGAAAGGTTTTTGTCAACTTCAATATTGAATTATTCATTTCTACACTAATTGAAGAGAAATTTTACACTATTGAACAGAACACAATAATACATTAATGAAAAATATGAAAACAGCTTATCAAACGTATTAACAGATTGGTTTTATTTTATTTCATTCACAAAATTTTGAAAAACTAAAAAGTAATTATTTTTTTTAAGTAGCTCTTTTTCAACTTTAAAATTTTTGTATTACAAAATTTAATTTTAAGCCAACTTTTTATGTTACAATACATTTCCTAAGGATTAGTTGAATTAACGCTGCATTAAAGCTGCGCAATGAGGTATTGGTGACGGTTCGGGAAAGAAAGATTCGGAAACACTTCCTTGCAATTTTGCATCATGTTCAGATAACGTGGCAACACCTCAGCTTTAAACCCACGCAACATCGATAGGCATGGAGATATTCGACCATTTAACGTGCTTCATTCCCCAATATATGGCTAATATTTTTTGGTGAACAAAAAGAATGATTCTGGCAATCGTTCGATTAACATATTGTTACATATTCGCCTACTCACTGTTAAATTTTACGAATTTTTGTCTAACATTTCTCATCGTAACACTACGATTAATATTTAATCTCAACGCATTTCAGAAGCCTTACAGCTTCGGATACAACACAGACGACGGATATGGAAACTCACAGAACCGTTACGAGTCCTCTGATCCCTACGACGGATCTGTCAAGGGATCTTACGGATACTGGAACGCGGACGGGGTGTACAGAACGGTGTACTACGTCGCCGACAACGGTGGGTTCAGGGCCAAAGTGAAAACGAACGAACCAGGTACCGCGAACCAGAATCCAGCCAGCGTGGAAATAACTGCTTTGGATCCACCCCCTGTAAAATATTCCCATTCTAAGTATCCTCCTCCCCCTCCTGCCTATCCAGAACCACCAAAATACCCAGCTCATCCACCAACATATTCACCACCTGCATACCCAGAACCACCAAAGTATCCTGCTCCAGCGAAATATCCCTCGCCTCATTACCCGAAAGCGTACTCGTACTTTTATCAATATCCACCAAGCTATCCTAAGTATCCTCAACCAAAATATCCGGCACCTAGCTATCCTCAGCCGAAATATCCGGCACCTAGCTATCCTCATCCAAAATATCCGGCACCTAGTTATCCTCAGCCGAAATACCCAGCACCTAGCTATCCTCAACCAAAGTACCCAAGTTATCCTCCACCAAAATACCCATCACCTAGTTACCCAGAACCAAAATATCCACCACAGCCTAAATACCCTGCACCAACTTATCCACCACAGCCTAAATACCCTGCACCAACTTATCCACCACAGCCTAAATACCCTGCACCAACTTATTCACCACAGCCTAAATACCCGGCACCAACTTATCCACCACAACCTAAATACCCGGCACCAACTTATCCACCACAACCTAAATACCCGGCACCAACTTATCCACCACAACCTAAATACCCGGCACCAACTTATCCACCCAAACCAAAGTATCCGACTCCACCAGAGTATCCAAAACCCAATTATCCGCCTCCAAAATCCCACAAACCTAAATATCCTGAACCCAGTTACCCCACACCTGCACCGAAGTATCCACCACCACCTCCACCTCCGAAATATCCGGAAGAAAAGTACCCACCACCACCAAAAAGCTACAAACCAAAGTACCCAGCGCCTGCACCAAAATATCCTCCTCAGTATCCAGAATATCCCACCTACACGCCTTCACCTGGATATGAGTATCCACTGCCACCGACCACGACTCCACCTCCTCCAGAAGAAGGTGAGATTTACAAATGTATTTTAATCATTTTTCAACTTCACTGTCTTCACTCAGAGGACAGGAGACCTGTTTTTGTTTCCTGTTCTCAAGAGTGAATGAGGACGACATGGTCTTGAAGTTAGAACAACACATTTTTAATTGTGAAGGTGCGTAAACTGCCTATTATAAAATGTCCTATCAGCGTAAAACCACCCTTAATTATAGCCAGATTATTTTCAATTTGGACAGGTTGTCAATGTTTAAAATAATTCAATACTAGCATGTCCGTGCGATAATTATGACATGAACAACCCTCTCATCACCACACACACACACGTTCAATATACACTCTGTTCAAATAATTCTACTCATAGGTGGCAGCACTACCAACAGCTCGTTTAAAAACTGCTTGAAATTAATTATTTTAAACGCATTTAAAAAAAAAAACTTTAATAATCACGAGATAAAAGTACGAGTCGTCGCTGCTCCGGGAAAATTCCATTTTTCTATATACTACTTCAGCGTTAAGGTCCGTTGTATGCGAGTCCCTCAAAAGGGATCTTTACTACTGAAATAATATATGTTATACTTTATGTTGAAATGTATCACACTGTCAAACTGAACACCATTGTGTTTTCAGAAAATTCCAAAACCTGTTTTGAAGACAATTACTGAGACGACAATTCTGCACACACAATTTAAAAGGCCATATTTTCATATTTTTTCATTTATTTTTATATATAATCCAATCTGCCTTTAAAACTGCATTTTTTAATAATATTAAAAAGCCTTTATATTTGATTTAGGGCTTTTTAATGTTATAAAAAGGTATATTTTTAATGACAATCGGAGAAGCTATACAGCGGAGACAAACCGGAGAAGCTATAAAAAACGAATGAAAAAAATTATAACTAAGGCTTTTTATATTATAAGGGTAGAATTAAAAACGGCATAACTGCACTTTACCGACCCATTTTCAAAAGTAGATATCCAACAAATTATACTGGCGTGTATACGGGACTGGTGCACGATAAATCTGATCGGGGTCCAAAGTCCCGATGGCTATTGAAGGCGTTGGGTGCCATTTCAGGTGTTACCTCGTCATCTGACCATGGTTCTAAAATAACGAGGTGCATGTATGAATGTGTGTGTGAATGTGTATGTGTTCCCGGGTCTTTCCTTCGAGATTGACCCCGAACCGTCGCCAATAGCCCACTGTGCAGCTCTAGTGCGACGTTAATTAACAAAACAAAACCAAAACCAATAAAAAGTAGAATAATATTTGTTTTAGATTGGTAGGTAAATGCTTTAAGTTTGGTTTGGTTTGGTTAATTAACGTCACACTAGAGCTGCGCATTGGGCTATTGGTGACGGTTCGGGGTATATCTCGAAGGAAAGACCCGGGAACACATTCATACATGTATCTCGTTATTTTAGAACCATGGTCAGATGACGAGGAAACACCTGAACTGGCACCCAACGCCTGCAATAGACGTCGGGACTTTGGACCCCGATCAGATTTATCGCGCACCAGTTAATTTTTTTGGATGTTCCGGACGACTTTTCTAGTATTTTATAGCGAAGCTGACAACCCTCCAATCACAAGATCAATACTTTTTTTACTTTTCTTTGTCAAGTCCATCGCCTAGGGTCGAACCAGGAATCTTCGGATTCCCAGCTGACGTCTTTAACCGCTCGGCTACGGAGGCCGTAAATGCTTTAAGAACATAATATTTTAGATAATTCAAAAAAAAAAGCTACATATTTGCTTAATATGAAATAAATTGTATTGTAGATGGTCAACTTGAAGAGGAAGGACCTGCAGAAGAGGAAGGTTCCGTGGAAGAGGAAGGACCTGCCACGGAAGGTCCAAACGAAGATGCGACAGAAGCACCAACCGCACAGGTCGAAGGTCAAGTCGTCGAACGACAGAGATTCGAACGTCAGCAAAAATGGCGACCGAGATTCGGGAAACGACTTCGCCCACCTGGCAACCAACCAGGCGCTCCTGCCCCTACATCGTCCCCAGAAGCTTTGGAATTGTTGAAAAGTGCCAATATTCCGGATGAAATTTGGGACTTGACAACTTAGTGGCAATTCTTAAAAGGACACCGAAAAGACTAATAACACGTTGAGCCGAAGCGCAGAATTTAAAATTCTATCTTCAGTCGAAAGATTTCAGTTGATATTTGACGTAAGTTACTTATTTATGTCATGCCATTCAATATTTACGAACTGGTTAGTCATCAATTTGATATTGGAGCTGCTCAATGTGCTAAAGAAAAATTACAGAATTTGGATACTCAATACAAATGATTTAGTCCTGCTGGATCATATCCGTGATTATCGCGATATGTGTTACAAAGATATGAATTTTCATTAAAAAAATAGTAATATATGATATATGTAAAGTATTAAAATAAATTGCATTTGCGGTTCAATGTTAAAATTCAACATCCACCAATGAAATTAAGGTTAAAATTACAACAAATTATAAAGCTTAAAACAATCCCAAAATTCAGAATACTGAATCGCATGATTGCTTAAATATTGACTGATAATGTAAACTTTATAGTAGGTTTTTAAAATTAAATTAGATATAGTATTTATTTTAGTTAATACATACGCATAAAGAATTGTACTCCACCTGTTTACCTAAAGCGTTTTGAGAAATCCATGCTTTATTTACCTCCAGTTCAATAGTATATGTGGCCATCTTAAGATTAGAAACTAATGTTCTAAAAGCATTTTGATGCCTTTGTATATAAACATAGAGCATAAATGATTTAAGCACACAACTTGGCTTTGTCCTCTAGGTTTCAAGCATCTAACTTGGCCACTGAGCTAAGATAATAATTAACACTGGAGCGAGGACTAAGCGTGCGAGACCGATTTACACCTTTTTTGAGCGTAGGTAGAAAAAAATAATCCTTCCGCATAGGTTTGCGTAGATTTAAAAGCGCATTTCTGGTTTTAAAAGACACATTAAATATTATACATTAAGTGTTTTGACATACAGACATTTTTACTTACGAGGAAAATAACACTAATGACACCGAAAAAACAGTTTTAAATATCTCTGTGACGTTACGTGAACATTTCTTCCGAATTGTATACATCCGCGCGGCACGGTAAAGTACAGTGTCGCTCAATGGGAGTACTCGCTCCAGTGTTATTAATATCTTAGCTCAGTGGAATTTGACTTTGTTATGGGAAAAGTAAAGATCTTTCTATTCGGGTGTGAAAATGCAGGACTTCGACATATGTATGCACAATTTATATATTAAATGTATGTATAACTTTCGGGTTCATCTCATTGCTGGTTATTGTATCTCATATTTGTTTCATAGTCATAATTTGGGATGCCAATGGTGAATGAATTATGTGATTATGTAAATAATTCGAATAACTGTTATATGGTTGTATATCTGTGATTGGTTTGTTATTAAATTTTATTTGAGCAATGAATGTTTTTGCATTTAATTTAGAATTTTTTTTGTATTAGTGATTTACTTATCTAAAACACATTATTAGGCCGTTCTAATTATTTAATTTTCTCAAGTTTATCCAAAGGGTGTCATGAAATAAACGAAATTATTTCTCATTAAAATTGTTGTATTTAATAAATCGTTGTATTAAAATTCTGGAAGTGAGATGTATCATAAATTATACATTTTATTAAGATAAGATATTTTAGCAACTTTAAATGACAGCTTTGATTTGAATGAAAATGCAAGAATTCTTTTTGTTATTTTAAATCTCAAATGTCTGATTTTATTTATCGTGAGTTTTAAACTATTATAATGTAGGAATGGAGAGTAAACTAGTAAAAAGTATTCTAACGTTCTTTTTATCTCTATCAAATAATTTAAAACTTAAATTTGTAACTTAAAAGTTACAACCCTCTCACAATTGTAAACAGTTCCATAATCTTATAAAATGCATATTATACTAAAATTGTAACTCAGTAGTTTCAAATAATAATCAATATTTTTACATAAAATCCTTTGGATCATTTACATTACTTACATCATTTGCATACTCATGAGTTACATAATGCAATTAAGGATTAAAATGTTACTTTATATTAAAAGTGTATGTATGGAGTTAGAAAAATACCAGCAAGAAATAATGAAAACAAACTTTATTTCATTGTATGCATAAAAACCAGAAAAAACGCTTCCATAGTAAAAGAAGATAACCCAATCACAGTACAAGACATCATACGTAAACAGCTTTGATTGGTTCAATTTTCAACCGTACAATATAGCGGTTCTTTTCAGAACACTTGCACAGTCTCCATTGAAAATGATTAGAAGAACACACCGTCTAACGCACTAAGAAAAGAACCGACTTGTAACAGAAAAGCATAAACAGATGAGATATTAAATAAAAGTGTAAAAAATACTGCACTAGCATGAAGAAAACCTATTTACAATAAATAATATTTCAAAACTATTTTCGTCTCAATAAACAATATAATTTGAATAGAAATAATAAAATTTATAACATCAATTGAAGAAGTGTATTATTTTGGCTTTAAGTAGAAAAATATTAGGGATATTATGGGAGAATAAGAAGACATTTATATACACCACACCCACTTCAAGTTGGCACATGTGAATGTTATACATTTTATTGCACGCGAAGAAATTGAAAGGTTAGAGAAACATTTCGAAATATTGAAACCGAATTTAAATGTGTATTGCTTTGAATGATTATTATCATAAGTGTTTTGATTTACAACAATCCATAAAAATAATAATTCATAATAAATCAAAAACCAACAAGAATATTTCAATCCTAATACGTTTTTCTTATAATTTCAGATAGAATTCCTTGACATACGAATGTTTCAATGTTGTAATAGTCGATCATTACTAACTTGTAAAACTTTTTACACGCAAAAAGTCATAAAAGTTCCATTAGATCAACAGTTAAAATGTCAAAGTTAGATTGTTTTTTATAGATTTTTTTTTAAATGCAATAAATCCTCAGAGATATTTAAGAAGGCCGAACACACTAATAAAAAAGATATATTTACATAGAATTCAACAGAAACTTCGAAGTGATTTAAACACATTCTACCAACCAATCCTTTTAATAGATGTCATCATACTTGCGATAATGGGGCTTGTAACCATAAGCGGGGATCTTGTACACCTGTGGGGAGCTTCCATGGTAGACTGGAGACTTGTACTCGACTTCAGGGGCCTTGTACGCAACTGGTGCTTTGTACACAACTGGTGCCTTGTACGCAATAGGGGCCTTGTACGCAATAGGAGCTTTGTACGCAACTGGTGCCTTGTATGACACTGGTGCCTTGTATGACAATGGTGCCTTGTAACCAACAGGGGTTTTGTAGGCAACAGGGGCAGATCCGTAGCTGTCATAGTGGACAGGGGCGGTGTAGTGGACAGGGGCGCTGTATGCGGGGGCGTGATGAACGATGGGGGCTTCCACGGCGTTGACCTCGACGTCGGCCGGGTTCTGGTTGGCGGTTCCGGGCTCGTTGGTCTTGATCCAGGCTCGGAACCCGTTCTTGTCGGCGACGTACTCGACGGTCCTGTAGATTCCGTGGGCGTCGGTGTATCCGTAGGATCCCTTCTTGGCGCCGCTGGCGTCGCTGTCTTCTTGTCGGAACTGCTTGTTGCCGTAGGCGTCCTTGGTCTCGTAGCCGAAGCTGTACGGCTGGGGCTTGTGCTGGAAAATGAGTTTGTGTTAAGGTTGAGATTTCAAATGAAGATTTTAGTCTTAAGTACATTTGCTGAATCTTGGGAACACATTTAACGTGCACCAGTACTTTTCTTAACTAGTAATGTACTTAAACAAGTACATTTAACGTTTTATGATTCCGCTTGGTGGTTTTCATTTGCCTTATCTCGTCTTCAAAAAAAGTGTTGCCAAACCCGACGTTCTAATATCTCTCTCTGACCCCTCCCCCTTTTTTTCATTTGAACATAAGTAATATTTGGTAAAAAATACATGGAAAGCTTATAAAAATTATATAAAGATTTCCTTCCTTATACATTGTCAATGGAAGAAAAGGATAAAAAACAATCAAAGGCAATTATATATTTAAAAAAACATCTATTAGTAATCAACAATCCAACTTACTAGGGACGTTAAAGAACAAAATCAATCCACCAGTTTAAAGTAAAACTTGTGTTGCAAAAGTAACTTTTTTTTATATATAACACCTTTTATTTATGACTAGATCTTTGACCCAGCTTTTCTAGAGAACACATTAATATATATTTACATATGCGAAATTTTGGTCGGCCCTGTCTATTCAAACCCACTTCAATTATTCCGGTGTTCCGAGCTACATCGACTAAGCTACAAACGCATGTTCTATGACCTTGTAAGTATTTTTAACGATGTTTCTTAATGAAATATTTCTGAAATTGTTGTAATCATTTAAAAAACTAAATAAAATTATACAAATCTAAGCCTCGGGTACACATTTTGAGGTTTAATAGTACTTATATATAAATTTTCGGACTGTTATATGCAGAAGGCGTAGTTTTTTTACGATCTACAAACTCTTATTATTGTAAGACTAATATTTTTTTCTCTGTTAAGACTCTTATGGTTATTGACAATATGTGCATACTAATGTCAGTTTGGGAGATACGTGATACTTACGTCATAGCTGTCGTACACGGCCTCAGGCTGTGAGTAAGAGGGCTTGTAGCCGTAACTTGGCGCATATCCGTAAGGATCTGCTGAGGCAACCGCCAGTCCTAAGCATACTAGAGCAATCTATATAAAAAAGGAATGATATCATTTTAGTTATACTTAAAAGAACAATAATTATAATAATAATACAATTGTACATAAAACTTTCAAATGTACATATTTGCTTCATTTTCTTTTTAAATAATGACGAATATGACAAAGAATATGAGAAGTTCTAAAAAGTAGTTGCTTGCTTTATGTTTTGTAAATTGACGGTGACGAATTAAAATTCTCAAAGCAGTATGTAATCAAAACATTTAAATAAAGGATTTCATATAATTAAAATTTAAAGAAATCGCATAGTATATCTCTACATATAGTGAAACTTTATTAATCATAGCTATTTCCTAAAGTTTCATCATTCTATACTTACATTTAATTAAATTATATTTCATTAAAAACTTCACTTATGAAATATTTTACGTCAGTAAAAGTCGAGAAAAAAAGACCGTGAATGATTGATTGCAAATGGCTTATTTTCAGATCTAATGTGTTATTATATTAATGTTGAAATTTGTCATTGGAAACATTTCAAATATGATTACGTTATAAAATATAATTGAAAAACAAATTCTCAAATATTTTGAACAATAAATTTAATTCCTCTTGAATATGCACATTTCTTCATTATACAATTCCAATTATTTTTAATTATTCCCAATGTCTTCACATTAAAATTTAAATGTATGGAGGTTTTTGTTTTACAAAATAAAAACTATGTCACTAATTTTACTCTTTCGACAAGAGAGATGTAATATTTAAAAAAAAACTGAATATTAATTATATGAATTTGTTCTGCTTTTTTACGATTTCTTACTTTATTTTAGCACTTTTAAAATTTACAATATTAATCTTCATCGAGTAAAGATAAAACACTTTATTTTGTTGGATATGCAGCTTACTTAATAAAACAACCTAATCGTTATACAAATAATTCAATAATAAATTAGTAAGACAATTTATTTCTAACATCATTGCTGAATAATTTAATTAGTAGCCCCAGTTGCTCAGTTGGTAAGGCGTTCAGCTACTAATCAGAAGATTGGTGGTTCGAATCCGGGAAATGGACTTGACATAGAAAAGTAAAAAAGTAGTGATCTTGCGATCGGAGGGTTGCCAGCTTCGCTACAAAAATACTAGAAAGTCGTCCAGAATATCCAACAAATTATTCTGGCGTGTATACGGGACTGGTACGCGATAAATCTGTTCGGGGTCCAATGTCCTGACGCCTATTGAGGTTGCGTCGGGTGCCAGCTCAGGTGTTATCCTCATCATCTGACCATGGTTCAAAAATACGAGGCATCGTTCCCGGGTCTTTCCTTCGAGATGGGCCCCGAACCGTCGCCAATAGCCCACTGTGCAGCTCTAGTGCGACGTTAATTAACAAAACCAAACTGAATAATTTATACGTAATGAAATAGGGAAGTGATAGCCGAACTATTACACAACAGCGTTTCAAAATAAAAGTTGGTTTTGTTACACATTTTAATTGGAAATAAAATAAGTTGAAGTAGGTAAAACCGATTTCAAGAAAAAACTTAGAATGTATTGATTTTTTTTTATCGAGCATAAAAATGCAAAATTTAATAATAGTTGTACGCGTTTTTAGTAAACTTTCAAACGGTCGCAAATATTTTAAAACATATAACTACATACAAGAATAGATAATAACAGGTATATCAATGGCTAAGAACGCAATACTTATAGTTCCTCTTTTGTAAACTGTCGGAAAACTTAAAAAAAAGATTTGAACTAGGGTTTTTTTCGAATTGGATCCGTACTTAAAATGTGCATCACAAAATTGATATTTCGAATTGCCATACAATGTTTCTACAGGATTAAAGAACTAGTCTCCACTTTTAAGTTGATATCAGTATTTCATCCGGGCCAAAAAATGGACAAGCAATGATTGTACTTTTATTCATAAATATACATTTTATTATATACATTTTATTTTGCTTCATACTAAGTTAAAACGTTTCTTATCTAGAAGAAAATAATTATATGAATTGGAAAATGATATCAAAAGCATAAATTTATTTGTCGAAAAATATAAATTTTCCCGTTACTATCAAGATTAACTAACCACTTTATTTGGCGTATTCAAATACCAGATTGAAACTTCTTGACACCGATATTTCGAACGTTTAAGATCTTTGCTCCAGTTACGTCCAGCCCTGCAAGGTTCGGAAAAGAAACGATTTCTGCAACGTTGTTTGATTAATCTCCTTTAGAAAGTTGGTTGTAGTACTCATAAGTCATTTTCACCAAGTACTTATTACACTTTTGGGTGATGTAAGCACTTTTAATAATGCCTTGGAGCGAACATTTTATATTCCGCCTTCGTATTGTACCGTGAATATTTTTACCAGAGATAAAAATCTCTCAGAAGTGGAAGATGATTACTGGAGTCATAAGTTGTAATTATTGAGATTTGTTGATGAAACAAACTAAATATACCCCTAACAGGATATACATATTTCATCGTTTTTAAGCGTTATTTAGATTTCTCTTGCTTTTAGTAATTGCAAAGCCTAGAAACATTGTTTATCATATCTTTCTTTTTTTATCCCTTGCCAGTTTGTAACATTAGAGTGCTAAAGATGTGTTAAATTTACTTTGCTTGAGACCTTAAAAATCCTTATTTTGTACAAAGAATTTAAAAAAAAAATAGCAAAAACAAAAAATAAGAATCGGTTCTTAACCAAACAACATCCTAGTTTCTAACTATGTGACCCCTTTATAAATAAAAATTTGACATTAAAATTGAAGGCTATTCTAGACCTATCCATAGGGAAAGACCCGCGAACACTACTGTTTAATTAAAATAACGGCCAGAGCACGAAGACAACATTTGAATTGGTACCCGATACTATTTCACTTCGCGATCAACATGAAAACTGCATACAAGTGCTACTTAAACACTCTACTGTTTTTATGAAATCTCACGCTGTAATTTATGAAACTCTAAAATCGTATTAAGTATAAGTAATTGACATTATTCAAATTCCTTGTTTTTACCTGTGCCGGAATAAAAATTTTGCAAAGTTACTCTAACGAAAATTAAAAATATATGAATGTATGTTCTTTTAATTGGTCATTCCTTTCACCACACCGATCAACTTCCCACGAACATAACCCAATAAGGAAAGCAAACCACCCAACACCCATTCTCGTTGCAAAACTCACAATGGGGGTTTCAATGGCAGTTTAAAAACTCATTTAAAAAGTCACCAGACATCCGAGATAACGAACAATAACCATTCATTCGCCATTTAAATCGGGAGCAGACACCGGAAGCCGCGCACTCATTAACCTAACAAAGCACTGGCGAACAATGACCGAACAGACTTTCTTCTCACCCACCTCAGCAGAGAACGGTGCACAGAAGGACGTGTATACACATCAGCGCAATATAAAGACAGCGTTCCAAATAGGCTTACAGCAGTCCCCAATCAATGGAATAATTAGGCTTAGCGACGTATCGCCTTTCACTGGATGCGAATCTGGTCAGGAAGTTGGGGACTTAACAGGCAGATATCTTGGGCAATAATTGCTCCTTGCTCTAATTAAGGAAACAATCGGGATGATAATGATTTGTTAAAAGAGAAGTATATGGAGGTGAGAGTGCGGTAGGTATGTTTGTGATTGATAGTTTAAGCCAAGTTTCTTGAAGTCGGAACAAGACTGTCAGCCTCGTTGTCAAGGCTACTTTCATCAATTTTGACTCTTGTTTCGCCACTGAATCACTTGAATTTTCTCAAAACAAGAATCTTCACATTTTTAGCGAAAGCAATTTAACTCAGATTCGTTGTTTCCGGTGGTTTTGGTTCTTATTCGTATATTTCCCAAATCCAAACTAGATGTTTTCTGGCAAGCGTGGCTTTGCACAAAGAGATCTACGTGGTTCGAGTCGGCCCGTACACATTTATTTGAATCTGTTCTCATTGTTGACGAAATACATTTTTAAAAAAAAGCGACAAAATGAATTTCCTCAATTTGACGAAATATTTCATCAAAGCCTATGGGCAGGCGTCTTTTTCGTCAAAATATATAAAAGTTTCTTCAAAAATGCGTATGTATTTTAATAGTGCACCAGTAACCCATTTATGTAGCTCTGGTGAATATAATTCCATACTAGTAACCTATACAAATAATCATTTGCTGATACTGAAGATCAAACTATTTTCTTTTAGTAGTTGCATTGAAGGAAAGTCGCACTAGATTTATACAATGGGCTATTAGTGACAGTTTGTGATCTTTTCAGAAAGGAAGATCCAGGAACGCTACCTCGCAATTTTGAATCAGAAGAGAACAACCAACAAACATCTCAGCGGAACTCTATCCTTCGAAATTCCACACCACTATAAACGGGAAGACATTTGAGCCATGATAAATATAAAGTTTACCACACAAGGTAAAAAATGACAACAACAAAACTAATAAAACTAACATTTTTAACCAATTTTCCTTAATTTTTAAACTTCTCTGCATCATCAATTCTCAATATGTCTTGCCTACAACCTTTAGTGGGCTTTAAAAAACCTACATTACGATAATTATTTTGAATGGTTTTTGATTGTCTTATTTTAGCTGTGCCTTTTCTATACGGTGAGTCTTTAGTTATACTTTCTATACGGTGAGTTAGTAGTACGGTGAGTATGGTGCCATATCCTGCTTTTCTTTAGTATTACAATAGTGAAATTTTACATATGAGAAGACTGATCAAAACTTTTATCCTTTTTTTAAATACTAGTATTCAAATATATGTTTAACAAAGTTTTAAAATCATAAACTGTTGGCATATATCCTTTTTATTATTAGATGAAGGCTTATAAATTTATAAATTAAGAGAAAAGTTTAATATTAAATCTCAATAAGTTAATTGTCCGTGAAGAATGATATCTAGTTTAATCTTTGGAGGCCTAAGGTGTTCAATCAATCCTTTTTCCTTAAGCTCATACGTTCTGGTATTCCTCCAAGGACCAGAGTAGCGAAAAAAATTCCCCATTGTTCGGAATAACGCATATTCGCATATATTCAATTTCATGTATAAAACATGTTTTATTCAAGAAATTTACGTGTTTGAAAGATATTTTAAAAGAAACGGGTTATTCTTAGAGTGTGAACGTTTTAATGTCATTGCCATTACTTAACTAAATTTGATATGAATATTGTTCACTTTTCTCCCATGTACAAAAAAGTAAAGCACATAACCATTTTTTAGAATATCTTGTAGAATTCTTCTGTGATTCCAAATTTGTCAAAAATATTAAAATTACTTTTTATGGTATAAAAAAATATTTTTTCAGTAAGCTAAATATTAATTAAAACTGTTTTTAAAATATGATTTTTAATAGATAATAAAAAGTTGTGTGACGCATGCTTATCAAACTCATCATTGCCATTCCTTCTATAGTCAAATTTAGTATAATAGTAATTTAAATATGGTGCAGTAGATTGTTATAAATAGGATACAGTAGATATTTGAGTTGGGTTCACAAAATAGTGTTTTAAGTTTTGGTAGTATACGACCGAAGTCAATAAAATATCCGGCTGTGTTTATTTTAACTCGATCTTTTGGGCGATTGGTTGATGGGTTGAATTAATCCAGTAGTGGAACTGCGGAAAAATCAATTGGCAACGATTTGAGATAGATCCCAGATATACCCGGACCTAATGTGTCTAATGGAAAGCCCTAGCTTCACAATAGGCCATTGGCGACGGAACATTTGAAGCATGGTCAGAGTTTAACTTTCACTTGAAGCATTCCCGTTCTCAAAGTTATGAGTGCACCCAGAATGTGCAGGAGATGGTTTGGTTTGGTAAATTAACGTCGCACTAGAGCTGCATTGTGGGCTATTTGCAACGGTTCGGGGCCTATCTCGAAGTGCAGGAGATGAAGTCTCCCTAATAAAAAAAAAAGGGATCGGCTTCTGCTTTTCCTGCATTTCTCCCGGCATTGTTCTCGATTGCGCGGAGGGCGATTCGCAACCGTGTATCGCATTGTCTTCCAGAAGAAAACTAATTGCGCGAGAGCCCCGTAATGCCAGGCTCTTGCGCCAGGCTAATTGCCTGACGGGTTATCGAACTCCCAACGTGTGTAACGGCCCCACACGGTAGATGGCGTGTGTTTCTTCTGTACCCGTTACAACATGGCGGAAGTATTAAGAAGACGCTTGTGCGTGGGGCTTTATGGCCAGTCTTTTAGTGGGTCGGATCGCAGCGTTCGTTGGGGTTATTTTGAAACAGTTTGAGGGTGTTTGGGGGGGAAAGGGTATCGCCTCTCTACTTGCTTGTAATTGATTACAAAATCAATGTTAACGGGAAATAAATGTTTTTTTTTTCGTTTTCCTTTTTGAAAGTTTTTGGAGGTGGATGGATGTCAAGGTATCAATTAGGAATATATTAACTCGCTCAGAGGCGGGGATTTCGGTTTGTAGTTACGGCATATATTTTGTTCCTTATTTTTCATTGCGATTGCGTTGTATTTCCTAAAGTTCGTCTTTTCAATGTGTCCAGTTAATGAATAAAGAAGTTTTAAATTATGCCCGGTGTGAAAACACTAGTGACGTAATAAGATATACAATTTATTTTAATTCACTTTTATTTTGAGGTTGCGCAGGACTGATATTTTCGTCTACGAGATACCCAGAATTTTTTTTTAAATCGTACCTAGTGAGTTAAAATTATTTTTGTTTTGTTGAATTTTTTTTATAAAATATTTTAATGAATGGTCTTATTTTATGGTTATTTAAGGTCTTCAGAATTGTATTTATTGCCAACAAAAATATCGCTAAATAAAATATTTAAAAAAATTTTACCCAAAGTCTCCAACTACTCGTAGACTATAACGTTTTAATTTCAAACATTTTCAAGAATTATTAAAAATCGTAGGTTAAATGTTTTATTGTAATTTTTAAATATTTTTTTTCAATGTTGTACAATTATATGCTTTATAATATCTTAACTTAGTTGGTAACTTTAAATATATATATATATATATATATATATATATATATATATATACATAAATTTATTGTGTTCAATGTAAACATATTTTCTTTCGCAGAAATTTCATATATACAGTTTTAGCAAAATCTTTTTAATTTTAACTACAATTATTATTTCTATTTCTTAGCAAATTTATAAATAAAAAATTTTATTTTACGTTGATGAACTGTATTTAAAAATATTTGTAGTATGTATTTTAATGCTAATTTATGTTTATAATTTTTAAGATATATAAAAATATATTCTCTATTTATAATTAAAAATAAAATACACCATTCAAAATTGTGCTGTTGTTTTTAAACTACACATTTTCGCTATGTATATATTTTTAAATTTAATTATTTTAGTACTATATTAAGAAATAATTTCGTTCCTACTTGACCAGGGTATTTCGGAAATTAAATGCACATTATACAATTTCAGATACATTTATCAATTTTATAAGTTTAATTTTAAATCTCCTATTACATAAATATTGACCTTAAATCTCACTGCCATAAATATATTTATTAATAAGTATTTGTGCTTAAAATTAATTCATAATACTATTTTTTTGTATAGTTGATAAAACTTATTTGATACAGTAATTTGCGAATAATATACTATATGTTGTTTTTTAATTTTTTGTAATACATAATTTTCATTTCTTAAATAAAAATACTTATTATTTAAATTTAAAGTTCGTATAATGCCTAAACATGTCTTAAAATTTAATGACTCGTAAGATATATGGCGACCCAAATTTTATTTATACAATGAAGCGTAATATCATGAAATACTATATTTTATTATCTATGACCCAATTATAAAATGTACAGTTCATAACAAAAGTATAAATTGCAAGTAAATAATTAAAAACCTGTAACAATTTTTTTTTTTTTTTTTTAATTCTCAAATATTATATAAAATTAAGATTTAATGTGTAATTCAATTTTTATGTGTGCATGCAAGTAACAAATGGTACTATAATGAAATATATCTACTGTTACTGTTAAATATACATGACATATTTTTATTTTGTAACAACCCTGAAGATATTTTTTTATGAAAAAAAATTTAGAAAACTTAAATGTGTCTTCCAAGTTCTAAGAAAGAAAGCATATAAATGCGATTTATTCTAGTATTGATAATATATTATATATCGAATGTTTTTAAATAATTAAAATAAAAGTTGTTTATTTTAACTGAAAACCGAACAAACCGAATACTATATTTACTTTAATACTTAACATTTAAATAAGTAAACTGTTCAATGTTAATTCATATAGAAAATATCACTATATGAAATTACTCGAAAAAATTAAAGAATTTTTTTTTGTAATGATATGATAATTTGAATCATGTAATAATGAATAAAAATATAGTTTATTTGTTTTATTTTTAAAAGTATTGAAAATTATGTAATTAAAAATATATTATTAAAAGGATTTAAAATATTTTAAAGTTAGTTTAAATACTAACTATAATATTAAAAACATCAATCGCATTACGCTAAAGTAGTACGTAATTTTGACTTATGCATAACTAGTTTGTGAATCGTATTGTAAAATTAGATAATTAAAATATATGATAAAGCATACGTTGAAACATTTCTACGTAAATTAAAACGTTTACATAAATTCAGACATAATTAAAGAATTTAATCTTAAAAACAAAAAGCATAAAAATGGCGAACTTACTTTTTTTACAAAATAATAAAATTAGAATATAAATTTAGCTTGAATTAAAAAAAATACATGTGTAATAGAATAATCGCATTCAAAGGTAGAAGATAGATATAAGGTTAGAAAATTATAATTAAAGGTTTATAAGAATTATTATAAGATTTATTAAATAAATAAATGGTTTTAGTTATATGTGTAGATTGGAACAAGAAGGTACAGTGCATTGCTTGATTTGAAGGGTTAAAGAAGGCTGACGACATTGTTTTATATTTCATTTAGGAGTTTTAAATTGATATATTCAAAATAGTTTTTAAAAATCGTAAATTTCACATTGGTTCTTCTTCCAAGCTACAACTATGATCTATAAAATATGTAACGTAACATAATATAAAGTGTGTATGTATACATGTTTCCTATTAAAAAGGTATGTCGATAATTTCTTGTTTAATTAATTAACTTGATTTTGAGCAAGGGAGTATCTCAGAGTTTGTTAACAGTTACATTTGCGAAACATTATTCTATTAAAGCATCTGACATTTAATGCAAAGGGTGACAAAGTAATAAAGTGAAAAAAAATGTGCGGACTTTGAAAATTTTAATTATTTTTATAAATCATTTACTCGTTTTTTAAAAATTATTTAATATCGTAGTATGAAAGGTTTTTAAAAAAAGAATTGTATATATTTTATTGAATATCAGACCAAAACTATTCCTTTGTTTATATTTATTGTATTAAATTTTTATCAACTTCTGCCATTTAGTTTAAAACTCAAAATCGAATAAAACCACATTGTACTTTTATTCAATCTTGTTTTATTTTCATTGTTATAATGGTAATGTTCGTATATCAGGTAAAATTAATCATTTTGTTATTCTTATTTTTATTAAATATAATCAACTTTTATTATTTAGTTCAAAAATAAAATATTTTAATCGAAATGTTTTGTTTTATTTCATTTATATTTTATATTCGTTTATTAAACTTCTTGAAATAATAACAAGGCTCGTGATATTTTACAATAGAAAGACAATTTCAATTGATTATAAAATTCGTATTTTTAAAAGTAGCTAAAGGTTATGTCTCATATTTGAAACAAAAAAAAATATTCAAAATAAACTTTTCTTAATATTTTAATAAACTAAAATAAATACTACATTTGATGTTAATTTTTTATATGCAAGTAACACAATTTTAGTTCCTTCAAAATGTATTCAAATATTTGTAATGTTCAGGAAAAAGCTCATAATTGGTTTTGTTTGCATACAGAATGATTTACAAATGATTATATGCATTGTAAAAGTAAATGTCATAAATAGTCCTAAATAGCATAAATTTCAATATGATATACAATATGTTTGTACGTTTAAAGTTATTGTTTATTACTGTTTTACACAAATCTTACATAAAAATTAAATCATGATATGTAAATATGACTTTATCGTCATTTTAAGTTACATAAAACAACATATTTGAAAATTGTAACACATAAACCTAATTTTAATAAGGTAATAATTATAAAGTACTTTATTGAAATACAATATGCAAATACTTTATAGAAATTAGTTATCATCCAACTCGCAATTAACTATACCTACTTTAAATTATATTATTACAGGTTATAACGTTTAATAACAAACTTAAGGATTGACAAAATTATCCTAAATACATAACGAATTAATATAAGATAGACAAAAATTAATTTTATAATTATATAACATATAACTTTAAAAAATTTAACCTAATTTTACAAATAGTAACGTTTTAATTTTTTAATTTGTTGCCAAAAAAATATAATTAAATGATTACGTCAAAATCACATTTTATTTTAATTTAAAAACTATAATCCGGAATACACAGTTTCGAAAGTTTCGACAAATGCAATCCACAATTAAAAACTTGTATAACATATTTAAGAACATTTGAAGTTGAATGAATTTTTTCATTTAAAATATTTCATCGTCCCGGTTTTACTTTCTTAATTCGAGGAGCTGATTTTGTAACTCCATTTGCTAATCTCAGTGTTTACTCAATTGCATCCAAAATGTGAAAATTCACAGAATATTTTTTTCACAATATTAATCAAATATTTCTTAAATGTAATTCAAATATATTTCTTTCGGAACAGTTAAGTTGGGCAGTCTTAATAAAGGATGTTCAGGAAAACTACGCTCGTACTAGGAAAAAGATATTTATTTTTTTCTGTGAAATGCGAGAAATATTGTTTAAATTCGGGAATAAGTTTCGTTATTCTTAATGCTTGTTTCATTACTAAGCTAATAATTGTATATTAATGAATAAGTCATACGTTAAATAAAACTGAAATATAATAAAGTAACTAAGAAGTTAATTATGCACATTGGTATGTTCTAATAGTCAACTTCTAGTGAGCTTTTTAATTAAGCCAACATAACGGATGAAGAACATATAAATAATCCAGAACCAAAACATTGTTGGCATAAAAAATACAAATTGAAGTACTATAAATATCTTCTGTCAAGTGCCAAGACGAAGTTAACTCAGTTTTTATAACAGCAACAACACTCCACTTCAAATGGGGTGTTTTTCTGAGAAACTGTTGCATCGATTGAATTGTTGCATCGATTGAACTGTTGCATTGACTGAACTGTTGCATTGACTGAACTGTTGCATCTATGCACATTTTACTACCTAATTCTCAACCTTAAAAATATGTAAATAAATTGCCATCGTAATTTGAAGTAAGTCATCAAAACTGTTTTCAAACAATACCTGAAACACCGAAATCGAGCAACGGTACCTTTTCTTTTAAAATATTACATTTCGACATTTATTTTTAGAGTCACATACCATATACAATAGTACTTTGCATACCTAGCTGGTTGTTCTTATTGGGTAATTGTGGTTACAAACACACATAGAATAATTTTAAAACACCGCTTTCTGGGCTCGAATATCTTTACGCAATACCTACATTATTCTTTATACCAAATTAACTTTCTAAAATAACGAACGAAAAGTATATTTCAAGACAATTTTTAACAACACTGGAAGAAGAATATTTAAAAATTACACTTGCTTATTTTAAATATATTTTATAAACAAATTACTACTTTAAAACACACATATTCCAGAGTAGCAAGTAGCTACAAAATTTCAAGTCTGTCTTTTTATCCTTTTAAAATCAATGCCAAAAAATTCCAATCATTTGGTTTAGCTAATTTTGCAATTCGATTTTTTTAACTGGTACAACAGTGACAATTTGGACTGTTGAATGATACAATTTTAATGGTACGATTCGATTTTGTATCAATTACGATTTTTTTTCAGTCACAACTATCACAAGTACACAAATCTATACAAGTACAAACATTTAAAATTTTCTAACGGTCAAGTATTTTTTCCAAAAATACCGATTATCCTTCAACGAAAAGTTTATATATATGTATCCACAAAAGACTCACAATTCTAAGGTAAATCCATGCGTATATCTAAAAGTACCCCACATACTACCCAGTATATAAAATCCCGTCACTCACCTGTGCCAACATGATCGAAGTCCGAAACACACGCACTACAATCCAAAGGGAAAAGGGAGCTACTACAAAGTCCAGCCGAGTGGATGGGAAAAGCACACTGTTTTGTTTTGACTGGACTCGGTCAGCGAATTCTGCTTATATAGGTCCGGCGTCCCTTCCCCCCCGATCTGGAGCAGCCCAGTTAACGTAAATCATTGCATGTCCCAAATTAGGGACGGCGAAAAGAAAGTGGAAGTCCGAGAGAGAGAGAAAGCTGTCTCAATTGTGGGTGGGTTAGAGTTCAAAATTTCCCGCCGGGCATGCGCATGCCTCGCCCTTTGTTCTTTTGGTCGTTTTCTCCCCTTCTCTTCAGAAAGGTTTGCTTTTTGCGTTGTTTATCGGACTGTAAAGATCTCTTTGCTTCCAGACTCGAGGTGATTTTCTATAAACAACTTTACGCAAACGGTTCTATTATTTGAAAATATTAGTGGAACATTTTTATTTTTACCCACGGGAAAGTCCCCCCCCCTCCTTTTTTTACATTTCAATTGTTTCCTAACGATTCAAAAAGAACATTATCGTAAAACTGAACATTTTTTAATAATACCCTCTATCCATTAGTTAACTTATATATTTATTTATATATTATTCGAAGTTTACATTCCATTTGATACTATGCCAGTTATTAAAATGAATTTTTTTTATATTATATGTGTTTATTGCAATTGAGAAAAATGGCAGAATTTTTTTTTTTGAATTTTAAAAAGTTTATAACTTAAAAGCAAATACAAAACTAAAAATAATAAAACTTGAAAACTTTTTTTTTAATTATATGCTTTATATAAGATATATAGCTACTATTTTATCAAAAATTATAATTATGGGATATTTTCTTCTACACGTTTTCCACGATACAACGCAAAGTCCTGCATTTTTCAGCTTAACTAAAATGGTTTTTAATATAATTGTTCTATTAAAACAAAAAGTATCATCACCGTATTTCAAAAAAAATTCTAAGCAAATTCAGCTAATTTAATAGTTATTTGATTGTTGCATTTTGTGATACGACTCAAAATATAGAAGAGAAAAGAGGGTTAAAGTCCGCCGACAGCGGCAGTTACATTTTGTTTTACAATATAGAGATAAAAAACGTTTTACTTTTTTAATTCAAGTGCACAGAAGGAATTTTAAATGCATGTTCTTCCTGTAAAGTGCATTAAAGACCTTTCGGGTCATTATACGATCCCAATTCTCTTTCTGATTGGCTGATCCAGTGGGTTAATTGTTAGAAAATACTCTTATCTAAACAACAATATTATATATTACTCATTTCAAAAACAGTGGTAGAACGTTTTTCTTTTACGTTTTCGAGAAAAAATTAACGCAAACGATTCTATTATTTACAGAAAAACAATACGGAACAATTTTACGTTTTAGAGAAAACTTTATTTAAACAATTATATCTCACATATAAAAAGTATGGTAAAATATTTATTTTTTTTTGTTTCCAAGAAAACTGTATGCAAACAATTAGATTAATATCGTTTAAAAGATTGATGGTCCATTTTTTTTATTTTTTTCATTTTACATTCAAGAGTAAATTTTTACTACTGCAATTTAATTACTCAAATAGGTGGAACATTTTTAGTTTACATTTTACAGAAAACTTTGTGGGAAAACAATTATATTACTTATTTATAAAAAGCGTATGAATATTCTTAATTTATGTTAGAAAGAAAATATAACAAACAATTTTAATCTTAATTTGAAAAGAAAGATAGAATTTTTTTTTTTACACTTTAGATAAAATTTTGCTTTCTGTTACACATTTCATTAAGCAATTCTATTACACATTTGAAAAGACTGTTAGAGCAAATTAATTTTACGGTTTAGAGAAAAAAAATTAACGGTGGAACATATGGATATTTTTAATTGTCGTAAAATTAAAAATATATATATTTGTGAACGACAAATTTCCAGCGGGTGCTAGGACGCATATGCAAACGTAGGAAAATTTTTACGTCACTTTTTATGAACTTCTTAAATCTTTAAATACACTCTTGTAAAAAATAGAATTTCTCCACATAATGACTAACTATGGTGGGTGTCAAATTGGAAACTCCTTTAATTTATATAAAACATTAAAAAAAATTCATTATGAATTTGTGTAATTGATAGAGTAGAGAAAAAAATAATGTCGTTATTTTAAATACTCAAAAGCGACACTCGAGTATAAAGAATTAATGAAATATGTTTGCAATAAATTGATGTCCTACATTTAAATTGAGTAATATAAAGAACAAGCTAACAAAAAGGGGGGGGGGGGTATGTTCAATAACATACAGTTCTCGTGCAAATTGAAGAACAGGACACAAAAGAACAGATCGTTATTTTGTTGACTGAAAGTCCCCTCTCTCGACCACAAAAGGTTAAATGGGGCCATATGAAAGCTATTTTCATTATATAGAAAAAAATGACAAAAGAAATAATTTAAATTATTTTCTTAAGTCAATAAAAATGTCTTTCTTTTCTCTCAAAAACAGCATTTTGTAAATGATTATATATATATTCGCTTTGAAAAATATCGTTTATTTTATGGGTGAAATATTTATTTTTATTTAATAATACGTATATTTTTATATTAACGAAACTTTAAAAAATATATAATTGTCGAATTTTTATATTCCGAACGTACAGTTAATAAATTTAACAACTTTACTCAAATGTTGTAGCTAATTTGAAATTTTATAATATAACTTTACGTAAAATATATTACTTTATCAGATTTTTTTTTCGTGCATTGTTTTCTACTTTTTGCAGATTACTATTGTTTGATGTAACTTTTTCGTATAATGCAACTTTTTTTAATTATTCAAATTGCGAATCACACACTAGCTTGCACGCACACACAGAGACATATATATATAGTTATCAAACATTTTCTATAAAAGGAGAAATGAACATAGTTTAATTAGAATACTCTAGAACTGAAAGTATTGTGCAAACTTTAGATTAATTATTCGAATACTTTAATAAATTTTGATGACTTAATAAATAAATTACATATATGGTATTCATGTACAAAAGATAAAAAAAAATAAAATTGCAACAAATAGCTGATGTACAATATCACACAACTGTCTGTTTCTTTATAAAAACCCACACTGTTTCTGTAGTTTCGTTTTTAGACCAACACCCTTCCATTTCAACGGTGCGAGGTTTTCTATAACACTGTAAGGTTAATTTTTTCCCAAATTTTATTAAGTGTTTCTTTAGCGCTACTGTAAGAATAAATAACGATATTATAAAAACGTTAATAATTAATGAATTTTGTGATTGTTCACAATCTAATGAAATCCGATAATTCTTAATAAATGAAAATAAATTTTTATGAAAAATAACTTTTTTAAAAATTTCATTCATAGTTTAAAGTTGTTTCATTTTTATGTATTGTATATTCGTTTGTTTTTGAGATTAAAAACGAACTACCCTTTCTAGAAAAAAAAATAAAGTTTTAGCGCCAAACAATTTTAGTAATTACAGATTTTAATTTAGATAAAAAAATTCGTTAGTTTTTTCCTATTAGAGCTCTTTGTTAATAATTATATAAACGTTACGAATGAAAATTTTTAAACTTTTAATATATTTACATATTTATCTATCTATTAACTGTAATTTTGCTTATTGTAATGTGTTGAAAACATTTATGTTTTTAACTTTTTATCACTTAAAAATATTTCTAAGCTCAATGGATATTTTAAATATAAAAAACAAACTTAAAGAATTTATAATGATTTTCTTAATAGTTAGTCTTCAGTAAAGTAAGCTGTTAAAAATTACATCATTCACAGTTGTAGAACAGTGTTTTGTTACGATTCGGATATGTATGCATTAGTTATAAATATTACAAAGCAACAGTATTCTATTATTTATGTAAGAAAGCTATACGCTCCTTATGAATGGCTAAGTGAAAAACAATATAGATTTCAAATATACGAGAAATTTAAAAATATGAGAAAATATACGTAAAGTAATATGATGTAATTGTTTTACTACATATATTATCTGTAGATATTATTTTTGAAATAAACTTCTATTTAAGATATATTACTTTTTGGGGGAATTACTGTATTTTAAACATTGTCATTAACTATTCTTCATAAAAAAATTATGTAATATTCATTATTAAAATAGATGTTAAACAAAATTTAGTTGTTATTTAGCAAAGTCATTAACCCATTACACTTAATCGTTTGAGTAACAAAAACGCATACAAAATTCATAAAATTATATTTAAATTTCAAAATTTTTAATATACCACGTCATTCAAAGATGAAAATGTTGTGTAAAACATAAAGCCTTTTTCTTCTACTTTGATCATTGTTACTGAATATTAAAATTATAATTTATGCAATAAACAACAAAGATACAAGATTACAAGTTTAAGAATCTTATAATAATTATGAGTTATAGTTGTAGAATATAATTATCAATTACATTAAAAATCGTTCATTTTTGTAAAAAAAAAATAGAATTAACGTATTCAAAATATTTAGCTAAACCGGAACCTAAATAGAACCTTAATAAAAAATAATAATGTAAAATAAATGCTTTTCTGCTGTTTACAGTTGTATATTAAATTACTCGATCTTATAAGTAGAATAACTTTATTTTTATAATTTTCGAATCATACTTTATTAATTGCCACAAAATTAAGTAATAATGGTTTGCTTTAAAGTTGAATATATTAAAAGTAATTATGCATGATCAGTGCACTTTTCTTAGAAATTAAAAACTCTATAAACAAGTATTAAAGCACTGTAATATTCTTAATAAATAGTACACACTTTAACATTGACGTTTATAAAAAAATTCGTCTAATAATAAAAAAAAATTATAATATTTTTTGCTATTAGCTTAAACTTTTTTTTCCAGGTAACCAAAGTGTCTATGTTTAAAAATAAAAGAAGTTTATATTATATATATGAATGAATGATTTAAACTAAAAATATATCAGTTACATAGCTGTGAGGGTCCCATTGACAATGTGCATGAAAAAGGAGTTATTTAACATTGAGGTTTATTGAATGAACACCGCACTAGAACTACGCAATGGACTATTGACGGCGGTTCGGGCTCTATCCTTAAAAAACGACCCAGGAACACTGCCTCACAATTTTGAACCATGGTAAGAATTGACATTGTGATATAAATGGGAGATCTGTGGGATATTGTGTATGTTAAGCATATTAATCTGATGATTACCAACTTAATTTTTTTTCTTCAAATAGTTAAAGATTTTTTTATTTTTTTTACAAATAATTAAAGATTTTAAATTTTAATTATTTTTTACAAATAGTTAAAAAAAAATAATAGTTAAAGATTTTTTCAAATAGTTAAGGATAGATGAAGCTAGGATAACAGCCAAACCTCATCCAACGCAACAAACTAGCCAACATAGCGAACCCTAATGGACACTTTTCCCATTCCAAGCATATTGCCAAAGGACAGAAAATGAATATTGCAATCTCCATTTCTCCCCGCCCCTCTTTTAATGTGGAAAACAGTTGGCCTGAAAATCTGAAACAATGGACGATAAGAGGTCCGAATCAACCCCTGGCGCGCGAACAGATCGTTAGCACATTCAACGACTCGACCCTATACAGCGAAGAGGGAAAGATATCTGCAGAAAAACAGATATCATGTCTGGACCTCTGTTGCACAAAGTTCTTAATTATTTGCGCCACGCGGCGATTAAACGGTTTTTTGGGGGGGAATAACTATTGTCTGGTTGACAGCCCTTCATATATCAAGATTGCGTTTGTGGATAAAGAAGTCGATGAAAATGATACAAATGGAATTTGGAATATTTTGGTGCGGTATTTGTGTCCGGTTTTTGCGAAATCATAGTTCTCGTAAATGGATTAATTGGATAATTAGAGTGAACAATGTGATTATTAGATACAGTGATTTAGATATAACAGCTAGTATGCCAACTTTTGGCTGACATTAAGATTGTTTGATATTTTTTTTAATGTTCTATTATTCTACTGTGTTCGAAATGCTCATTATTTTTACAGCATAATTTCTTACAATGATTTAAACGAAAACCTAAGTTTTTCAAAAACCGTTATTTTAATATTTAGCAATATTTGTATAATACTGTGATACCTTTATATAATAATTTGTATATACCGTAATAAAATTTATTAATGACCGCTAATACGGTCATTAATAATGAAACTGCATGGCATTATCTGAAAGAAAGTGTTCATTATCTATACGGGAAGTCAATAGGAAATTATTGTTTATAAATTTAAATTAAAAAAATCGTATTTTTTTTTCAAATTTTTTAAAAGCACATATAGAAACATTAGATGTTATAATTTGATTAAAAATATATGGAAGTGTTTATCTGTTATAACCTGGTTTAGTTATCCCGACACCCTAACCTTAAATGCGCTTTTATAGATGTGTTTACTACATTTTACATATTTATGAGTGTATTTATAGAGTTGTAGTTTCAAAATCCATCACCTTAAAAACGTAGCATAACATACTTTTATATCCCGATACCTCAGGGAGCTGATATTAAAGATGTTTCATGTTCGAAAACGGTAAAAAAAAAAGCGGTAAAAATAAAAATAAGAAGTGCAGAAAGTGAAAATGTGGTTTTCACGGTCCTTTTGTCCTTATAGTGATGATGCTTTCACATTGAAATATAAATATAAAACAATAACTATAATTCGCCTGATAGGATAGAATGCAAATCTTCGGCATTCAAACATCTCTTGTTAACCAATTATGTAATTGCTAAGCTGAAATTGCCAACTTCAGAACTAGTTCGAATATGACGTCATAATCGTGAAACCAACATCTCAGACCAAATGGCCTCAGGCACGTGATTTTTTTTCAAAATTATGAATTAAAAAATACTCGCGATTGGCTGATGAATTGGAAAATGTGTAACAGTGAAAATTTATGAATGGAATGACGTCATTAACACGTGTCTGATGCCATACATGTTGGCCTCACGTTGATGTTAGAGAGATTATAACATTATGTTTTCTCTACTATGAAGGATCCATGCTCGAAGAGTTTTAGTACTAATATTTATCACTAAAAAAACTTACAAACAAAAATTATTTCCGAGTCTTATGAAAACTTGACTCAACTTAAATTCGGATTTGTCAGTTGTCAAACTAAAATCCCCTTGTGAGAAAAGTTTATTTGTTAGTCACCTGAATCTATAACAACAACATTCGTTACATAAGGTAGATTGAAAACAAACTAGCTTCACAATACCACTTTCGCCTTGAATTGATTTCAGCAATAGCCCATAGTTTTACATTAAATAGTTATCTTACTTAATAGTTATGTCTCATTGCAACGACTACGACATGCAGTTTCGTCGAACAATTAACGTCGACAAAAGCCCTCTCGTCCACGCTCATTCCATTTTCCCAAAGAACCTTAAGGTCAAGTGTTCTGGATTAATAGACCGATTCCATTCCTTTCTTCTCGATGGCTCGCTCATTCAATTTAGGATATTTAGACAAGACGTGGATTGGAAACCTTGCTTTTTAATCGCCCCTTTCACTATTCTTTCGGAAATGCGGCTATTTATTAGTAACGATTCATTTGTCAGAACGAAATTAACACTTTGGGAATTTCAAAATGGCGCTCGCTTTTGTTCTAGTTGATGGCGTGAATGGAGTTGCGAAATAATTGACTTGTTAAGAACGGTTGTGAAAGTCTTGAGTGAAGTGTTCTTAAAAATATGAAATAGATTTAAATATATATGATTGAAAAGGAGCATTTAACATGGTATAACGGATGTTAATAATTTTAATAGAATTAATGTAGAATCGTTTTAATGGAATGGAACATTTTTATATTGTAATTGTATATGAAACAATTAGAGCAAATAAAAATGTTTATTACATAACTTTAATTACAAGAATATTTTAAATGTCAAATTTTTATCTGTATGTTGTTAATAAAGAAATATTTAGCTCTTATGATGAACTAAAATTCTAAATCATAATAATTGCTATACAAATAGTTTAGAACAGTATAGTAGGATGGAACATTTTTAATGCAATTAAAAGCTTTAAAATGCTCTTTCGTAACTTTATTTACAAGCATGTTTTTAAATGTAATATTTTTTTATTATTAAAGTAATGCTTAGCTCTCATCATGAACGAAAATTCTAGTTCATAATGTAATCATGAATACAAATATATTTTGAACGTCATATTATTCTGTATTTTGTTATTTAAATTTTGAATACTTCGCTCTTTGGTGAAGGAAGAAAAGCTATAATTCGTTAATTGTCTTCCTCTAAATATCTTCAGTAAAACACAAAACTAAAAAAAAAAATCGAAGAGAATCTCTCGTTTTCTATATAACTGAGTTTCTTTTTTACCTAATTAAAAGTTTTTAAAAAAAACGACCACAAGAATCATGTATTCATAGTTAGTATTGATATCTCTCTAAACTTATATAAAATAATCTTTAAGGTTTAATTCTTATTAATTATTGAACAAAAACTTATTTTATTATTTAATTTATAATTTAAATTATGCTATATTATTATGATATAATTATATGCTTTTTATGGGCCATTAATATGATGTTATACAAATCATGAGAAATTTTTAAAGGCTATTTATATAGGAAAAATTATTTGTGCAAACTATAATACCAGGGATTTTATTAACATTATTCATAAAGACCGGTATACACCTGAGAGATGATAAAGTATCTGAAGAAACTCGTTGAACGTTTACACTGTAGACCTCTGGTGCCTTGAATGAAAAGTGCTTTAGGCCCAATTTATATAATTCATAAGTTGCATAATTTAATAGTTAATACAAATAAACTGTAATAAAAAATCATAAGGCTTCGTAGTAAATATGCAAACAAATAAAACTAGTAATTCATCCAAAATTAAACAACAAAATATTAGGATAAAAGAAGAAGCATGAAACCAAAAATTTAATTAATAATTATGGATACTAACGTATAAAAATCAAGAGGAAATACTACAAAAAAATGAATTTATCTAGTAAAATACTTATGTAAATAAATTTTGACAATTTTCCTTTTAAATTATGTATAAAATATTTCAAAATTTGTAAATGTGTTGTGCCAAAGTCCAAAAAATGTGACTTTGAATGAATGTTCGAAATAATTTGTGTTAGATTTAGGTTTCTTACATTTTTGGTATGATAATGGATGGAACTATCCCTTCAGCCCCATGGGCGAATGGTTCCCTATGGCTAGTGAATGGGCCCCCCCTTCGTACTACACACTACTGTCAGAGATGATATGTTTATCGAGAAACATTATATGATTTTCGTCATTCCAAAGTCACAGCAATCGGATAGTTTTTTTCACGGTGAAACTCGCATCCAACAACTTTATAAGAGTAAAAACCTTTTCCGTGTATACAATCTCTAATGCAACAACAACAAAAAATCGCACAAAATTTAAACCATGTCGTTCCATCCATTATCGTACAAAATATAAGAAACCTAAATCGAACACTATTTATTTCGAACATTCCTTCAAAAGTTACTATGTCAAAAGGGGTTCCTTCGCAAAACAAAATGGCGTGTTGCAACATCCTTTCATTGTACACAAAAATCATTCGAAAGCAATCCTCAACAAACAAAACTCCCCTTTTCGTTTTCTAATCATATTTGTAGAAACTCTTCGGGACGAACAATGCAAATAAGTTGACAGCGCGTGCCTAGAATCCACTCCACACAAAAGAACCCATCCACTTTTGTGACCTTTTCGGTAAACATTTACTCGCAGTTTAAATAAAAGCAATAAGAACACACAATTCCTATTTTCCCAAACGATTTCCAATTCCAGATAAGCGCGCCAGCCTGGGCCATTACGCCCCCGTGGAGGTTATAACCGGGGCTGTGGTCCTAGCGTGAAACAACTGGCCTTGCAAAACGCCCCCATAGGTTGAGGGGAAAAATCGTGATCTTAATCCAGCAAAATATGGGGGTGTGCCCGCGCCCTTTCGTTCTGTTCTTGTTAATCGGTGGAATTTGTCTTCTGGAACTTTCGACACGAGCCGGAGGATTAAAGGGTTGGTGTGGTGTACTGGGATCTGGCAATGCATTCAACTATTTGAATCCTGTTCCGCTTTGTGTTTGTTTGGCAAGGACGAGCGTGGGCGTTGTCTCGGTGCTAACAGGTAGGGGAACGGTTGCTGTGAAAAATGTCTGAACCAGTGGCTACCATTAGGATTGCCAGAAGTATAAAAGACTAAAGAGTTATATATTTTTTAATTTTTCAAAGCAGCAGTCGAAATTTTCATAAATTAATCCATTAAGCAACTAATGCCATGCGCGCTACACCCTCAACCTAGTAGTAACTATAAACAAGGATAGTTATTGTATTAATTGATAAAGACACTTTCGTTCACACGCTTTTTACATAAATACATCTTTAAAACCGGTACGGGTACATCGGCAAAAAGCTCAGCAACAGAACAAGCTACATATTTGAAATCCCTATAACTTTGGGGGAAATATCTCTAGGAACCTATAGCGATAAATTACCTTACCTACCATCGTGTAGACAAAATTCAGACGCGTCAACCAGACCGATTGTTAACCCATTCCCACAGTGACCTTTGGGAGGAATTTCACCCTTGGCTGCCGCATGTGCTTCCGCCCCATTACTCCACCGAAAAAAGCCTATAGAGATAAATGACATATCGTCGTGTATAGGAAGATGGACCCTGCCAATCAGGTTGACTGTTTATCCACTTCCCTTTTTAACCTTTGTACCGTGTAGGGGTATAAGTCAAATTTCATGCATACGCTAACCTTTATAACCGCTGTACCTTCAGCAGTGCCATCACACAATTTTTTTTTTTTGGGGGGGGGGGGGGTTCTTGAGACAAGAAATTTCCCAACTTAACGGCGTCGGGAACGGATACCAGCTCTGGTGTTATTCTCGTTATCTGAACATGGTTAAAAAATACGAAGCAATATTCCCAGGTCTTTCCTTCGAGATAGACCTTACATGCGTGCAACAAATGTTGCGTGCCACAACGTGTCCGTTCCGTTCTAAGGTTTAACGAACAACGTGTAGCTCTAGTGCGATGTTAATTAACCAAACCAAACTTAACGATTGGAAATTCCGAACTCAACAGTGCTAAAAATTCCTAGTTCCAACATATCAACTTTTTTATAGGTAAATATTAAACTGTTTTCTCAAAAGTATTGATTTGTTGTACGCATGTTCCAGTGCAGTGTCCTAAAGGTTTAATTTAAGTTTGATCTCTTACAAGTTGGGCAATTTCTAATCTCTCTTCGCTTTCATTTGCTAATAATAGTATTTTTCTGAAGGCATACATTTTCCAAATTCACGGATTTTTAAAACTCAAAATTTCCAACTTTTAAGGTTTCCAGTTTACTGAAGGGGGGGGGGGGGTACGAGACTGGCCTGAGTGAGAGTCAAAGACTCGACATTGCATGATATTGTGCTATCGTATTTTTACTTATGTACAAAAAATATTAACTTCTATAATTTCGATTTAAATTGTAAAAGTAATTGTAATTCAAAGTTCTAAAAAATTGAATAACCAAATTTATCTTATTATAAATATTAAATTAAATTCAAAGTATTTTGTCGTAACGACGATAAAAAATTTATTGTGGAAGTCAAAAGGAGGGTTAACAAAAACGGCTATATGTTCTGAAAATGGTAACGTGATCTGTAAATAGTGGGAGTCAATGGGATTCCTACTATTCTTATGCGAATATAAAACATAAATAAAATATTCAAAACCAAAAAGTACCTGCATACCAATATGGCCATATTTATCAAGTAGTAATTAAATTCTAAAATTTTTAAACTAATAACTATTTTAATTCTAAATTAATCAACGCAGGAAAACTGGAATTTAAATTATTATAAATAAATTCAATAAACTTAAAAGTATTCAAAGAGAGAGTCTTCCAAAGTTAATGCTAAAACGAAACACATATCAGATAAAATTAGGTAAAGAGAATAAGTACTGAAAGATACGTCCTCCACGTATAAGATTTTTCGTAGCAATTGTATCGAAGTCTGAATGATTTTTTTTAACCGAGAGGTGATTTAAATAAAAGAACCCATCGAAAGTTCTGGAAGTTTCTATTAGGAAACGGTAAAAACTATAAAAAAGTATTTTTATAGAAAAACACAAAGGAAACGCACTGCGTCAACATTACACAATATGGGAAGAAGATTCAACTAACCAATCACAAAACTCTGTCGGGACCTTCGAGCATGAATGGCCAGTAGTAGAGAGAATATGACGTCATAAACGTGAGGCAAACATCTCAGACCAAATCGCTACAAACACGTGACTTCTTTTCAAAATTATAAATTAAAAAGTACTCGCGATTGGCTGATGATTTGGGAAATGTGTAACAGTGAAATTTTATGAATGGAATGATGTCATTAGTCACGTGTTTGTAGCGATACATGTTGACCTCACTTTGATGTCAGCGAGATGATATCCCGATGTTTGCTCTACTATGAGGGATCCATGCTCGAAGGTCGGGACTATATATCTTAGAATTGCAATGTTGAAGTTTGTTCGGCCAAATAGTTTTTCTGACGTTATTTCCCATGACTTTACACTAAAATAACGAATTTGTTTTACACACTTGAATTTAAGTTTTAGGAAAGAGTGATCTATTTAGTATTAATATAATTATGTAAAATTTAATTAAAAATAATTTCAAAAAGTACTCATTATAAATAATGTGACCAAAAGTTTAAATTGCCAAATTATTTTCTCTAGAATTGTTCATGGTTCCGTGAAGAACAGAAGGAAACATCATACTTAAAATTACTCACGAAAAAGGTTAAATTATGATTTACAATTGAAGATACGAATCTAAATATAAATCATGCGGTATTTCCAGTTCAGCGAATATTTGATGGCTTTGTTGAATTTGAAACGAATTTCAAGAATCCTTGTAAGAAGGCCTACTCCCATTTTTCACCCCCCTACAAATGTCTGCTTTCGAAGTGTTCAGAAAACCCCATTGGGCGTGGCAAGTAAACTGTAACAGCGGAAATAATGGCTCTCGCATTATCTCCCACCGTATTTCAATGTCTCGTTTTTCCCTTGGCCCGATTCCATTTGGCGAAATGTGATGGAAGGGGGAACATTTCCCCCCGTTTAAACTGCAGACAAATGAACTGCAAATTATGCAATTGCGGCGCTTTTTCCTTTCCTCGCCTAATTGTTTTGAAGCCAATCCATAAGATTGGAAGCCACCCCGCTTTGTGGCCATTATGATATGTCGCCGAGAATAAAAAAAGAATGCCCCACATTTTTGGCGCGCAATTCCTTTCGAACAAAGGCGTTTGTGCTGTTCCTAAAAAGGCGTTTGTTTTCGGAAATTTTTCTTCCTAAAGATTTCTCTAGTGCTGTAGCGGATGTGGGAAATTTTGAAATAATTTCTCCTGTTTAAAAAGGGGTTGGGTAAAGCTTTTGACAGGATGTTGGTTTTTGGAAGTTTCAAATAAAGGAACTGACAGTTTCTCACGGTTTCTAAGTACATTTGGATTGACTGATTGTTTTTTCCTCCTTCAACTATTGGGTGCTTTATTGTTTGGTAAATGTACGTTGCAGCTGAGGGCTTTGGTTAATGAGATAAAATTGTTCAGTTAGTATTTTTTGTAAGATCAGGAACAGTTTAAGGGATTTTTGTGATACAAGCGAACAATTTTATGGCGCCCTAATTTTTATAAATTATTTTTAAGACTAGCTGTCTGGCTCCTCGTTGTTAACGATGTGGTCCCCGCCAGGGCTCGACTCCGTAACCAATTGTTCCGATTCAGAGTTCCAGATTTCGAAAATATTTTTTTGCCGAGCTTTTATTTTGCAATATTTTTAAAATTGTTAAAATCGCTTTTAAAAAAAAACTAAACGGATTTTTAAAAATCCGCGCATGTGCACATCTTGAAGATGAACAGTTCGCGATCCACAGAGAGACTTCCTTTTCTTTTGTTATTATAGACGATTTTGAAACTTGTGTCATATTATTTAATCTTGTAGTTTTCTAACTTTATCAACTAAAAAAAAAATATAATGATTTCACTAAAATGCAAAATTCCTAATGTCTAGGGAATCCATTGGTCTGCAGCGTCAAGTTCACGCCTCTTCACATACATAAAATCCAAATGGTACCACACACAGCCAATAAGAATACTCCTTCATACCAGAACAGGAGCATACTTCTCAACTCACCATTAGGCATTTGTTTTGGTACAGTATTTCACCACGTTTCACCATTATCGAATAGACGTTGATTTCTTAATGTTTGTTAATTGGGGGATTGAGTACCCGGTCAGTTCAACGTTTTCAATCGTGAATAATCGCCTTGAATATTATCGCCAGTCTGATTTAGGCTCTGCCACGCGGACTTCGGAAAAAAGGGTTTATCTTCGTCTAATGCCCTCTTTAGTAAAATAAAAATTTTATGGCTGCTAAATTAAAACTGCTATCTTTTGTATACTTCAAGTTGGTTTGCACAGCAAATGAAAATGAAAGTATCCCATTTGTATTTTTCAATTTTTCTCTCTCCGAGAGCAAAATCAGCTTTCGTTTGCAAAGAAAACGTCATAGGATTGCATAGCAATCCTCGGAGGTTGGCGGATCGTTAGCGGAGCAAGGGACAGAGCCCCTTAGTAAGAAAATAAAATCGAAAATATATAACCTCAATAAAGTAAAATGCAAGTAGAAAATTCATGGTTAAGGTGTTAAATTACTTGTGTATTTGTAATCGAATTTTTAATGAATGAGTTCACACTTAGTAAGCACTTTAATGACACTTTAACTTACAGGTGATAAATAATGGAACAAATGACTAGACACAAAAGGTCAAGAGCTTGATTTTGAAATAAATTTCAGGTGTCTTCAGGAATTTCATGACCACCAAATGTTTAAATAACATACCCTGTTAAATTACGCACAGTATTAAATAAATTTAAATATATCTAAATTTAATTGAACAATAATAAGAAAAAGTTATTGTATAATGTTGTTATGTAACGTAGTGTATTCCCTTCAATCACTGTTTTTTCTTCTATATTGCAATATGGTACAGAAAAAAACTTTACAAAAGTATTCTTCATTAATGGAAATGACAAAAAGCACTAAACAAAGCGACGAATAAAAACCCCAACCCGCTGCCAGACACAAATTTCGCTTACAAATTATCTCTTTCCGATTGTACAATCATTTTCGGAAACAATGTAACAGAGAAATTTTCCATTCTTTTACCCAATTCCTCCCTACAAATAGCTTGGGCGATGCCGATATGGAAGTTGCCGCAATGATTTCTTCAATTCGTAATGGCGACCGTTACTCGAACAGGATTCTAAGAACCGTATACTTTTTTTTGCGCAATGCCATAGACGTGGTGGATGAGACACGTACGGCGATTGTCCGAATTTCCGATACGCTCCGACGATTTCCTTAATTGAGAGTGTGTATTGTCCTTTTGTAATAAGAGAAGAGAAAGTCTTATATGCATAGTAGAAAAATAACGAAAAACAAAAATGGCGGTACAAAGATTGTGTGTGTATTCGATTTGTATTTTGGAATTCCGATAGCGTGTTCGCGACGCTTTGATATTGTTGCCAGACGATATTATAATATTGGGCTGAGAAGAACAATGCTGGGGACGAGGTTAAAAGGGAATATTTAAATGCTCCAGGGAATAATTGTTTACAGGTGTTAAATAATGGAACAAATGACTAGACACAAAAGATCAGGAGCAGAGAATGGTTTTGATTTAGATTTCGTTTGGAGATGAGAAATGGAACTTTTGTTGGTAACTGTATCTGGGAAAAGGGTGGTCTCTTTTGAAGATGCAAATTTTGAGAATTTCAATCTCGCTGAGTTATCTGTACTGTCCATTGTGACATGTATATGACATAACCAAACTAGCTCATGAGGTAAATATTCCTTTTGGAATTCTCATGATATCATATCAATGGTGGAATTTGTTTCGTAAGATATTTATATATATATCAAATTCTGTCAAAGCTAGAAAAATTAATTGCAAATTAATTATGACAAATTACAGAAACACCATATGCGGAATAAGGAAAATATATAGTCAAACTGAATGAAAACCTAGAAAGAGCTCGGATCGCTTTTCCGCACCTAGTCATTAATAACTTAACATAAACTGGACAATTTAAATGAAAATGTTCGTGATGCTAAATACAAAATCCCATACTCAAACTTTAAACATACATCTAAAAAACTAGAGTTTTTTTTTATTATTTTAAGGGGTAAATAAAATAAATAAAATTCAATTTCTTTGGAAAAGTCATTAATTATTATAAAAATTTGAGTTGTATATGCGCCATAAAATAAATTTGCATTTATTTAATTTTGAATAGCCTCAATTCGAAATATTTATTTATACACATTGTCATCAACGTAAAAATTTATGAAGCTTGTCAATATAATTTGAAATTGTCGTTGAATTTTTTTTATAGAAACCATAAATTATGTTAATAAAATTTGGAATTGCATTATTTTTTGCGAACGCGCGAAGTGCACATGAAATGTGTGCAGAACGATTGAAAAACTAGTTCTTAATCGCAATTCTCTTTATTCATCCGAATAAAAAGTTCATTAACATTAAAATTCTTTCATGCAAAAGTTTCAGAACATAAACTTCCTCTGGCTGTTTAAGAATACCAGGTATTGCCAGGTATATCATTTTCGTGACAAAACGAATATCGCCATTCTGATGCAATTAATGGAAAGTGACAATCAGAAAATAAGAACAATGTAAAGGAAATACGCTATCAAAATGCGTGCAGAAACTGTAACTTATTTTCCGCGAAATTTATCACACCGATTTTTAAGAGTTCATTATTTTGAAAATGGCGGTGAATGGAACTATGGTTTATTTTTATCCGTTGAAAGGGAACGCCATTTTATTTATCGATCATTTACGAACATTCGCAATTTTATAGATCTTGCTCCACTTTTTTTAAGCATGTTATTGACGCGGTGTAAAAATTGTTTTCGACATATTGCATTCCGACAACAGGTAGCTATTTCTGATGCTTTGTCGTCTAGAAATCTAATTAAGAAAGTTCCTTTTTAGTGGTTAGGTGTGGTGAATTCCAATGGATATAAGTAGCAGTTGCATCACGCAAGTTGATAATAGCGTTAACGGATTTTGAGAAAGTATCCATTTTACTTTGCAAAAATATAATACATGTTTATTTTATACTTATAAACAATACATAATTCATTTTAAGTTATATGGAATACTACTTAAAGACAAAATTAGAACATTTTAATGGGATTTTTTCTGTCCATATAAATTTATATTTATTTCATAACTGATTGTTGTAGCAAAGCAAAACTATGAATTTCTTTTTTGTCTGTTAGGGAAGCCAATCTATTCTAGAAATTCCTGAAAAAAAATACTTCATATTCCACTTGCAAACTCTGCATTTTCAGTTAAATCAGATATTTTATTTGGACGTTTTAATCACAAAATAAACAACCACAGCAATTAAATTATTGTACCAATAGTCTTTAATGTTCGTACAGATTTATTCCAGAAAAATTAAAATTTGAAAAAAAATTAATTAATTATTTTCATTAATTAGAGCTTAGAAGTGACATATTTTTTTTTAATTGACGCCGTGAAGAGAACAGTTATTTTGCCTAGTTATTGATAAACTTTAGCAAAAGTTTGAATTCATTTTTTAAATGAATAATCTGTTTAAATAATCTGGAGGAATTTTTAGTACAAAATTCTTAAAACATACTCCTGCAAAATTCACTGGAATTATACCCCCTCTTTCTTATCAAATGATGATTTCAGAAATACAATAAAAGTTTTTAATACAAGAAAAAAAAATTATTTAAAGTAATATTTCTTAAATTTTTTTGTCTGTGATCATTATCTTTGTATTTTACAATTTTCGTTCTTTTAACGTGTTCCAGTATCTATCAGTTTAATGAGAAACAAAAAATCCTTTATCGGAAAAAAGCGGAGGTTTCATCGATAATTGGTTCAACCTCTTTAACTGCAACCGACATTTTCGCAGTCACTACAAACAGCCGAGGAATCCCCTCCAAGAAAGACAACGACGAACAAGGGCTTCCGTGACCCAGTGGATAAAGGCGTTCAGCTATGAATCAGACGATTCCTAGTTCGAACCCGATCGGTGACATTTACAAAGAAAAGTAAAAAGTTGCGATCGGAGGGTTGCTATCTTCGCTACAAAAATACTACTACTAAAATACTAAAAAAACCTCGAATGTTGAGTTTTATTAACCTTATGAGTTCTGGTGCAACGTTTCACCACTAAATGCTGCAACGTCACACCATAAAATAGTGAAACTAACACCAAATGTTGGTTGCAACTAAATTGGTATCAAATTTTGTTGCAAAGTCGTGATAATTTTTAACAATTAACTACACTTAAAAAATTTAAACTACTAGTACATATAATTATTTTTTAATAGATTTCTTCAACGTCTGTCGTCGGTGGCTGGTTTTTCAATCTCTTTTGAGCGTCATTATGCAAGATTTTCTTTACATATATAACGTAACGTTTTCTCAATACATATATAACGTACTTCTTTATTTATATAACAACAAAAATGTTTGCATTCATAGAGATCCGATTACTTATTGTTTTAGAAATGTACATACATATAATATACCTAAACCCAAAAAAGAAATTTTTCGCAAAAGTTTTGTATATATAGCTCCAAAAATTTTCAATTCATTACCTGAACAAATAGTATCTATAGAAAATAAAAATAAATTTAAAAGAGAGATCAAGAAATATATTCTGAATATTGATGAAGAATCCCAATTAAAATCTGTAATATAATTGTCTATTGTCAAACAACTTTGAAAATTGGATATAATGTATTTGCTGAAATATGAAATGGATGTTCTGTTAGACTTTCTTGTCATCTTGTCTTTGTTTTTATTTTGAGTTTATCTGTACTTATGAAATATATATTTTATTATGCGTGTAGTTTTTAAAATGTATATATTTTATTGTGCATGTAGTTTTATTGCGTTGTCTGGACGGGCCTTGGGGCCCCTTGACAACATTGTGTGTCTAATAAATAATAATAATAATAATAAAAAAATTAAATAAATTAAAAATATCTGTGTACTGTGAATTTATTAAATAGATTGCTGAGTAAATCATACTTGACCACGCGCTTTGTAAACTGTGACAAATCCTTACCTTAAAATATATTTTTTTATTCACTAAAATTAAAATGTCAAATAGTATCACCATATCCTTAACTAACTCAAAAAAAAAAACTCAATTATATCAATTATCTTTGAAACATTTCATTTATTCTCTATAAAGCTTCCAGAAGTTTCTTTGCGTTGCAAGACCTTCACCTTATTACGAATCCATTGCGAATTATTTTACACCAAAAAATCCAAAACCCGGACGGGAAAAAAAAAAATATTTTCCATCATTTAAACCTCAACAATGGATAACGACGCAGAAAAGTAATTCCCTAATGAACGCAGCGGCTACCAGTCACCGTGGCATGTTGGCCAGAAAGGAGCCTTGCCCAAAAGAAATCACGAACGCCTTCGATGTCCATCGACCTATATTTCTCTTTCTTCCCCAACAAAACACCCATTGTTGCCACAACAAGCAGGAAGGCACAAGCAACGACCTTGGCAACGAAAGAGAAAGTTGCTTTTCGGAAGTTGGCAGCGGTAAAAAAAAAACAGAAGGAAACGTTTTTTCAGGTATGTTTTGTGGTAGACCGTCAGGACCCCGCCTTGTTGTGGGCTGTGTTTACCGTTATTTTGTTTCGGACTTTACAGGGTGGTTTGGTGTTTAGTGAATGTTTTTTTTTCCGTGTTGCGGTCAAGGTTTTTTTTGAAGTAAAGAAAGTGATTTTTTTTAAGCTTGTTGTGGACAGTACTAGAATTTCTCCCAACCTCTCTCTCAAGGTTTGATTGTGTTTGGGTGGAGCCAAGATGCCGCTGCTTCTTAAAATCGTGTAAAACTCAATTTTGGGGGGTTTGTGGTTGTATGGTATGGTCATTTAAAATGGAGCAAATCAAAAATATGCACATAACTTAGCAAACGTGAAATGAAGTGGATGAGTTTGTAGAAAAATGCCTACCAACTTCCTTACCACCTAGGATAGGCTTTGTAGGATGCAATCGGAATTGTAGGATAACAAAAAGTGCAGTTTAAGTGTGTCTTGTCTCAAAAGTTCCAACTTTGGTGATATGAAAGTATTAAGAGAAAGTATTAATGAGTACCACGCCTGCTAGATCAGGCGTGGTACTCGTTAACTTACCGCGATACAGTTCTGAATAGATCAGGAAGCGTCGTATCGTAATACACTCGCTGTTGATTGAATTAACGGCACCCTAGGGAAACACAATGGGCTATTAGCGATGCATCGGATTTATCCGGAAGAAAAGACACAGGAACATTTCCATGTAATTTTGAACTGAAATCAGATGACAATGACAACACCCAATGCAGCACCCTACGCACCTTACGTACGCGTGAGGACGTTTGGACTACAACAAATTTAACGTGCACCCTCCTTCCACTATATTTTTAGCCGATACCAAGGAACGAAACTGACAACTCTTCGATCGTTCACTACTCTCTTATATCGAGATTCGATCCACAACCTTCAGGTCACGAGTCCGTTATTCTACCATCTAGGCTATCTACCTATGTGGATGTTCATACTTAATAACAACGTAGGTAGCATATAATCGTTGAAAGTGAAAAAGATCGTATGTCGCACAATCGTATGCGGTCGTATGTCAACAAATTATGTTATTTTTATTGCTATATGCAGCACTTTGTGATTTCCACCTAATGCTAAATTCACTTATCAGTTAATCCACTGAAAGGATACAACCAAATGAAAAAGGTTTTATCATAGAATCCTCATAAGTAACCAATTCTTTTTGCTCTCCTGGAACGAGCTAGAATTAGACATACGATCTTTTGTACTGTCAGCGACGATATACAAAATATTAAAACGACGTAAATGCGCTAAGGCCTTCACATTTTCGGCGCGACTTTGCCGTGACATGGAATTATGTAGAGAATTGCTCTCAGCTAGCATTGTTATACATCGCAAACTATTTAATGTCCCTAATTTCCCACAAAAATAATGGAATTACTCAATTAAAAACAATCACTGGAACATACACTTACATAACCAAAAGGCAAATAGTTTGTACGAAAACATATCGAAAATTTGAGAATTAATTTTATTTGAGTAACATGGTGACAAAGCTGACTGCACCTGACTCCAGCCACACTTCCTAATGTTTCATACTACCAGCGTAAGTGTGTTTGATTGCTTTGATACACGATCGATTTGAAATGCACCAATAACCCCACTACACTGAGAATTTAATGAAATTGTGAGGCGAGATACGATCTCGTAGACTTCTGATCACGAATTTGTTACTCCCCCTTCACACTCTATAGACCTAAGGATAAAAACTTTTCGGCATTTAACCTGCTAATCGTATACGGTGGTCAAATAATTGCTTATCTAAAATATTAGTATATTGTAACATTCAACTTATTTCACTGAATGAAGTTTTTATATTTTCAATAATAATTTATCTGATTTATAAAGCATGTGGTTCAACTTGCAAAAGCATATTTTAAATTTCAACACTCACCTTATTAAACGTTGGAAAAGTGAGACGTTAAATTTCATCTTATTACTATTTCTTGCTATTTTAGATTTTGTCACATTGGATAAGGAGCTATTACTAATTCGGATATTCTAATTTAGTACATTTCTAATACGAATTCTGCCCGTCATGTATAAATATTGATTGAAATTTATTATTTCAATTAAGGGTTGGCAGATTTGCTTCGAAGTAACAATACGTAGCGTCGTCCGAAGTTACCTCAGTGGGCCCAGTTGTCCAGTAGATAAAGGGGTTCGCTAGTCTGAAGATTGCTGGTTCGAACCAGTGCGATGAACTTGACACAGAAAAGTAAAAAAGTAGTGATCTTGCGATCCGAAAGTTGCCATCTTCCCTACAAAGTCGTGCAGAACATCTAACAAATTATACTGGCGTGTATATGAAACTGGTGCACGATAAATCTGATCGGGGTCCAATGTCCTCACGCCTTTTGAGGTTGCGTCGGGTTCCAGCTCAGGTGTTGTCCTCGTCATCTGACCATGGTTCAAAAATACGAGGCATCGTTCCCGGGTCTTTCCTTCGAGATTGGCCTCTAACCGTCGCCAATAGCCCACTGCGCAGCTCTAGTGCAACGTTAATTAAAAAAAAAACTAACCGGACTTACCTCCTATTTCTACGGGTAGTGTATACGGGTATTGCGTACTTTAAATCTTATCAGGGTCTAATGTCCTGACGTCTATTGAGGTTGCGTCGGTGCCAGCTCATGTGTTCTCTTAGTCATCTGACCATGGTTCAAAAGTACGAGGCTTTGTTTCTCGGTCTCTCCTCAAACCTGGAGCCCCAGTTGCTCAGTTGGTAAGGCGTCCAGCTGCTAATCAGAGGATTGGTGGTTCGAATCCGGGAATCGGAGGGTTGCCAGCTTCACTACAAAAATACTAGAAAGTCGTCCAGAATATCCAAAAAATTATACTGGCGTGTATACGGGACTGGTGCACGATAAATCTGATCAGGGTCCAAAGTCCCGACGTCTATTGAAGGCGTTGGGTGCCAGCTCAGGTGTTGTCCTCGTCATCTGACCATGGTTCAAAAAATACGAGGCCTCGTTCCCGGGTCTTTCTTTCGAGATAGGTCCCGAACCGTCGCCAATAGCCGACTGTGCAGCTGCAGCTCTAATGCGACGTTAATTAACCTTCCTTCAAGATAAGCCCCGAACCGCTACTAGTAACCCAGTGTGCAGCTCTAGTACTACATTATATCAACCACCCAATTTAAGAGTCTTAAATACAAATTATACCTCATCATTTTAAACCATGGTCAGTAAACAAATCAAACTCTTAGCTGGCAACTTATTGGTTAAATCCTTTGTCGATTGAATATTGAATAACTTAGAGCTTCACAATATTGGTTTGGTTTTGGTTTTGTTAATTAACGTCGCACTAGAGCTGCACAGTGGGCTATTGGCGACGGTTCAGGGCCTATCTCGAAGGAAAGACCCGGGAACACATACACATTCACACACACATTCATACATTTACCTCGTTATTTTTTAACCATGTTCAGATGACGAGGAAACACCTGAACTGTCATCCAACGCCTTCAATAGACGTCGGGACTTTGGACCCCGATCAGATTTATCGTGCACCAGTCCCGTATACACGCCAGTATAATTTGTTGGGTATTCTGGACGACTTTCTAGTATTTTTGTAACGAAGCTGGCAACCCTCCGATCGCAAGATCACTACTTTTTTACTTTTCTATGTCAAGTCCATTTCACGGATTTGAACCACCAATCCTCTGATTAGTAGCTGAACGCCTTACCAACTGAGCAACTGGGGCTCCTCACAATATTGGAGACGGTTTGAGTTAGTTGGTCGTTTAGCTGAATAAACTTCACTACATCTTCACAATTATCTATCGATGACGGTTCGGGATCTATCCCGAGAGAAAGACTGGGGAACACTTCCATGTGATTGGTGGATTGGTTGAATTAACGTAGCACTAGAGTTGCGCAATGGGTAATTGGCAACGGTCTGCTATCTATGCCTTGGTATCTATGATAACTTTACCTATTAATTTTTAACCCGTCTTTGTAATTTTAAAATACTGGGATATGACTATAACAACATCAGAGCTGGCACTCCATATTTCAGGATGGAACTCAAACTTTCGCCAATAACCAATTGCGAAGCTTAAGTGCGATGTGTATTCAACCCTAATTGGCATTTAGTTCTAGGCTGACGTTTACTTGACTAATCTATTTTACATATTGAGTGTATGAATAGTACGTTATTTACAAATAAATTAATAAATTAATTACAATATATTACAAAATCAGTGGGTGAATTACCGTTGCACTATACGCAATGGTTTATGGGCGAGAGAAATCAATTGACAGAGATCTATACATCACTGCATGCTACGACTTAGTGGCTTATTATTTTACAAGGTTACATAATCCTCAATTAGGTGACTTTCAGGCACCACTGTAAGAAATTCACCAAATCTGAAGAAAATAGTCTCGAGTTGCCGGTTCGAAAAAGGCCTCGACCTCGACCGCAAAGGGTTAAATTATGAAAAATACCCAGATATGCTTAATTATGTTTTTATAAATTGCTATTTCAGGTGAATAAATTCACAATACGCAATACAATCAAGATGATAACAATGCGCTTTATTAAAGAGATTACTAGCAATATAATAAATTTATCATATCAACTTCAATTTTTGCAAATAACATTTTATTGATAACCTCTTACAATGAAGGCAGTTTTGAGTTGACACATTTAATAGAATCCTAGATCTCAATTATTATCATTGGCAAACGATTACAAATAACCATCCTTCTGCAAAACATTAACATTTTAAAACATGTTTTATAAATGAAATTAAATATATGCGCGTCGATTTGAAAGAATGACGTTATGTTCACTACTAGTCTTTGAGAAATAGAAGAGGTATTCAGATTATACATTAATAGGTGCGAGTAGGAAGAGGAGATTGATGCAGTTCTCGGATTCCAGAGTCCTAGGATGTTAGTCTCGTGGTTAACTGACGTATTTCACAAAGAAAATATATTGTATATGAAATCTTTAGACATATATCTCTATTTTTTTTTTATTTTGTAACGTCGTTACAAGGAAAGGAAAATTCTGCCAATAACATTTTCATCTACTACAATTAGATGCTATGTAAATTACAATTAGAGGATTAAAATATAAAATTTATAAAAAATGCACTTGCACATCTGTATACTAAGTCATCGATAATATAAAATTTACTCATAAATTGTGTACAAACGGACAATGGGGTCACAAATTGTTGGGCATTGGTCACTGACCGCAAAATAAACCTTCCTTTTTTTTCTACTTTGTTTATTTTACTAAAATCTAAGCAATTTGTTAGAATATAATCGAAGTAGTTAGGCAAAATTAATGTTTTGTTTTGCTTCCTTAAGGGTGTGTGACGCGTGTCACAACCCTGGGCCCAGCCCCGCAATTTTGGAGGGGCCCCGCGCCAAGGTTAAAAACCAATAAAAGTATAATATAGAAAATTAATTTCCTATATTTTAAAATTCCAAAAGATGAGTTTTTTTAATTTGTGTTTACTTACTTATCTGGGACACACGTTTAATAATTAATTGTATTTAAAAGCTTTTCGTCAAAGATTCTACATTAACAAAATTCCCTCTGAACTTCACTACATCATTATAAAATTGAGGTCATCTAGAAAAAGTTTTATATATTTTTGTAATTTCTGGGGGGAGGAGGGGGAAGGATTGGATTTAATTCAACAGTCCAAACAAAAGACCTCACGAGTTCCTAGGTTCGCACACAGCCCCGGTGCTACTAAAGGTGGTCCTGATACCAGTACCGCTAAATACAATACAGCCAAACAATGGCCATCTCTCAAAATAATTGGAACCACCCTTTACAATCCTCTGAGCGGTTAGAAAAAGGACAAAATTGTAAATTAGCTTTCTCTACAAAATAGTTTACTTTATATTTTCAATGCATGTATATTATATTATATATTTTTTAATTATTTTAATAGATATACGTTTCAAGAAATACCCCTAGCGCTTTAGATTTGAAAAATATTTCAAAATCGAATATTTTTATGGATTTAAAATTTCTGCGTATGGCTAGAAAAACTAGAATTATATGGCTTAAGTCGACTTAAGTCGTTCAGCTCAGTCAGAGGGCTAAAGAGTACAATTTCAAGCTACTACCTTATAACATTGTTCTTACGTTGAACAATTATATAATTCGAAACTAGAGTTTTCTGTAACCGTAACGAATTTTATTTTATAATAACCAAGGGGAAATAATGGGGTTTACTTATTATTTACTCAATTTCCTACGAACAGTCTCATATAAGAAATTTCAAATCGCCTTCAGAGAGATAGATCACCACAGATAAGCAGTCTTTGCACACTCTCAACTGACTAAATACCCATTTGCCACCCACACACCACAAATGAGCCTCACCCATATCTTATCACACAACCTTAAACGACAAAATAAATCATTTCCCATGTTCTCGCAGCTGCTGAATAAGTTTTGAATATTTTTCCAAGCTGTGTGATCCAATTTCCGGCGTATCTGCCCGACCAATCTTCACTCCTGGAGAAGAAAATGAAATGGGGTTGGCACACGACCCGAACAAAATGGCGGCTCCTTGATAAACAATTGCGCCGCCATATTGGGTCGGTATAAAACGCGGAACAAAGAATCATAATAATCAGGACAAAAAACCCTTTCCATTTCTATGGAGTCTTTTAGATTTTGATCAGTGGAAGTCAAAGTTGTGTTATTACAAACGGGAAATGGCGTTAGCATTTGTTATGGGTCTTTTTTTTCTGGGTGGAGTCGCCTGAGGCAAGAAAGTAAAAGAATATGAGTTATTCGAAAGGTGTGCTATTGAGAAATTCTGTATAACAGCAGTGTGTAGATAATTTTTAACTGATTCTCTATATCACTTGATCGTCTTGTCTAAGCGAGTCACTTTGCAGGAAATAATATGAATAGTTACTGGATCAAGATATCGGAAGAAAAATGGTAACTTTGTAAAACTTAACAATGTATTTTGTTACTTCATGAATAATAATGAATGGGGATATTATTTTTCGTAGTAAATTATCTATTGAGTTTTCTACAGCCTGGTTAAATGGGCATTGAATTGCAAGAACTATCTTATTAAATTCTCAGAGTACTTAATTCCACGTGAAAAAATATTTTTTTTTAAACTCTATTAAACGTTCTCAATACGCTTTCTACTTTTCACAACATCTTAAAGTTTTTTTATTACTTTATGATTAAAGTGAAACTACAGAGACTTACTTTGAGATTTTGTATATCGATAATTCTTTGTTATTAAAATAGTCGTATAATTTAATTATATACTTTATACACTGTTAATTTAAAGAAGATTTTAAAAATCGCCATTTGTATTATAACACTTTTGAATTAAAATATAATGTATATATTTATATGTATGTAGTCGAAAAACTAATGATTAAAAGTTATAGTTATTCTAACGAAGATCTTTTAAAATAGCTGAATGTGCAAATTTTCAACACAGTTATTATTTACGGAGGTACCCAAAAATCATTTTATCTAAAAAATATTTTAAATATATAGAGTGGTCACAAATTGTTGGGCGATGGTCCTTGAGTATGGTTGTTGGACTACACATAACATAACCATTATTTTTGCTATGATTTAACTACTTTGTGTCACTACTAAAGTTGTGCGATTTGCAGGCGCGTAGGTAAGGGGGTGGTTTAGGGGGTTCAAACGCCTCCCATTGAAAATCCAGAAAAAAAATTAAAAAGTTGAATTACTGTAAAAATCATGAAAATAAATTAAAAAACTAGAAAATTTTCAATTTCTAGTATAATACTTCTTGTTGAGTTGCACGAGGGAAAACCTGGTATTTTTCGTTGGTTTTACCCAGTAAAATAATTTTTAAAAGGCTTCAAAAACATGTTTTGAGGTCATTTTTATCTCAAACTAAGTGTAACATGACGTCATTGTGTTTGCACATAATGTAGCATTTGAATTTCGGCGACAAAGGGAAAATATCGTCAAACGGGATCTACACATTATTTTAAACAAGGAACCTTAAAATTTAAATTTTTTCTCTAAATTTATTTAATAATTAGGGAGCGACATTGACTAATTTTTAAAAATAGTCAATGATAGATATTTTTAATGATTTCATGAAAAATAAATAATAACTCTTGCTGTTTCGATACTTATATGTCAACGTATTCCTGTTTACTTAAATAAAAATTAATATAAGTTTTCAAAAAATGAGGGGGGGGGGGGAAGTTAGTCACTGAACCGCCCCCCTGAAATATCCATACCTACGTGCCTTCAAAATATAAGCGAAGTAATTAGGAATATATATATATATTATTATGCCAATACAGATAAAGGGAAGCAGATAAACAATGACCATCCCCTACCAATTTGTGACCACTCTGTTCTATTGCATAACAATCAGAAACTGCATTTGGGATAATGCTAGTCCCTAGGGCGCTTGTATTGAAAATACTAGAAACGGTTAACAGTTACCACTACTTATCCAATATTGTTCGCAAGACTTAGACAATAGCAAGATAACACAAATGATAACACTAATTAAATGAAAGCCCAATAAGCAAGCCTGATATTAAACAAGGGCAATTAGAATTATCGCTATCGAACAACTCATTAAAGAACTTGAGAACTAAACGCGCCATTTTGACAGACAATTGAATGACCGGATATAAAAAAAAGTCATTCACTTATTTATGAGGTATATTTCGAATCTAACACAGGATACGTTCCATGTGCAATGCCGAAGAATAATTCCCATCATTCTCCAGCGTTGCATAATAATTTCGGATGCAGAGTTATTGACAGAACACAATTGTGCCAACAGGAAGAAATGGCAGTAACGTCATTTGTCTATTGATAAGTAAGCAGTAATAAAGTTTTATTCCAGAGGTTCTCCGGGTGTCAGATGTAGGTTGCTGTTATGAGAAACTAAACATTTGATTTTGTTTACTTTTCTTTCTTTGAATATTTCTATTGTTCTGGGAGAAGTTAAAAGTTTTTTTTTATTAAATTCCTTTGATTGTTCGATAGTGGATGTGGAAAGGGTTTCTTTTATATTTTCCTTTGAATTATTATGTTGTAAATAATGATGAGACTTGAGTTCGATGTATAAATGATTATACAGGGTCGATAACAACATAAGCCCAATAAAAAGCATACGTACTGAATTATTTATGAGTCAATACCATAAGTCAACATTGTGATTGCTTTTAACAATAATATGATTGATTTTCGTAACGATTGAGGAGTAAAAAAATATTTTGTTTAATGTTTTTTTCATGTTAAAGTCAGAGGCGGCTCGTGAGTATAAAAAAATTAGGGTGCCAGTATTACAAAAGAATTCAAGAATAGCGGTGTATAATTAAATAGTTAATATTAATAAACTGCGTTACGAAAATGATAAGCCTTTCTTGTAAATTTGCAAACATATATTAGGATTTAATAAAAATTTAAACAAATAATTAAAAATTAGTTATAAAATTAACAGAGACACACAATGACAAACAATAACGTAAAACAAAGAGAATAAAAATATTAGAAAAAGGTAAATTTAACTATTAAAAATATAAATCGCACAAAATTCTTTGATCTGCGTTTAGTGTTAAATATTTTATTTTGAACATTTGTTTAATTTACTTTTCTAAATATAGAACAACACAGAATTTCCTCACATTTAGCCGATGGCGCTTCGTAAATTATCTTAAACGTTTAATGAGAAGACCGTTCCGTTATTATAGAGATTAACAACAAATGTAGCAGTATTTTATACCAATCTAAAATTACAAAACAATATCATGTTAAATTCTTATGTAAAACTATGGCATGAATTTCCGGGTTTTTTTTTTTGCAAATAAAAAAAAATCATGAATTATTGACATTTCCCCCTTAAATTATTTATAAACATATATTTAATTTTTAATTTTGGGGCCACACTAAAGAAAAGTGACGGGGCCTAAAACTCCTTCGGTTCCCTGCACTAGGCACCACTGATTAAAGTAATTTGTAAGAAAATGTAAATATCTTTTACTTTATGTACAAGTACAGATATTAATTTTTTTCTGATGAAATGATTTCAAAGAGACGAAAAGAGCTTTGAACAAATTAAACAATTCAGTTGGATAAGAAAACCGAGGACAAAATCAGTAATGCAAATACCTGTTTTTAAAAACTTTTCCTGCAAAAAAAGTCATCGTAAAACATTTATTAAAATTGTGAAATTGAAGGTGTTTGGCGAAGTTTTTATAATAATATTGGAAGAAAAACTGCAGTTTTTTTTTTTTTTAAGTTTTAACTTTTTTTCATAAAACCTTTAGAATATTTTTCCATCCAATAATTTCAATGTTTCAAAATTGAAGGTTTCTCGTAGTTTTTTTTTAATTTAAAATTCTTCGAACAGGTTTTAGGAAGAAATTTTGATCAAAAACCTTTAATTTAATAAATAAAATAATATATATTTTTACTGCATAAAACCTTCCGTTTCACACTTTTTATTAATATTTTGTGCAGACTATATTAGATGGGTTTGATAAAACAAACTTTTAAAGTTGCTTTAAATTTTTATTTGTATAAACTGTCCCATGTTTTGCTTATATTTTTCTGCCTCTCACTTACAGATTTACTGTTATTTAAACAATAAGCTATTTTAAATATATTTTATTTACAATTGTAGCAAAAGAGTTGTGATTTTTTACAATTTGCATTCTCAAAATATAATTTAATTTTACTACATTTTAAACACCAAATGAGTTTTTTAGTGAATTAGATTTTCTATTTGAAATGTGTACCGTGTATATCAATAAAAAAAATTATATATCTATAGTTCATAATATATATATAACGCATTATGATCAGTTTGTATAAAGTCTATTGTGGAAAGGTAGGAATAACAATAAACTGGTTACTTAATTAAATTTAAGAAGGGATTTTTATAATTGCATTTATGAAAAGGGGTAGTTAGGATTTCATCATTTTGCAGGGAACGTAAAGTCCGTCGTCGCAACATAGGGGTTCGGGCATTCTGAAAGACGTTTTTTGCCACTTCGTATCGCAGAGTCTCCAGTAGATTTGCACCATTTTGTTTCGAACGTTTTCTTGCACCTGGTCCGCTTTGTCGCAGAGAACATCGCCGATGGTGTACTCCTCCTTATCCAGAGACAGGGAAAAATTGCCTCCTTTGGTTCCTTCTATGACCTGCAATATAGAGTTTATTTAAAAAAAATTATACTAAAATGTTACTCAAATAATTATTGTATCTGTACAATGGAAATAGCTCTATTGTTACAGTTTAAAGAGACACGGTACCAACTAAACTTTTTTTTTTACTTTTGAATCAAAGTTTTAACCCTCTGAACGGTTTAGAAAAAATGACAATATTGTAAAGTTCTTTGCAAATAAGTAAGCAAGTGAATATGTTCAATAGTTTACGTTTATTTCCAATACGTGTATATTATATATTTCATTTTTTATTATTATTTTAATATATATAATAGATATAGGTTCCAAGATATACCCCAACTATTTAGATTTGTAAAATATTTCAAAATCGAATGATTTTATGAGTTGTATGTGTATTGCTAGAAAAACTTAGACTTTTAAAGTGTTCGTTCCTTGAAAAAAGATAAACAAATCTCATTCAGTATAAAATCTCAAATAACTCATTAAAAACATATATACAGTTGTATAATTTCGCAAGCATATTTAGAAGATTACAAACTATAGTGTTAGAAAATAAAACAAATCGAGAATTTTACAATTTTTTTGGGTACTTTGTCCCTGTATAAGGGTTGAGAATAAAAAAATATCACACAAAAATATACAAAAAATATGTTATTGCTTTAAAACAGTGTGCATTTTATATTTAATCTAACGACACCAAAAATATATTTCTACGATAAGTAAACTTATTATTTTTTGCGAATCAATATTGAGCTTTGGTACAAAATTGCCCTGAATACGTAACTTTGAACTCATTCTTCTCAGTAATGACTTTATCATTCTTGATCAAGTTTAAATTGATTATAAGTTCAGACATACTTGAAGAAGCTGCTCCAAATTTGCTACTGCGAATTTTCAAATTTATTGAAATTAGAACCAATTATTACAATAGTATGTTTCTTCTCCTACATTTGCCAATATGTTTATTATTCTAACCTGTTGTTCAACGAGCTGAATACATGTCTTCTGACTTTCTTCGTCACAGGCACTGAAAGCTCCTGGCGTCTTCCCCGAGTCTATCCGCTGGGGGTTTCCGCCATCGAGATCTTCTATAAAAGCGGCCAATTCACATACAAAATCCCTTCAGAGAGAAAAATAAATAAATGACTGATTAGGAAGATGTGGTAATCTGACGGGATCGACCCTTGCACCTTTTCAATACAAAACGATAAGTTGTGTATTCCGTATAAAGTATTAATTAAACAATGTTTTAAGTCCACATGGCATTTGAACAGCGAGGGAAATGCTAGAATAACAGGATTTGATTATATAACTACAACTCAACAGTAAATAGAGTGAGCAAGATAAAAGTGTCTAAAGATAAATGAATACACCCCTCCCGTTACCGGGGGTGAGGCACTCTTTTGATATAAATACGTCTTTAAATTGATACGAGTACATCAGCAAAAAGTTTAGCAACATAAAAAGCGGCATTTTAAATCTCTATAACTATAGTGAAACTCAACTTGTGGCGTACAATTGTGTAGAGGAAAGTATGACCCGTCGACTCTGCCTAATGTTAAACTATATCCCTCTTTATAGTTAATATTACGCGGGTAGGAATCACATATTGGGCATACGCTAGCTTAAATAACCACTTTAACTTCAGTTCAATTCGATGGAATAAGATAAAAACTCGTCTTATAGAACATTGCGTTATAGAATTTTAAAATACAAATACAACGTAAAATACGCAATAAAAATCTATCAAATCTGGACATGTTTCGGGAGATACGTCTCTCTTCATCAGCAGAGAATGAAAAAGTCTGTGTAAAAAAAATACAAATAAACCCAGAAATTGAAAGTGATGCCAAAGACAAAAACACTATTTCAATCGGTTGGAGTTAACTATTCTGTGTCAACAAGCGGGAAATACTGGGACTGCAAATGTTTCGTTGACAATCGATCAATATTGCTAAAAATATGAAACGCCTCCAGTAAGTCAAGTTCAACTGGAGATTTGGGTTTGCAAATTAAATGTGGGTTAAAAAATATATACTACCATGTTCCCAAGAGTGCTTGACAATGGAGGACTTCTTTATTTCTTGTTTAACAGTATGTGCTTGGTGCTCCTTTGCCAATTCGATAGACCGTAGCGAGTGGAAAATAAGTTATAATAGACCATTAAACTAGTGGATAGTTTAAACTATTACTGCGTGTATATAATAATTGTGTGTATTGAAAAGTATTCCTATGGTACAGTGAGGGTTGTACCTACCAGAATTTCTTTATTCGGTGGGGGAGAGTTAAAGTAAATGGCAAAAGTCGTGGAATGCATTGAGGGCATACGACGAAATTTCTTAAAATATATTTAGGTACAAAAAATACGGATTAAATTGAACTGAATTGCAAATTGTTGTTTAGTTTCTTGTTGTATGTTTCAGAAGCATTCTTTTTGCATAAGTAAATTCTAACCCTTTAAAAAATTTAAGCGTTTGAATGTAATTTAAAAAAGTGTCAACTAAAACTGAAATTCGCAGCTAATTAACTTATTTACTTTTATGAAAGAATATAAAGTACTTATTTATCAAGATAAAAAAGAAATTCAGATTACCTTGTAAAAAATAATATTCTAAAAATGATATATGATATTCTAAAACAGTTTGTTAATGTAAAATTATTAAACGAAAAAAATTGTCAATTAATACATATTTTAGAGTATAACCTTTAATGATAAAATGTACAGTCCGAAGTCCTGCCAGAAGGACCTTCCGGAAGTAACTTCGTACATGGTATCCCACAAGTCACTGCGCGTGCTTGCAGGGCGTTCGTTTTGTATTTATTTTGAACTTAAATTCATGAATTAAAAAGTTGTCGAAACACTAGCACACTAGTACACACAAAGTTGGTTTTACATGCTCAGTTTACTTTTGTTAAATAGCAAACTTCCGAATTTTCAAATTCTCGTAAAATATTTCACAGTTGGAATTTCCAATGTACTTTTTATTTTTTGCCAACTCAACATTTTCTGAATTTTCTAATGGTAAGTAATATCGGACTAACTACCAGAAGGAAGAAAAAAACCTTTATACGATCATAAAGGTGAGTTCTACCAGCAGTACCCTGCGTTCTTGCGGAAGGACATTGTTCATTCTATCATTTAAGTCCCGACGTCTATTAAAGGCGTTAGGTGCCAGTTCAGGTGTTTCCTCGTCATCTGACCATGGTTCTAAAATAACGAGGTGCATGTATGAATGTGTATGTGTTCCCGGGTCTTTCCTTCGAGATTGACCCCGAACCGTCGCCAATAGCCCACTGTGCAGCTCTAGTACGACGTTAATTAACAAAAACAAACCAAACTAAACCATTCTATCATTAAAAGACAATAAAATACCGTAGGCATTTATGAGACCACCTCAAAGACCGATATTTTATGGAAACATGGGTGGTCTCCTTTGAGAACTTTCACTATAAAAACAAAATCCCCAAAGGATCATGAGCCTCTTCCGTATACAACATTAAAGCCCGTCGTCTTTTCAAGCACGATTAGATATCCATTTCCAAGCAACCATTCCCCATACCACCCTAAGTCCTAACCTTGCAACTTCTAAACCCATTCCACCCGATACTAATGCACACTCGCTAATGTCCCATTCATCTATACACAAACGGGTCCAAAGGAAAATACTGTAGGAAGGAATGTACCCAACTTTCTTGCAGAGAACAAAGAACTAGGAGAACGGCCCGGGGCAATCGAACATTGCAAGATCCATTCTTAGCCCTATTCAGTACTCAAATCTCCTTATGACAGACACGTCAGGCACACGCAATTTGGGCATTAGTCAGATGAGTATAACAGTTTCATCAATGGTATCGCGTGCTTCTGATGAAAGTTGGTTGTCAGAGACGAATCCACTTTGTGTGTTTTAATTAAAGCGTCCCCCCCCCCCCCCCCTCACAAGGTGGTAATCCCATTTCATTCATTGTTTTGCCCTGTAGTTTCGGTAAAGGAAGAAGGATGGTTTTGTGAATGGGTCGATTAATGATGGGAGGGGATGTGTTCTTTTTCGTCAATGGAGTTTACAAACTACGTTCGATGTCCTCGGGTCACGGAGGTGTTTGATGAAATAGGAATTGATGGCCATAACTGCCCATTCAAAACTTCTTACAGTAAGATTAATATATTAAATTCTAGGTCGAAATATAGGTTTTCGTACTGTGTACACGATTATGCTTGTCTGGTGCATGGTAAATACGGGGTCTATCTCGAAAGACAACCCAAAGTTAATTGTAACGTAATTTTGATAGGGTGCGATATCCTCATGCTTATGTGAGTTTGAGTGGGGTGACAACTCAGGTCTTTTCCTCGTGATCTGGCAATGGTTCAAATTAAAAGTCAGAATTATCTGGGTATTTCTTTTTTCAGTATAGACCCCGAACCGTCGCCAATAGCCAACTGTTCAACAATAGCGCGAGTTTTATGTAATTCAAAAATTGCAAAATTATACTACTAAATTAGTTTGCTTTTCTCATAAACGGAGGTTTGGTAGTTCGATCCTCGTAATCCGCCAACATTCGACGTGTATAGGTAGCTGATGCACGCCTCACTAAATCCTCTATAATACAAATACACTCACATTGGTCACGGGTCGGATGTGTAAAGAATGAGGTGCCAGCTCAAGTGTTGTTCTCTTCATTTGATTAAGGTTTTAAATTACGAGGCAGTGTTCTGGGGGGGTTCTTTTGCGGCAGATTCCGATTCGTTGAAAATATCCCATTTGTGCAGCTCTATTAAGGAGTTAATTTAACCAAACAATCATGTTTAATAAAAACTAGAAACTAATTTAAAAATATCAAAATATTAAAATATAAAAAAAAGTATTTATGGATATTCTTGGAACCAAATGGCACATCATTAAAATACACCACATTCTTCTTTTCAAAAGAAATAAAAAACGCTCGCATTTGCACACAAACTAACCAAAGTCATTAGTCTAAAAGCCATCTGCAACCGTGCAGAAAGGAAGGCTTTTCCAAAAATAATTCAGGGTTACCATTAGTAACCACATCGTTACGAGACATTTGTGGGACATTAGGAGTTAGTGGGAGAGAGAAAGGATATAATTTCGCAGTCTATTCAATTGTAGGCAAACAATGCACTATCAAGATGAGTAATTTCAGGGAAGGTATTGACCTTGAAACACATACCACCAGCTAAAATTCAAGGGTGTTTGCTACTCCACTAAAGAACTTTTTTTTACAATTCCATATTTATTCTTTTATAATGACAATATCACAAATTTGTAATCACACAACACTTAAAGGTTTTTTTTGTTGCTAATTTATAAGGTTATTTAGTGTATTTAACAACGCTCTAGAGCTACACAGTGGGCTTATAGCGATGATATCCAGAACCGAAGATTAAACAAACACAAGAACACTAACGCGAAATTTTTAAATATCATATTTCGAGTGACAACACCCGATTTGGCACCTTACTCCTCAAACTTCCACACCACGAACTTCGTGAGGGCATTTGGACCATGTTGAGTTCACGGTTAGACGACGAATATCGAACTCGCCACCCTTCGATTATGACTATTTTAAAGATTATCGTGTTAGTCCAGCATACAACAAGGAAGGGTTTTAAATAGACATTTTTATTACAAAATTACTTACTTTTTAGCTAGAAGGCCAGTAACACTCAAGAAAATCAACAGAAATGTCAACAAATGACTCTTGATCACAAGCATCGCTCCTATATTTCAGGACGCAAAATATATATTGGGCTTATACTGTTGACACTCAAAGCGTACACGTGTCTTTAGCGGGAATCGCAAACTTGCCTTATCTGAGAGATAGAAAAAAAAAACGCTGATATGACAGGGAACGACTTATCTTTTAGCAGAATAAATTACTCTCAGAATGGAAGGAAAATGTTGAATGTGCAGAGAGGAATTGTGTTATTTGCTTATCAAAATTAAGAATAAGTTCGGACACTAAAAAACTTATCTCCATAGAATTTGATCTTATACACATCAGATGTCAAGTATCCGTTTTGTAAAAATCTTAGGATATTCTTTTAGTAGCCGCCACTTAACTTTCGATTTAACAAAATTGATAGATCGATGGCAATAAAAAAAATAGCGAAATCTCTCAACCATAATCGGAAAAAAAGCATATTTTATACTCACTGTAAAATGTTCAAATTATATTCAATCATATTTATTATTTCAATAGTCAAGATCCCTTTTAAGGGTCTCACACGTAAGGTATTGAAAAAACGAAATTTCTCGAATTACTGACGAATTGTACTTTTGTTTCATGAATATTAACGTTTTTTTTAATGTGTTTAAAATAATAAGTTTCCAAACAGTTCTTAAACGAGCCGTTATTAGTGCTGCCATCTATGGGAATAATTCTTTGAACGGAGTGCCATCTATAAGTAGTTACAACGAATGTCTGTGTAAGGGCTGTTCATGCGATAATTATTGCACGGGCACGCTAGTTTATTCTAAACCACTTATTTTGTTAACTGAAAGTCTAATTTAGAATAATAATTCATTTTCTTTTTAAAAAAGAACATATAGGACTTTCCTAAAGTTTTTAGTAAACACACACTTGGATCTAATCTAATAAATTTCCAATTGGTTTTCTACATCCTTTTTTTTTGTCATTACTTTTCAATAACGATTTCTTTTAAAAGTAGGATTCTGAATTAATATCAATAAAAACAATTGATATCCCAAATAACCCAGCTAAAGATACGCATTTCTAGTTTTCTGAAACCTATTAAACCCAAATAGATCATCAATTGATCCGCCAATTTTATTAATCTTGACATCCAAATATTTCAGTGCCATTCATTAAAAATTCCGATGGAATAGAATATTAAATTAACTATAATAAATGATTTCGTATCTCAAAAAGTCAATAAAGAAACGATAATGGAATGGAAACCTTCCATCCAAGAGCTGACATCCCCTTGACCACGTTCCTCCTACCCAACTGGAACATTCCAAATTCTATTTCAAAATGCGGAATAGAATATGATCTTTATTTAATTTGAAACCCACACACCAAAACCAAAAATTTTCAATTCTCCCCGCTTGATGGACCCGCCAAATCGTGATACGACTTTGCCATTTGGCATGTACGAACAGAACGTTTCTTTGCACGTTCATTACGCGCGGCGTTGCATGGAAACCGAGGTGTGTTGTGACTTTTCACCAGCAATTAAGTACCCCAGATCCCCGTGACGTAAGTCATTGCATTCAATCCATGTGAAAAGTGAATAAAAATAACCTATGCGGTAAATTGCGGTACCGATAATAGCGGTATATAAGGTAATGGGCCGCAATTCCATCCCGATGACTCGAATCGAAGAAGCTGTACAGTTTGGATGTCTGGAGGAAGTTTGGCGCGATTTATGGCAGACTACAGCAAGGAATCTAATATTTGTACATGAGGTTTAGGTCATATTTCATTAGACCCAATGGTAAGTGGTTTCAGTTAATGATCTTAACGAGGTTAAATGAGTGTTAAAGTGCCTAAATGGACATGTTACCGATGGTTAGGTTGACAATTGGAGCAATTTTCTGTGTCCATTCGATCATTTCGCGAAGAATCAATCCGTAAAGAGCTTTGATCAGTCATAACTACATTGAACGATGAGGCAATTTCATGTGCATAAGAAGGGCAGTCATGAACCATCATTGAGAAATATATTGTAATTTATCAATAATGAAACCATTTTCAATCAATTTCAACGGCGTATAGTAGCAATTCAAACGGTGTATAGTAGCGTAAAATGATACATTTAACGAGTGCATTATAACTTTGAGAAATGTATGTAAATTGTTCCTGTAAGAATAGAATAAAAATGAATGTGATAACTAATAGTGCATACGCGAAAAATTATCGAGTAATTTGGAATATCTCTGGGAATAAAAATTATTATTTAAGAATGCTCCTAATTTTTTTTTACTGATTACAATATATGTATTATTTTTAATTATAGAAAAGTGTGTAATTATAACAACGAATATTGATTTTTCTGAATACAAAAGAAACTATAGCATATAATGAAAATCTACGCTATAAACAAGAATACTAAGTTTGGACTAACTTAAGTTTTTGCACTTATCATGTCAAAATGACTTTTATGAAAATCTCTTTTTATTAAGAACTCGCATAATATGTTAAATATAGATAAACATAGAACCCTAGTAATTTAAACTATTGTCACCGGCAAATTATTTAAATGGGCACTGCAGTATATATTATATCTTCAACTGGATGTGATGATATTCTCTTCCAGAATTTAACAGTTTATATTAAAAATATTACATTATTAATAGCAAAAGTTTTAAAGGAATGTATAAATCCCGTATATATTAAAATGCATTGCTCCGTATTCATCAGAAACCTTTTTCCTCCTTTCCCAACAGATTAGAGTAGATTTTGCTCCATACACCAAAACATTCTTGTGGATAATTGCCTTGGCAGCTCTCTTAACTGTAGCAGGTAAAAGGCGCTATATTTTATTTATAGTATTATCTGTAAATCACAATTGTTTTTACGGTTAAAATATAAGAGTAGCAATCGCATGACCGTTTTAAAAATTAGATGTTGAATCAGACGTTGTTATGCAAATTCGGCAAACAAAAATCGACCATTCTGAAATGGTCGTTATCTTGTAAACAGGTCACGAATGTTTTTTTTTTTTTTGACATTTTAATGCTAGAATTAAATTAGTGTAATTCATTTATTTCGAAAGTATACTTAAAGTGTGAAGGGTCTAGGAAGCACTTAAATTCAATGTCTATATATTTGTTAAAATCAAGATCTCGACGTCTTATCTTAGCTACGGAGTCTCATTGTAGGAAGCTCTAAAAAGATACGAAAAATGATATAGTGACTAAATTTTTTTTAAAAGATCCGAATGATGTGTATTTATATAAGACATGAAACTATATTTTGCATTTTCTACAATATTACTTTTGATGAGCCGTTAATGTTCTCTCCCTAGACTGTTCACACACTTTAAATGTAAACATTATTGCGCTTTCTTAGAAATTTGCGCATCTTTCAATTGACGTCTATATTTTTTTGCCGATTATCACATCACATGGCGAGAATTATCCTTCAGTTGGCACAAATACCGCACATATGACTGCTATATCGTCCCGCTAGTTCTATAACTAGATAACTACATTATCAGCCACATATTAAGTCATTAAATATGTACCTTATATGTAATTGTATGTAATACATTAGATTTTCTATGTAGTTACCTAGTTGTAGTACTAGTGGGACAATTCCGGCCTGTCCCGGCTTCAATGAAGGCCATACAGAGCAGGTAAAAATACTACACATATTGAAAACCAAACATGCGCAATACTATTATACTGGATTTAGAAACCGGTACCGTACCTTAAAAAGATGGCTCCAATGCTATATCCCCACAGTCACGTGATTGCTTCTCTAACACTTTAAGAGCGAATTTTGTGATCGACACTATTTTGCTACCATCACGAGAAAGCTTACGCACACAGGTTTGCTATCATGGAACGATTTAAATAGATTAGGGGTTACGGTTTAAAACGATATTCTACGATCTTACCTCTTTTCTTATGCATTCCCCCTCTCTGAAATTGAGCAACATCGTCCTGTTCTATGACAGCCTCTGCAGAACAGAATTCATATTAGGGGTTTTCTCGTGGTGGTAGCACAGTAAGCAATCAATATAATGTGACGTTGAGTGTGTTCAAATGTGTTGAAAGGCGGTGCCACACCCAAACCAAAGCGATGCGAAAGCCCGTGGAGGACCTTCCGCAGCGTGTGCTTCATGTTCGCCGATAACAACCACCAGAAGTTCGAGGACGCACAGACCATCTGCTACAAGAAGGGGGGGTTCCTGGCCAGCATCAGGAACAGCCAGGAGCAAGGGTTCCTCATCAAGGTAAATATTCACAAATCAACAGCCCCATTCTAAGCAGAATTTACGACTGCCGTACTCAATCTAACCACCCAAAACCCAGTGGGTTACACTGCAAATTATAAATTCATGCAGAATTTTGTTTTTTTTATCGGCAAAACAAAAGTAGTTACCTAGTGTTACAACATTTAAATATGTGGCTCGGAACAAGAACGACTATTGTCATATATAATTGACACTACACACAATTTTCACATAAATGGTTTAAACTGTCAACTAGATCAATATAATTCTAGAAATTGTTCTCTTCAATTTAAGAACACACCTGCCACAACCTGTCGAATAGAACTAGAGTGTCACCGGCAAAAGAATCCAGATTATGCCTAAAATCTGACTTATTCGAAAATCACTGAAGTATCTAACATAACAGACTTTGACAATGTTTACATAAGTTTAAATAAATAATTAAACTTCTAATTGTGGTGTTATCTTATATATGTATTTGTTTCGTAAAATTGTATCCACATTCTTAATAAAAACTATGTCAAATTAAAAGAAATTATAAAATTAATTTCAGAAATTTTGCTTCCCTTCATTTTAATGTTCAAACAAAATTTAAACTTATGCATGCCCAGAAAGCAGTATTCCATAAGCATATATGAAAAAAATGTCCCCGGTTCTATTTTAGTTTTAGAAATGGGTTCCTTGACTTAATTCTAATTGGGAACCACTTTCTTAGTTGTTAGGATACTGGAGTAAATGTATTCACTTCAAAAAGTGAACTAAAGGAAATTTCCGAAACTTGATAATCTCTCCAATAGTTCCCATGTTCAAAAATAACCTCCAATAACACATCTCACTATTTTCGGTTTCAGACCATCCAAGGCATGGGTTCCTCGCTGGCCCGAGTCCGCTGGCTCATCGGGCTGTACCAGTACGATCCTGGAGACAACAAGGCGTACAGGTGGCTGGACGGCAGCGTGTCCAGCTTCCGGAACTGGATGCCCACCCAGCCAAACTCTGTGTACGAGCGTTGCACCCTTCTGGACGGCAGCAACGGGTACAAGTGGAGGGACGAGATATGCAGCAACAGGGCGCTCTTCATATGCAGGAAAGACCTCGAGAAAGGTAGGGGACTCTTGAGGTGGATGGTTGTTGCTAAAGTTTTCAACGACTAGAATTGAGATGTGCAATCGGTACCAGAGATTCTGATTTTTCTATCTAATTTAATGTGCATTTTAATCAAATCTTTGATACATATTGAGAAATACATTTCTATCAGCAAGCTATTATTGCAATGCTTTATTATTGCAAATAATAGTTCTACTCTAAAATTCACCAGACGCATTTTCAAAACAATATTCGCTGTATTTATAACACACCTTCGAAGTGTCTTATAACCACCGACATTCAAACAAAGCGACAGCAATCCATCATTTAAGGCAATCAACATCGCCAAAAAGCAAGCAAAACCTCATTCATACAACGCATTCACACAAATGTTGGTCATTCATTCTTACTGTCGATGAATCTATCTAACAGTCACTTCATTAAAGAATATACATGCATTATCCTAAAACACCCTGGATATAAATACAGTTTCTTTTCTAGCAAATAAAAGGATCCATGATTGAAACCCAACAGCAGTTATAAGCACAATTAAACACTTCAGAGATGCATAATAAATACTTCCTAACACAGAGAATTCCATTTTAAAAACAAATTACAGGTAATTATATACCATTACACGGAATTACAAATACATTTTTAAAAATAACGGGTATGCAATATTAAATAAAAATAACGTATTGTTAAAACTAGAAGTACGAAAGCTTCATGTAAGTAAAAAAAAAATTACACTAAACTATCTGTTTGGCTCCGCGTTGCTGGGGAATCCGTTAAGGCATATATATTAAAGAAAACTGAGTGACCTCTTTCCAGACTTGAACCCGCGATCTATTGTTTCGAAGTTCTATTCTCTACTAACTAAGCAAGATCTGGGAAATATTTTTTAAAGATGTTTTTATGCAATATTTCTAAGATTGTTAAAACCAATTTTTTAAAAAACTAAACATTGTTATACGAATCCTGGTCTCAGTAGCACATCTTGTACAGTACTTATATATAATTATGTTCATCCTATTTAGAGGAAGTAGGTGTTTTATGATCCACTAACAGCCTTTTTGCATGTATTAATGATTTTTAAAATATTTCAAATAAATGGTAACCATGTTGTTTTTCTTCTCTCCAGATGGTTCCATGAGCTGCTTCAAGGGCCACCCTCCTCCCCAGCAGACCCTGGAGAAGAAAGGGATCAGCGTGACCGAGTGCCTGGAGCACTGCAGGGGTCTAGGCTTTCCGCTGGCCGGATCAGTGCCGGACAAGTGCTTCTGCCTGCACCCGGAGAACATCAACAACCTGAAGGAGGCGGAGAGGCACGAGTGTAATGGGAACTGCCAGAACCAGCACTGCGGGAACAAGAACTTCATCACCATATACAACCTCAGTGAGGACGGTTTGATATATTTCTTACGGGACAATCCGGTTAGCCATGGTGCCTGTTCAGGTTACGAGGGGCGCTAGCTGACCATGGTTTAAAACTAAGAGGAAATATTCTCGGGTCTTTCCTTTCGAAAAGATTCTAAACCGTTGTTAAAAGGCCATTTTGTAACTGTAGGACGACATTGATTCTTTGTGTGTTTGTTTGTTTAATTAACGTCGCACTAGAGCTGCACAGCGGGCTATTGGCGACGGTTCGGGGCCTATCTCGAAGAAAGATCCGGGAACGATGCCTCGTATTTTTAACCATGGTCAGATGACGAGGACAACACCTGAGCTGGCACCCGACGCAACCTCAATAGGCGTCAGGACATTGGACCCCGATCAGATTTATCGTGCACCAGCCCGTATACACGCCAGTATAATTTGTTGGATGTTCTGGACGACTTTCTAGTATTTTTGTAGCGAAGCTGGCAACCTTCCGATCGCAAGATCACTACTTTTTTACAGTTATTTGTCAAGTCCATCGCACAGATTCGAACCACCAATCCTCTGATTAGCAGCTGAACGCCTTTATCCACTGAGCAACTGGGGCTCACCGACATTGATTCAATCAACCGACTAGACAGTTTTTAACCTACTGATGTTCTAGAGGCCATATATCTCTGATGTTCTAGAGGCCATATATCTGCTGTTTGGAATATGAGCGACAAATGTCAAAATGGACAGTTTTGAGAAAAGTGTCTTCAAAGAGTTTGAAGCTCAGCCTTGTTGCAATGTTATGGAAATCACGGGTTTTGTTATTTATAGGGTTAGAGAAGCCTGACGACATTTGTTTTTATTTCAGTTAAAAGTTTGAAATTGGTATATTCAAAATAGTTTTTAAAAATATTGATAAAATTGATATTGCTCGCTCCCCTAAATCAGTCGTTTGAAATCTTTAACATTTGTTCCTGAGGCTTTGGCGAACAGTCGTATTTTCGTTATGTTTTCAATTCACTTTAATTTTACCCAATTTCTTTACTAATAATAACTTTTTATTTTAGCCTTTTATACTGACACTGCCGAATCTTGTGAAGATCTGTCACAGCTTGGTCTTTCTAACCCAAGTACCTACGTCACAAAATCCGGGGAAGAGGAAAAATTACAAAATTGTTTTAGTGATGGTGAATATTATCATATATTGCTTAATGACATTAACAAATTCTATAGAAAATAGTAGTAGCATGTTTAAAGCATAAATTAGATGCATGATTTTTTAAATGCATGGATACCTAAATACTATTTTAAAGTATTATGCATTAGGCATAACTTTAAGGGAAGCTTTTTACTGTAATACAAGTTGATACAGTTTAACTAAAGTATTAGAATAAGAAAAACGTGTAATTTCCAATATTATTTATCGATTTCTAAAAACAATTTTGTAACTAATTTGCATGTAATGTCTTTGATATAATCTAAGTTATACTTTTTATACTTAAATGTGCTATATACTAAACTTTTATAAGATATATTTCAGAAGGAAAAAGACATCTTTTTTAAACACAATCATGACAGCTCATTCTATGGATGACAGTTTTCTTTGTGTTCTCTCGTGTCTTCCAAGTGGTAAAGTGTTTTGTTTTAAAAAAAACTTTATGATGTAAAATTAGTTTTCTGAATATAGATTTTAGAAAAACAAATGGCATTACAAACAATTTTATCCAATATATTTATTATTCAATTTAAAATATATTTAAAATAGAATCACTTTTTACATTACGTTATTCCTTAACCTTTGGTAATCTGTAAATATGATCGAGTAGATTTAGTTTCTTTATAGATAGGTACAGTAATAGTTTTCAGTCAAACCGAGTTTAAAGGCATTTCAGCAAATCCTGGACTGCACTCATTAGAAAGTTTATAGAAATGTAAGTAATAATTTGTAAAAAATACAATGTGTAATTTCTTTGATACTTAGTCTATACTTTTTTAACGTATTTTATTTTTAATATTAAATTATATTTTTAAAAAACAGCTTACAATCGTATTATAAAGTAACTGTATTTTAACACAATGAAGTCAATTTATTGAAACTAACTTTTTACAGGGTGATTACAAATTGTTCGGCGGTGGTAATTCTTTGGCTGTTTAATTACACATTAATAAACTATTCTTTTTACTCATCTTTTAAGTACTTATTTTTGTATTTAATAAAGCTAATTGACTTGTTTAAAATTTAACAGAAATTGTGTAAAAATAATGTTTTATTTTTCCAATACAGATAAATGTGATAGTTAAACAATGACAATCGCCCAGTATTTTGTGACCACTCTGTACTTCTTTACCTGTATATAGACGTGTGTAAATGGGGGGGGGATGGGTATGCCTGTAATTTTTAGAGGGCCTACACTAAGCTATCAAAACTCATATTAGTAGAAGTCTTCTATGTAGTGGTGATATGGTTAACTTAATTGCTTTTTACAATTTTATTGACTTCAAAATATATATTTTTATTTTTTTATTAATGCATAAATCATTTGATTTTTTTTTTAAATTATAGAATATATTTAAAAGATTATTTATGTGATATTTGTAGAAATATGCAGGCGACATAAAAATGTATAAAACATTACATTAAACTTAAATTGTGAGTTCAAAGAATCAGTCTGAGATAAGATCTATATTATGAAGCCTGTATAAAAAGACATAGCCTAAAAATTTCTGTTTTTCATTATAAAAATTATAAATATATAACCTTTTAAAATAAGTTCTCATTTAAGGAGCGAACATTCAAAACGTGCTATGTCACATTCCGTTAAATTCGACATTTTATTTATTATAAACTCATTTACACATATTTAATTCACAACATTATTTGTTGTCATATTATTAAATAATTAATTGATTATTTTCTATTTATATAGTACTTTGAAAAAAATTCTCAAAAGTTTTATTTTTTGTTACAGGTTTATAGAGTAAGAATACAAGGATACTTTCAACATTCGAAAACTGAAGATATAAAAATTAATCATTCATTGCATCATTTATACTTTGAAAACCAAAATATCAATCTGTATTAAAATATTAGAAAATGGAAAGTTTATTTTTTTTACCTTCAGCAATTCACAAGTTTGTGAATTGTAAAACTATTCACTTATTATGCGAAAAAAGATAAGAACTTTTAATCAGCAATGTCTTTCTTTGATAAATGATTATTTATTTATACAATTCTGTTCTAAAATAGAAAATAATAGTTTTGATTTTAATTTGTAAATATGTCAAATGCACTAATAAATTTTCCCAAGCTGAAGGCGCAAAATCATATTAAAGAAAAAATATTCTAATTATATGAATTATAAAGGAATATAGGTTATAAATAAATTCAATTAAAACTTATTTTTCAAAAATATTCTATTTTACTTACAGTATAAAATGTTATTAAAAACGACACTTATTTCCATTAAATATATTTTTTTGTTAAGTTCATTTTCAATTGTAAGTAAGGACTGTATCAAAGCTTCATGATATCATTTTCGATTAAAAATTAAAAAAATATCGTAGAATTAAATTCAATTTTTGAGGACTTGAAATTAAAAAAAATTAAGCTTCGAGGCTTGATTTTTTCAGTTCTTGAAGCTAGAATTTTTTGAGCTATTGAGGCCCTAGAATTACAATTTTATCTTAGAACCCAGCAAAAGAAGTCAGAATAAAACCCCCACCAAAATTGTGAAATTGAATGTTTTATGCAGGAAAACTGCAAGTTTCTTTGAAGATATATTAAATTAAAAGTTTTTTATTTTAAATATTTTAATTTTGAAATTATCAAATAGAAAGGTTTTATGCAGGAAAATTAAAAACTTTAAAATAACGAAGATTTTTTTTGTTGTTTCGGATTCTTTTATAAAACCTCCCATTTCACAATTTTGATTAAAGGGTTTTATGGGAAGTCTTATAAATGTCTTTAACTTCATTTTCTACTAATACAATAAGTTTTTTCTTAACACTCAACATATAATTAATGAACCCAATGAGCTAATTGATTTTGACAACAGCAAACCCATAATTCTTCTTTTCATAATAGAGGAAATATTGATTTTACTTAATCCTCACCACAAAACCTCACCCAATCAATCTCTCCAATAAATAATTGATTCTAAATCAAGTCCAATTTCCACCTTGAGCGTTCCCAATACCCACACAGAACACGTTCTAAAAGAAAAATGTGCGCATCGTTGCTTGGAAACTCTCCTCTGTTGTGTTCCAAACTTAACCGAGTCGTCCGACTGAAACGAAAATCAATGTTTTTAATCTGCTGAAATGCACAGTGAAACTGCGTATAAAAAGGCGGAGGTACGGACCATAGCCTTAAAATTCCTACTATGGCTGAATTTTACATCGGCTTGGAAAGGAAGCTCCGGTTTGCGCTTGTCGTCCGAATCTCATTACTCTGACGATAAGAGCGGAAACAAAGGTTTTCGGTTTTGTGAATAATAGGGTAGTTTAGATATCTCTTTTCCAATGGTAAGTTATTTTTATATCGAATTTAGTAATAGTTGGAGCATGCGAACCGAGTAACGTATAACTTAGTCGATGCGGGTGTTATACTTACATTGCTAAAAATTATTTGGAATGCAACATTCCACAATTTCGGTTATTCTTTTATTAAATTCTACAAACCGTTAACCGTTTAATTGGATTTTGATTCCATCCCCATTGCCACACTCTTTTACTTCACTTATAGTCTGCACAATATTCCGACTCAAATTCGGTATTTAACTCTTAGTGGTCGAGAGCTGACTCTCAGACACCAAAATAACGACCTGTTCTTTGTTACCTGTTCTTCAAATTGAATGATAACTGCATGTTTCTAAACATAAAACAACTATTTTCTTTCATTAACTTTTTATTTATCTATCGACAATTAAAAGTATAACATCACTTAGGTATCAACATATTTCATTAATCCTTTGCACTATCGCCTTTAATTCACCAAAATAACGACTTGTTTCTCTCTGTTCTTCAAAATGAGAGTAAACAGATTTTTGTGTTTAAAAAGTTATTCTCCCATAAAACTTATTTTATATTTATAAGTATCCACTTTAAACGTAAAAAGAACAGAGGATGCGACTATTCCATAAAAGGAACTTAAATATCAAACATGTTTCTCGGCCGCAATGGGCTAAATATGTTTTCATGTTCTCTCAATTGAAATGGGTTTTGAATTTACTGTGAATTCTAAAAGAATGACTGGCAGAAAAAACTTATATATTTTATTACTTCTGGATAATTTTATATAAATTTCATTAATATAAATTTTATGAACATCTACAAAGATGTTCCCATAAATCGTTAGGACCGTTTCTGTACATTTGCTTTAACACGGAATCGAATAATGGGAAATCTTTTTTAAATGTTCGGTTTTTATGCCAACATTGCTGCCATGTGCATCAAGAATATCAGTACCGTTTATCAAATTTGGTGATCGTCAAAATATCCGTACCTGAACATTTTTTTCACGCATACATTCAGACCATTACTTAAAGAAAAGCCTTTACTATTTAGGAAAACCTTAAAAGATGTAGAAAAACACAGAAATTATATTAGAAAACAAAACGCCATTACTCTAAATTTGTCATAGGAACAATAACTGACCATTATTTTTTAATATTAAAGTATTGCAATTAAAGGGACACGAAATGTCGCAAAAAGCACGCAAGTCACCTGTCCGAACAGGTGTAAATACCCATTATATCGCAAACAGTATACCTCAGACCACATACGTTTTGAAAATTCTTCCCCTATACCATTGTTCTAAAGTGTCCCAAGCCTACTACTAGATCTCTATACTCATTGGAGCATATGTTGTCCCATCCCACACGTAAAGATTAAATATTTTTTTAATTGAAGTATTAGGGATGTTCAAAAGGAAACAACAATTTATCTTTAAAAGGAAGATTTTTTATTGAATCTTTTTTATAGAACAACTTCATACCAAATTCGAAAAAGGTTTGAGGAATATAAAAAAGTGTTTTTCGTTCTTTAGAAATATATGTATGTACCTTTTTATAATATTTTTTATGCTGTTCCAAATGGCAAAACTTCAATTTAAGTGAATCTGGTCGTAATATATACTAAGACTAAATCAGTAATAGTATTTTATGAAAATGTAACACACTTGTAAGGATATTAAACATGGAACTTTTAGGTCTTTTCTAATCGCAAAAGCTATTATCAAGTAAATATATAACATTTATAAACATTTAAAAAAGACTTTGTTTCGTTGAAGTTTTATATATGTTCAGTACATCAATCAAATAAATACATTAATGTACAGCTGCGGAAAAAAAAAACGAACCACCAATGATTATTTCGTTAATTTTTATAGTAGAGCTAAACTTAATATACCATTTTGTATGGAATAAAGTCTACTACACGTTGATATACAAAAAAATTGAATAGGGGACTATCTTCATATTAAAATCCGCACCAACTTTAAAATTTCCAATAGCAACACCCAATTTTGATTCAATATTTAGAATCTACGACAAAATTCATCGCTGAAAATCAATTTGCAAGTCATTTGGTTAAGTAGTTTTTTAATTATGAATTTCGAAAGTTTAGAACTCGTAATGTTAAATGAATTTCTTAAACTTTTAATCATATCTATCGAAATAATAATTTTATTAAGCTGAAATTTTTATCCGTGTTACTTCTAAACGACCCAAATAAAATACACTAACTTTCATTACTTATATGTATATTTTTTAATTTTATTTAAATTAGGATATTAATATTCATAAAATTTATGAATAGCAACCATGCTATATTTTGATAGAGATGGATTCAGAAAAACGCTTTATATCCATATCTAAAATTTCGTGATTTTCCTGTTTGTAGTTTTTTTTGCTATATTAAAATGTGTAAAAAATGATCATTTCAGGGGTCATACACAAATTTAAAATTAGCAGAACTTAACAGAAATCTTCACTAATTTTGAGAATAAAAAGCGCTGTGATCGCGTTGGCATAAAATTCTAAATTCTTATATAAAGGCGAGGGGTGTACGGGAGTGGTGCACTTTAAATATGATCCAAGTCCAATGTCCTATCGCCTACTGAAGTTGCGTTGGGTGTCAATTCATACGTTGTTCTCGTCTTCTGACCATGGTTAAAAAATATGAACTTGGTTAATGGACGTTGCACTAGACCTGCACAGTGGGCTGTTGGCGACGGTTCGGGGCCTATCTCGAAGTAAAGATCCGAGAACGATGCCTCATATTTTTGACCATTGAAAAATTGAGAACCATTGATTTAAGTTGATAATACTACATGTAAATATTTAAAGAATGTGAATCTCTTAGTTCATTATACTTAAACTTTTTTATATAACAATTATGTCCGTTGTCCCATGTCTTTTAAAGAAAACCACACCACTATATAAGCCGCCACTACATTTTGTAAATAAAAAAAATAGGTATAGTAATTAATAAATGTATTATGGCTAATTCTTAACTATTTTAAATAAATGCATTACAAATAACTAGAGATGTATTTTTTTAGAGGAAGGGCTTTAAGTTAACAATATAATTCGTAAAAGTGAAAATCAGATTCCTAGAGTGAAAATCAAATTTTGAATGAAAAGGACAACAAAACGATTCATCCTTAACAACCGCTACATAATAACAAGGTTTTTCTCTACTAAGGTTTACTTTACTATTATAAGATTTACTTAAATTAACTGGTGGGGTAGAGTAACCTCGAATGTTGGACTGGAATGAGGTTAGTGAACCAAAAGATTTGTAACCTGAACTAGAAGAAGAAAATAGATTTTATACTTTTAAATTCTTTCATAACAGAATTGGGCCCTAACCTTATACAGGGTACACGTGGTTATGTAAAAAATACAACTTTTTCCACTGGAAGAAAACCCGTGTTATACCAACACCGGTGTGTTGGTAATACCTACAAAACACTTTTAGCTGTAACGTTCCCTAAAGAAAGAGAGGGGAAAAAAGGCCAACTGTTGGACAGTAGAATTGCTAATCCTCAAGTGAAAAATATATTACTGACTTCTTTCGCTGAATGCCCTGCCTTTTTTCAAATATGAAACTTTTTTTTTAAGAGGTGGAGTAAAGTTACCCAGCAAGGTGTAAAGTAACCCCCTTGACGGTAACGTGAAAAACAGAGTTTAAAACACAATCAGTGTCACTGACTAACTGAAAAGCCGAATTGAACTACAGCGGCATTTGAAATTACAAACTTTCCAATATTTCACATAGCTGGATTGGACACACCATTTGTGATTATATTATTAAACTATTTTTTTTAAAGATGCAAAAATTGTGTGCACGTTGAAGAGGTCTAAATGCTGTTTAAGAAGCTTCAATGCTTCCTTTATTAAATACAAAAAACCTTATGTGCATATTTTTGTTTTTTAAAGGATTTTTAGAATCATTAAAATAATTTTGGACCACCCTGCATAACTTAAGACAAGCACAATCTTATGGAAAATGAGGAATTACATAACCTCAATTCAAACTGGGTTTGTAATATAACATTTGCAATATTTCATTTAAATACAGAATTTTAAAAAAAAAATTATATGAAACTTAAAAGTAAATCATTGGTATATGTATTTTAAACTTTGTATAAATAATTTTTTAAAGATATATTTATTCTAAAATTTTAAATTTTTCTTACAATATTAACTTTGTCATTTGCCTATATAATTTCAGAACATCTTAAGAATATAAATGATGAAATTTGTCGTCATCAAAAATACTATATACAATCACATTGAAGTAGTAACATATCTGTAAGAATAATACATACTGCATCATATTATTTGAACAATTTATATGCTAGCCTTATCTTATCTCTGATCTGACCACGGCTAACGCCAAAACCTTTTCTACCCGCTTCATTCATTTCTTAGTTCAACTTTGTTCAATGTGGTGGTAGCCCCTCAAATAAGATCGATACATATTGTATAATATCTCTGCATATAATTTTAGGAAATTAACGAAAACTTATATTTAGATTATTTTGAGGGCGGGGAACATTTCTGCGCTATCAAAAGTAGGTGTTGCTATTGAAATTTTAAAGTTGGTACGGATTCGAGTATGAAGATAGTCCCCTATGCAAATGTTTTGTATATCGTTGTATAGTAGACTTTATTCCCTACAAAATGGTATATTAAGTTTAGCTCTACTATGAAAACTATCGAAATAATCATTGGTGGTACGTTTTTTTTTTCCGCAGCTGTACATCAATTCACAATATTCCAAAATATTCTTTTTTGAGCGACACTATTCATATACGCTAGCATTTTCTTCTTGTATACTACAATTAATTTGAATTCACATTTAACAAATTAATGCCATTATTTGATCCACAATCAACCTTTTATCTCAATAAAATATGAAGATTGTGGTAATGCATATTATCAACATGTGTGGGTTGAAACAAAAGCTATATTGAACACTTTTAAAATATTGATCTATCATTATATAAATGAGAAAAATCTGTAATATTATTTCGATGTCTTAGAAATATGTAGAGAAAACAACAGCAGACATTTGATAATCGGCAATGGGAGAAAACAAAGAATTATATATTTGCATATCTTTCAACACCTATCTGATGACTTTAACGTTTTCTCAAAAGTAATAAATAAAAAATATGCACTTGTTAAACTTTAAAATTATGGGAATATGCTTTTTAAAAGATATAATTCCATCTAAAACGTTTTCTAATTTTTCATTTTAAACATCTCCCATCTCAAAAGTTCCATATAAATATAATCTAATTTTCAGCGTAATCTCTAAATTTTGTTCTATGGCGACAAGATTGCATCTAAAACGTGATTACACAACTTCAGTCACAGACAAAAATGATAAACAAAGATACTACATTTTTTGGAAAAAAAATACTTATTTTATAAATAGAATTTTAAAAATACCTAAGAAATATTTTTCAAGAAAGCTTATGGAGTAGATTACATTTTGTTTGGACTTACTATATGTGTGTAAGTGATGTGTTTAAATATTTACTGTCAAAATGATTATTTGAAGTGCACCTCTTAGTAAAAAAATCAACAACTTCATCAAAGTTGTAAAATTGGTTTTCTGAAAGAATCTTAACAAAAAACCGCAATCATTTTATGGCTTTAATAGTACTGAATAAAACCTCTAAAAATCCTGCATATTCCCAATATTAATTTCATTGCTTGAAAATGAATGTGTTTTGCATTTTTTTTTATAAATGAATTTAAAACAAAAACCTTCATGAAATTCCTTTTTTATTTAGAATTTAAATAGAAAATAAAAATAACTACAGCTTTCCTTTATAAAACCTTCAATTTCGCATCTTTGATAGAATTGGAACTTGGACGGAGTTTCTAAGTTTTTTCTGCTGGGTTAAAACACTAAACTATTTCGCATAGTTCAAGAATTACTTGAGAATCTTTCGTTTTGGAATAGCAATGAAACACTTGAAAATGCAAATATATTACTATTTATTTTTTCAGATTAGAATAGAATTTGGTCATACTAAGAAAAAGAAATTGTTCTTAACTATAATTATTTTACTTGGAACACTAACAGGTAAAATATCTTTGAATTTTATTATATATAAATTTAAGATAATAATTAAGTATAAATACAATCATTAAAAGTTGTGACTATTAAGTGCCAATAGTAAAGTAATATTTTTAAGCATAAAATATTATAATTTTTTTTAAAAAGAGGTGTTTAATATTCGAGTTTTTTTATTGAAAATATTCCTCAATTACCAAAAGTAAAACAATTACAGTTTAAGCAAAATGTGTTTTCAAGTTATAAGCCGTCTAGTTTCAAAACCAGGTAAATCCATTTTCGTAAATGTTACAGGAGACGCCAAAAACAATTGACAGCCACCAAGTTTTAGATATAAAGCCATGACTATGAATGCATTTTTACATTAGATTCCGTCACTGTTTGTCTGTACCGCTTTGCTAGGGGATGTAGTACATTGAGAACTTGTGAAAAATATTTTTAAAAACGATTTTGCGAAAAATGTAGATCTATCGATAAATAACAAGTAGGATTTTCTATATAACATTTTAACTCCTTGAAGATATTAATATACAAATTTATTAGACGGTTTATTGGCTATACACGTTTGGAAAACATAATTTAAAATTAAGTTATAATGATGTACATTAAAAGTTTAACTTGTTTTAATCCCTGCTATGAGATGTAGGATAAAAAGAGGATCCAATAAATAATGCTAATATTATACCTAATGATTTTTACGTACAAATGCATTATACCTTTCTCATATATTCAACCCTTTTTTCTAAGAATGTGCCAAAAAAGACAAATGTGACAAACCTTGGCGGACTTTTAGAAATGTGTGCTTCATGTTCTCCGACACCAATAACCAGAGATATGACGACGCACAACACGTCTGCTACAGACTTGGAGGCTTCTTGGCGAGTATTCGGAACAGCGGCGAGCATGGATTCATCATCAAGGTAGAGGCTTTATTGCTTTTTTGATAAATGTGCAAAATCCTATTGATATTATGGTAAGCCATAAGGAATAAACGGAACACATAAATATTCTTATGAAATTTCTGTCTATACGTTCTGCATACGTAACCGAAAAGAGTGAACATGTCTGATTAATTAATCATACATTTTGACACTCTTTTCACATAACTTATAAAATTACAAATAACTTCTAAACACACATCAGATAATTTAAATACATTTTACACATTGGCAAGTGTCTGTTGGAAAGTGTGTTTCCAAAATTCTAAGGGCAAGCTTTAAAAGTGGAAAACGATTGAGCAATTTAAACCTTCCCTGAAACCAACTGTATTATTATCAACATCTTTAAAAGCCATCATTAATATCCAAGTACACACAATTACTTAAATAAATAAAATTTTATAGAAGTTTGTTTTATACATGTGCATAGGATTAGATTAAAAAGTTGTTTTTTAACTTTCACGTATTCTTATTTTATTTTTCTTGCACAGACCATCCAAGGCATGGGTTCTTCTTACCAGAGGGTTAGATGGTTCATCGGTCTGTACCAGTACGATCCGACGGACAACCTCAAGTACAGATGGCTGGACGGCAGCGTGTCGAACTTCCGAAACTGGATGCCAACTCAGCCCAACTCGGTCTACGAGAGGTGCGCCATGTTGGACGGCAGCAACGGCTTCAAGTGGAGGGACGACGTATGCGGTAACAGGGCGCTCTTCATTTGCAGGAAGGATCTGGATGAAGGTGAGAATTTCATCCATTCACCAGAACCAAGAAATGGTATTGCTATCAAAAATTTAATTTAAATGTTCATTTGATCTCAATAGCGAAGATCCTTTTAAACTTAAGAATGCCTTCCAGCCTCCAACATTTCACGATTATTGCCAATTGCAGAGCTCACTACATTACTCGTCCATGACATTGGATTATATTGGGCCAGGCTCGACACGAGTGTAACAATTTTGTTACGCTCGTCTGGCCCAATATGTTCAAGGATTGTAGTCATGGGCGAGTAATGTAGTGAGCTCTGCCATTCCATTGGCAATAATCATTCAGCTCCACCAATGGCAATGATTGTCAAATATTGGAGGGTGGAAGGTATTGGCAGGCTGGTCGAAGAGTACGACCAAAACCTTCCAGCAACCATAGGAAGCAAATATTTTCGAACGACTATTGGACCAGGCTGGACACTAGTGTGCCCCTGGATTTACACAAAATTACTTCTTCAGACTTACTATTTATCTACATAAAAAGTTGGCAATCAAAAATCTGTGACAGATAATTCTTTTATCAAATTAGCTCCTAGTTTATTGAAAAACATTGTTTGTTAAAAGTACATTAAGGATTAAGAAGAAATAACATTTACAGAAAAAAATGCGCTTTTCCTATTTTGATTATCAGGTTTGTTTAACCCTTTTCCTAAGTTGCATACAAGTTTAATCAAGATACCCCTTGCAAAATTATTAACATTACTAAACCATTAAACATTATATGCAATAATAAACAGTTGATAATTATTTTTAAAATGAATCCGTCTGCCTGATCTGGTTACTACAATTTTGTACCAATCTTGTTTCTCGGGCAGAGTTTCATGGGAAAAGGAATGTTTTTATCCGTCTGTTTAACTGGTTTGCTGTAAACAGAAATAGGGCATGACGTGCTGGAATTGTTTAGCTCTGCAGGTTTAGGATTATTCGGACACTACACACGTCTAACTATAAAGACTAAAACCTCCTTGAACGGTACTTGTCGTAATTAAAGTAGTAAACTATTCTTCAATTGCTATTTATAGACGTCTGTTGCAGAAGTTTAACGAATCTTATCGTGTTCATTTCAGAAAGTGGTTCTATGAGTTGCTTCAAGGGCAAACCTCCACCCACGCAGATCTTGGAGAAGAAGGACATCAGCGTGACCGAGTGTCTGGAGCACTGCAGGGGACTCGGCTTTCCTTTGGCGGGAGTCATACCCAACAAGTGCTTCTGCCTCAATCCGGAGAACATGAACAGTCTGGCCACGGCCAACAGGATGCAGTGCAGTGGAAATTGCGGAAACCAGCATTGCGGAAACAAGGACTTCATCACCATCTATAATCTCAGTACGTATAAGCACCGAATAACAGATTTTGTCATTGTTCTTTTAAGTTCCCGGCGATTATTCTTACTAAAATTCAGTTTCATATAAATCATTTAATAAATTCACTTAAATTTTTAGTTGATTTAATATCTTGACTTTATAAATACCGGAACTGTATATTTAATAATACGCTTTTGGCATGGTGTAGTAAATTTACGATTAACAAACAATATTTTACAGAAAGCTTTTATCAATAATCATCTATATATCAGTACATTACACTGCTTCAATAAATAACTACAGGGATAGGCAACATGTCCTTTGAAACTTCGAAAGTTGTGAGGTACAGCAAAAAGGTTGCACTACCATCAAAAACCCTGATGTTAAAAAAATGCTCTTACTAATTGCCTTTTAGAGGCGTCCATTGTATTTCTTTATTTTTTCATATTCAAAACTGGTTGCGTATTACAAATTTGTTTGGGTTTTATTTTCGTTAAAGTTTTTTTTAATTGTTCATACTTTGTAACATTTGTTATTCTAGAAAAAAAAGAAAATATATGCTAACGTTCCATTTGAATATGCACAAAGAGCTTTGAATTGCTATGTTCAATAAGTTAGACAGCAAACTGATATGGGTTAATCATTACACCACCTGAAAGACGTATGTCGAACAATTGATAAAGTCTTTTGATGTTTGAAAATCATAACAATACAAAGTCTATAGCTATTTCACAACAAATCAGTAGACGTGTCATCTGAATAATTTTTAAGTAAATGAAGTAATTTTATACGAGTCGCCCAGTTCCAAAACGTTTCTTGTCCACTTTGGAGAACAAGCCCATCAATTTTTTCGTATTACATTTTATTTCTACACATGGAATTAAGCAAAGTATATTATTTTACACATTAAACAACATACTTTGCTTGATTCCAGGGGTAGAAATAAAATTTAATACGAAAAAAATGGAATTTAAAAATGTGATGGGTTTGTTTTCCAAACTGGACAAGAAACATTTTGGAATTGGACGATTCGTGTTTAAATAATAGATTAGACATATATATAGTTAAAACGTAATGTATACGTGATAAGTATTAAATGTCTCTAAATAAGTAACACAACACGCGGCATTCATTAACATGTAACTGTCATCTCAGGAAAAGATGCAAAGTGATTACAATACAAACTTGCGTGCGAACATGCCGAATTATAAACATCGAGGTTTACAACTCGAAGAGTTTGTTAGCCTACGGTGCCGCGCCCATTTTGTTTGAGTCTCAATTCTTTTCTATTCGATTCTCACTTTCCCTTATAATATTAGCCGAAAGGGAAGTGGTAAAAAAATAACTGCGTGTTCCTTTTTACCTGTTCTTTCACGTGAACCGAAACAGCGTGTTATTTATTTCGAGACGCTCTTTGCTTGATCTCTAGTTGAGCCATCGTTGGGTTGGACTAAAAATTATTTAGAATAGGTAGTATTTTTTTAATTAAAATTAAATATCCTTAACATCATGGGGTATCGGAATAGAAACATTACGTTACGCATTTGGGGTGATCTATCTCGACACTTTAATTCCGTAAAAAAAATAGTACGATTACTTTAATTTGACCTCGTTCGAAAATTAGGCACCTATGTGTGCAAAATCATAAAATAAAGCAAAACACGTACGGGGCGGGGATGGAGGCCATCAGCGTCAAACAGAACAACTTATTCATAATTTATTTGTTGTTGGTAATTTTCATTAGCGTACAATCCATATTTTTATAACCTGCTGCAATGATAATTCACAAAAAAAAAACATCTGGTTGTGCTCATAGAGTAATGATAGAAATAGAGGGAGAAAAATGCCGATTTACGCATATCCATCATCGAATCACGTGATCGGAGGACAGATTTCCTCGCCCACGCGAAAAAGTTTCTTCCTCCTAATAGAGTTCCAATAGGAACAGCGACGATTCACGGCGATCCGAAACAAAACATAACAGAAAATGGTTCATAGCTGTGCCGCTTATGGATACAAAGAAAAATTTCGCAAAGGAGGTCCATATACCTTCCATTGGTAAGTTTTCCTGAAAATTTTATTTCAAACCAAATTTTAAAATCATGTAAAATAATCAAAATTACTTTGTTTAACATGAGGTTTACGAATTCTTTTCTTAATTTTTATGAATATAATCTGTTTCAATTGAGTAAATATTTATAGGAAATTAGACTACACTCTCGTATTTCCCTTGGGTAGCAAATTCAATGTTTCGTAAATATTAAATTTTGTTTTTTTAAGGTTTCTAATACTTTATGAACTAGTTATGGAGCGCCGATGTTACTTGGCGTGCCTTGGCATGCTTTGGCGACTTTCCAAACTAAATGAAATCAAAAGTATTGTTATATGGTTTTGTGTTTAATTTTCTATTTAAATATCGCTTCTTGAAGAATGATACTTTAAAGGAATTTAACATATAAATTAAAGAGGCCATTTCGAAATTTACTAAAATTAGCATATAGCAGTTGTACAACAAAATTCTGTAATAGCTTTCATTTATATTTTGTTATTTATTTTAATTAGAATTAAATAGTTATTTTTTCCATTTTCGAATGTTGCGTTTGTCTTTGTTATTTTCTAATTAGGGATGTCATATAAATATGTACATATATTTTCAAATTAGTTTCTGCAATGTTATCAGTATAAAATTTACTACATTAAATTTATAATTCAAATGTATTCAATTAACCTTAATTACATATAGTTATTGAAAAGTCAATTATAAGTTCGAATGCTTCCTCTTTAAATGACGTATAGCCTTGAAACTTTACATACTTACGTAATACTGATGATAATACGATATTTAGTCAAATATAAAACTTATATATATTAAGTAGAAGATTGTATTTAAATAGTGCAACGTTAACCCGCGTTATGAGCACTATGATCAGGCAAAATGCGCTATTGAAAAGCGTCTTTTGGAAGCAGTGGCGGCGATTGGGTGGTAAAAGTGGGGGGGCAAGATCAAGATGAAACAAGTGTGTGTGGAGCGCGGGGGGGGGGGGGGGGTGTAATAAAAATATTGACCACCAAAACAATGAATATTGCATATTTATATTTACTGTTGTTTTGAATTATTTAAGGAAAGGATACTATCTTAAAATAGGTACGAGACGCCCAGGTCGATTATTAACTAACCCTTTTACGATTATTTCCTTCCCCCCCATTTTTTTTATGGAAGGATATGGACTGTTACACAAAATCTAATTAATATACTTGTTGACCGACCTACAAAGGGATAGGTATCCTTTCCATTTCTGTCAGTGTTGAAAAAGAAATGAGGAACATTTTATCTTCTCACCCTTCCAATTCCCAGAAAATTTCCTGCAGTATTTGCAATTCTGCATTTGTGGTGCGGCTTTCGGAACCCTGAGAAAAATAATTACAGTTTCAAACTGTAAATTCTCAAAAAAAGTATTAATTTTCATTAGTAAAAAGGAATAGTTTGGCATTTGAATATCGAGGAAGCAACAGTTGTCACTGTCATTAACTACTTTTAATAGTTGTCAATAACTATGTATTTTTAAAATTAATAAATCACCCCTAATTCCGAAATAAATTTAGAGAACAAATTTAAAGTTTGAGAATCCTTATAATATATGCGTGGGAACGATTAGTTAGATAATTTATAGTTATGGTAATTTAAAGATGTAATAAGCGTTTTAGTTGATCAAAAATGTAAAGAATAATATAAAGGCTACATGAGCTAAAGAAATGTGGGAGTCAAAAGACTTGACTTGCATGGTATTGTGCAACACAATCGACACTGCTGATTTTAAATTAAACGTAAAATATACATAATTTAATTCAAAAGAAATTATTTACTTATTACCAATAAATATTAACTTCCATTAATTAAATTTAAATTATAAAGGTAATTTTAATTCAAAGATCTAAAAGAAACAAGAAGTTTACTAACTTAACGGCGCCAGGTGTTGTCCTCGTTATCTGACCATGGTTCAAATATATGAGGCATTGTTCACGGGTCTTTCCTTCAAGATGGGCCCCGAACCGTCGCCAATAGTCCAATATGCTGTACTGCGGCGACGTCCAATGAGAGGTCCGTTCAGAGGTCTATTTTAAGTTTAAGGCAATTTGGGTGATCTATCCTTCCCTTGCTTTCTTTTGCTATTTCTTTGGGCTTACATTTTCATAAATCAGGGATTTTTAAATGACGGATGACGAAATTCCCAACTTTTAAGGATTCCAGATTAGTTGGGAAAGGGGTGGGGGAAGGGAAAACCGCAAATCACATGCACAAACAGTAATAAAACAAGAATTATTACCCTTATAACGTCAAATGCTCAAACGTTCGGCGCCTATAGATTGCGCAATACTACATTTTAATGTAAGAAGCTTCATACAGTCGCTTGATAAAAAAAAAGGGTGTCTGATCTTGAACTATATTTAGAACTAAATAAAAAAAGAAGATATTAGCCGACTTGTCTGGGTTGATTCTATGGTCCTGGATTTAAGTCAAAGAGGAAATTACAAAAAGTAAAAAAAAAAAAATTACAAAGTTAGATAATAATCAAAGAGCAGGTGCTGAGTGTTTTCGCGGGCCAATAAATTTAAAACTATTATAGAAAACATGGGAGATGGTTTTGCTTTAGAATAAACTGGCAACTTATAATGAAGTATTTTAAGGTTAACGAAATTATGTGGTTTTTGCTCGAACATGGTTGCCATAGCATGTTTTGGAGCATCTTGTTTATACGACCCCGTTTGACGATCTTTTCCCTTTGTTGTCTTTATTTCTATTTCAAATTAAACCTAACATGACGTCATCGAGTTTTAGAACAAAAGAATTAATAACCCATGCTCACAGAGGGGGTATCAAGACAGAATATCCTCCCCCCCCCCCCCCCCAAAAAAAAAATCTCTATTTTTATGATTCGGTTTCTAATTTGTTTTTATTTTACCTGCAATGGGAGGAGTTTGACCCCCCCCCCCCTACTTATACGTGCCTGTGGTAGTGGGAGGAAGTTGGGGTTCAAAATGTTTCCTTTGTTCGACAATGCAGTAAAACAATTGACTTTTAACTTAGTTTTAAAAAGTGCAATATTAAAAAAGTGCGGGGGCAACATCCAAAAAAAGTGCGGGGGCAACCGCCCCCCCTTGCCCCCCCGAATCGCCGCCACTGTTTGGAAGGACGACTTTATATAGAATACTACGAATTGATACTACTTATTTTCGGACAAAAAACAATTTAATCCTAATTGTACAATAAAAAAAAACGTAGTTTTTTTTTAAAAAAAATTTGCGTGTGCGGGGGAGGTGGGATTACATTTCTTACCTTAAATTCTTCAATAAATAGTTGCAATTTAACATGTTTTTTTTGTTATTTATAATTTAAATATAATTATGTATTTTACTTGTATATTTGTCTGTTTTTATGTAGATGCACAATAAGCGTAGTTCTTTTAATTGTTATTTTGTATATTTCAATAAGAAAATATGAACAATAAAACCTTAGAAATGTAAAGAGATTCGTTTCTTAGAGCATTGAACACAAACAAAAGGATATTTTCGTTTCGTTAATGCAAGGAAAATATTTAATGCACATTGTTTGAAAATAAGTAAATACCTACATAACTTATGTTTAGTAGTTCAATACCGACGGAACACTCTATCGCCGAAAAGAAGAAACTGCGCCAATTTCGGAACTTCTGCATGTAGGGTGTGGCAGCGCTAAAACCACGTGATGGGCATCGGTTCTTATGTGTGTTGAGAACGCGGTCTTTCCAGAGCCTGACATGGAGAGCGCTCTCTATTATATTTGGATGGTATTATGCAAAAAGGAGTTAACCCACAAAACATAAAAAAATGAGTTATCCAACTCTGATGGTAAAATATGTTGCTTTCTACATTAAGCAAAAATGATTTAAGCCCTATCAGCGTTTCAAGGACTAATACAGATAACATTTTAACCCACAATCCTTGAATCTTGGCCAGAGTTTGTTGACTTTAAAGCCCATTATCTCAAAATCAGGTTTTTGTGGGTTGAGTCGTTTTTGCATAACACCATCCATTTATACTCTTTGGTTGTGCAACGACACAGCTACGTTTTTTTACTTTGTTAACTAGCATTTTTTTTTGGCAATAGAAAATAAGGTATCGTTGATTGATTAATTGAATTAACTTCACACTAGAACTACACAATTGACAATTGGCTATGCATCTATTCCGTACCAAAGACTTTTGAACACTACCTGCTAATTTTGAACAGAGTAATCAAAGCAAAGATTTTGTCACGCTGCTTTCCTAAAGTTGTTCGTTGACCCCTTCGCACCCCCCCCCCCCCACTTTAAAAAAAAATCTGGTTTCGTAAATAATCAACCGCCATCTAATAACAAGAAACGGCTTAAAAAGATTTTTAAAAGAACAAAAACAAAAAAATAACAGTTCCTCAAAAAGAACGTAAATGTACCTTTCCCCTACATTCCTGCGATAATCAACTGCAAGTTAGAATGTAATCCCCTGGTCCATCTCTCACGCACGTTTAATAGCGGCTTCCAGATCTCGCATTAGAATCCTTTTATTCATGCACGATCCTTGCCAATTAAAAGGCAATAAAAGAAGGCAAAAAGGAAAAAGAAATGCGAGATGTAAACAGAAGAAACCAGATCACGAAAGTTCTTTTTCCTGTTACAAATACCTCCGCGGATTTTTTTTTTTATTTACCATTTTCGGTCACGCCCCCACGCTATTTATTGCTAATTGAGTGTGTGTATCTCTTTCTTCGTTTTCATTTACCTGTCTTACCGTTAAGCAGAAAAGTGTTATTATGAAATGACTATTTTACAACTCCGGATAGCTTTGGAGAAAGGGGATCTTTTCAGGGCCTTTCAAGGATGCATAAAATAAGTATTTAATAAAAAAATAGATCACCGAAAAAAAAGATAGTTTAATAGTTCAAGCACTCTGTTCAGTCATTTGGTGGAAAATCTACTCAAACACATTCTTTGAAACTACAAAAAATTTTAAATGTCAAACAAACAGCATTAAGAAAATTTTGTAAAACAGTAGCGATAAGAAACTGTTTTTGAATTTCACTCCAATGTTTTCTCTGAAAAGTAAAATCAACTTTCTTCCTTCCTAGAATCAAAAAAGTGGCGTTAAATAGGCCTTAACGGCAAGAGAAATTCTCAATACGTTATGCGTAGCGTAATACCTTAAACTGAGGATACTTGGACCCAAAGCAAAAAAAACTGTTTTAAATCACCCCAACATGTTACTAACTGTTGGTTAAATCACTAAATGTTTAAGAAATGGGAACCACTTCCACATTTTCATGACACCTTCCACAGGTGTGATTTAAAACATGTTTTTGTATGGGCCTAAGTAACCCCAGTTTACGGTAATGTTATTGTCAAACATCAGAAACCGATGTGTGTGTATTATGGCGTGCAGACACAGCCGGTTAAACAGTCTCATCCACTGCTTAAAGAACCAGACAGTTCCAATTTTCAAAATTGTTCAGGATGAACAAAATATAAGCAAGTTTCTTGCAGCGTATAATACAAAAATACAGCTCCTTTCCCTGTATATCTCTCTCTAGCCATTGCTTAGAGGTGTTTGGTTCTTGCATTAATCAATAGAGTATATTTTTTTATAGGAATAAGTGAAAAAGTATAAATCAGAAAAAAGTGGAACTGTCTGATTCTTGCGCCCACGTCTTCAATTGAACTCATGTTCGAAAGATTATAACTAAATTCTAAGCGGTACCGTTTTTTAACTTTAGTGATGAACTCCGACATACAATTCGCCTTTTGACATATTGCGAATTTTTCATACAGTTCCCATCGGATCCTATTTAGCCTCACCCATTTGATTCTAAAAACAACAATTATGCAAAACAAAAATTGAGAAGCCATGTTAGTAATACGTGACATAGAAAAACAGACACTTATCATAGTTGCTTTTTACATAATTTTGAAATATGTCAAACAATTCTCGGATATCCTGTAGATTTTTGCATGCAAAACCTTAACCTTCACTGCTGCGATGGGTCTCAGAAGACCCATACCAGAAAATGTCATCTAAATACAGTTAGAACCTAAACATCCTTAACTAGACGGCAATTCATCCGGACCCTAACCTCCTGACCACCTTTAGGGGGATTTTCAGTCACCAAATTTCACCACGTGTCAAGAACGAAAGCATTTGGTTTGGGAAGCCCGCATTCGAACAGATTATGGCACGTGTATATCAATTCCTTTCTTGTCAAATAAAATCAGTGGACAGAAGTTATAGCAATTTTTAGATTATATAATAGTACAGCCGCGGAAAAGAAGAACCACGGCTAACGGCAAAACATTTTCTACCAGCGTCCTTCATTTCGAAGTCTCACTCATACTTTGTCCAATGTGGAAGTAGCCCCTCAAATAAGATAGATACATATCGTCTAATATCTATGCATATAAATGTAGGAAATTAACGAAAATTTATATATAGATTATTTTGAGGGCGGGGAACATTTCTGCGCTATCAAAAGTAGGTGTTGCTATTGAAAATTTTAAAGTTGGTGCGGATTCGAGTATGAAGATAGTCCCCTATGCAAATTTTTTGTATATCAATGTAGAGTAGACTTTATTCCCTACAAAATGGTATATTAAGTTTAGCTCTACTATAAAAACTAACGAAATAATCATCGGTGGTTCGTTTTTTTTTTCCGCGGCTGTACATAAAAGCTGCTTTAAAAAATTTCATATTAATTATTTAATTTCCTGAATATTAAAAAAATCCAGGTCTCTGGGAGGTATTTTTCATGCACACTATTTTTTTCAATAAGAAAAATGTGTGCAATAAAGGTTAAACTACTTTCACATTTCAGCTCACTACAAGGATACAGCAGAGTCCTGTGAAGATCTCTCCCAGCTCGGGTTTTCTAGTCCGAGCACCTACGTAACAAAGGTCGGAGACGAAGAGAAACTCATGAACTGTTTCAGTGGAGAAGGTGAATATAAGGCATTTTGTATTATCAGTGGAATTGCGTTGCATAGCTGCAATAGTAGACATATCCAAAAAAGAATTTAAACAATTGACGTAACGCTGCACGTTCACTATTGCATATACTATATCCCTTACTTTCCAACATATAAATTTAGTTCAAATTGCTATTTTTTAAAGCTTACTAGCATCTATGGGATACGAGCGTGTATTATAAAAGGAAAGAAAATATTAGAGCATTAAAAGAAAGTAACTAGTATCGGTCAAGTAAATTTAAAGTTACAAGCGTTCATATTTATTAGACATGTAATACAATTTACATATTTTTATGAAATAAAAGTTATGTGTGAGAAGCAAATATTAAAAACGTGTTTTGTAACGTTAAGGGGATTCGTATTAAAATGAAAATAATTTTTCTCTAATGCATTGAATAATATACAGATTACAATCTTTGCAAACTATTTTTAAGGGGACAAAAATAATGCTCAGGATAATTAAAATAGTTTTAGTCTGTGGAATATTCAGAGGCAAATTTAGGGATGTAATGATCTAGTTTTTAGAAATTTTGGATAAAAATATTTCGAATGTTTGCTACTCATTTAAAATTGAAAACACGAAAATATCCTTTGTTGGAGATGTCTACTTTTGCAATTTATACGCCAAAATTAGTATGCATGCGGTTTGCATGGGAATGCATTGCAGAAAAAAATCGGAGACGAGTGATACAAGTAGAGTTTTAAAGCAGCAGGCGAGATAGTACACTAAAAACGAGATTCGTCTATTTCAGTAATTAGTTCAAATGCCCACATGGGGTATTAAACACCTACATCTCCCTGTTCAAACCACATAGCCTAACATATCTCTTCCAGACACCTTGGAACCAGATAATATTTTGGACACCAACGTTGAATCTTAGAACATTAAAAAGACAGTCCGATTAAGACCATTCGAATATTCGAAAAACCGAAGAATTGAAGCATCTACGTTGGAATCGCTGTCTACTAACACTTAAGAAATATTCACATATCATAAATAAGAAAAACATAGGAGATACGATCCCTACTCGCTATTGTCAAATCCTCACGATCTGTAATTTCACCGTCTAAACTGATTAATTCAAAAGGCAACAAATCATAGTTAAAGCGTATAAGAAGCTAAAGTAACTAATTGTATTTCAGAATTGAGAAAACTAAAAATTGTTTTCTAAGAATTGAACAAATATAATTAATTGGGTCTTTCAGAATTTACACCTTACGAGAATTCAGAAACCGATGGATCCAGAAGTATATATTTTTAAAAAGTTCATTTAAGTAGAATAATTGTTGTTATTGACATCAAAATTAGTGTACTTTTAAGTATAATTTTCATTAATTAAAAGTATAAAAGTTTTTTTTCGCTTATTTTACTCTTTCAGACATTTGTTTCTTAAACAACCACCCCATTTCCACTCCGTTGTTTACTTCAAATAAATGATCATAATTTAACATAGATAATCATTTATATTAATCAAAATTTATACAAAATATTAACTTAAATATTATTTGTATTAATAGAAGTCTATAACAACTGTCTGGTTTAATACAAAGAGGATAAATTAAGTTATTTTTAGTTTGTATTATTCAATGAGAAATTTTCAGTTATAACGTTGAACTGGAAATCCCCGAATATACTACATAGTTATAAGTAAATCTAATAAAATTTATATAAAAAATATTTAAAATACAATGTTAAAAGTGCAATCGTATATATTGAGAGACCTCCTTTGATTTATAACTCCTATTTGCTATATCATGACAGCTCATTCAGTTGTACTAAAAATGTGATATTTTTATTATCATTTGTAGATATTTATCATATTTTTATTTTCAGAAGATTACGGAAACTCCATTTTGTGAGAGAAAAGATATATATTTTTAAATTTATTAATTAACTATAACTAGGTAATTATTACTTTTGCAGTAACCATTTTAGTGAAGAACCCACAAATTAAAAGATTTTATTGATATGCTCTTATGGTAAGATCTAGCCCCATGAATATCCCTATTCAATTAGATAATCATTTTAGTCTCAAAAATACATGTTCTTATATTTTATGCAAATGTACATTTTTCATAAATTTGAATTTATAGTTATTTATATTTTACAATATTAATTTTGGTCTATTCAATCCTATATTGATAATTTATTACCACACTAAATCTTGTTATTTTAATTCGAATGAAATGTTTAAACAATTGAAATATAAGTTTTTACTTAATAATTCAATAATTTTATGTATTCCAGCTATTAATAATGCATATTCGTAATTGACTTGTATATCATCATATTTTCTACACAACATTTGGCATTACAATGGTTTTTATTGTTATTATATTGATTTTATATGTATTATATTTTTTAATATACATTGAATTTTAAATTTTATACATGTAATATATATCTTGTGTATAATTAAATGCTATAGTCATGTAAGAATCACATGGCAATTTCCTTACTTCATAAGATAATTTAGAACTCTGACAAGACAGATATTGGAGTATCTCTCTCTGTATGCAATCTATTCTTAATTTTTTGAAGTAAGTATTCATATTTCATTCAACGTAACTTTAATAATAATCCGATTATATTTTAAAATACAAAGGAACTAAAATGGGTACTTTAAAATAGTTCTTTTTTTTCATTCGTCTTTTCATACAGAAACTTTCCATTAATTATATTTAAAAAGACGTTTTAAATAAAATACATATACGACTTCGAATCAGGATTAGTAATACGAAATTCACAAAGTGTGTGAAATGAGTAATTCACAAAGGGTGGTTTATATAATTTTTTTAATAAATATATTGTTTTACTCTTTCGATATCCTAAATGGTATTGATAGAAAATTACGTGGATAAAGTTCCGATAAATCGATAATATTTCATTCAAAATATCGATATTCCACGTATGAGAGACATGTTAAAATATAGATTAGACTCAGAATTATCTTCTTTGCTTTGATGTTTACAATTAATACGACATTAATATTATTGCAGTTGTTTTAGAGTATATATATATATATATATATATATAAAATAAATTCAAATACAATATTTTTTAAGAAAAAATCTTTTAGTATTAATTATTAGCTTTAACTGTAGAAAATAAAGTTGCCATCATCTTTTGCTTTTTCTTGAAATTCTAGATATTTCAATTTCATTCAACAACGCATATGTTAAATATCATTTCGGGACACATTTTTTTCCGGTAATATTTTTTTAATTACGTTTATCCCATTTTGACACACAATGTGATATTTATTGTATAACTTAAAGTAGATCAACGGTTTCCAACCGGTGGTCCGTAGATCCACTGTTGAATTCCATAAATGTTTTCCTCCTACTTTTCCAAAATCGAATGTTAGCTTTAACTTATTCCTTTTAAAATTTAAATAATCTAAATCGAAAATCAAAATGTGTGTGTTATAAAGGAAATAAAATTGTATCCTCATTTTAATTGTATCAAGTGCTTATTATAGAAGTTAACCAAAATTGAAAACGATATTGCTCCTTGTTTCCTTGATAAGACATATTACGTTAAAAACTGTAGACTTTTTTATTAAATAAATATATTTACAAAATTCTTACGTTTTATCAACGAGATATATTAAATACATAAATTATATTAGCACCTAAAAGTTCATTTTTAATGCTGTTAGGAGGTGGTCCACAACTGTACGAATATTCGATTTAGTGACAGTGGTCCGTTTTCATCTATAATTTGGGAACCACTGCAGTAGAGGAATCATTACTTGTGATATTTAATCACTCTGAATTAATTTTTCGAGTTTGAAATTTCAAACTAAGTAATGAAAAGATTCTATATTTCCAATCCGATACTCGAACATTTCTTTCGATACCAAAAGACCGCTACTTCTATAATACCAACATAAAGTATCCATATCAACAGATTCGTAATTCGTATCAGCAGCTATAAAACTACGACTTCGTGTTTTCAGGCTATGTGCCGCACGGCAGAAACATGGTCAATTAGCGAAAAAGGTTGCTCTTGATCCAGTGATAATAATTTATTACCCTGTTTTAGTAACTCTTATTTCTGTTTGTTTCCTCTTTGCTAGAATTCTAGTACTTTCTCTTTTTTTTCACAAACCAATTGCACACTTTCCATTCTCATACCTGCGCCTTCGCAACGATCGGATTAAGTTCGAAAAATATTTTACACGCTTTAACGTGAGCTTGCGTTGATAAAAAGAATTTATGAGTTTTTTTGCTGTTGGCCTATTACCTGAAGGGATTAGCACTGTTTAAAATATTGCATCTAATCGTATATGGAAGGGAAGTAACCCAGTTTATTAATGCAATTTTAATCTTAAAAAGCCTAGATATATTTCTACACTGGAAATTGTGTTTCTGCACTGCACAGGATAGTCACAAATAGTTGGACGATGGTCAATGTTTGGCCATTTAACTGCACATAATAAACCTTTTTTTTTTGCTGTACTTTAACTACTTTGTTTGTTTCAACTAAATCTAAGCGACTCGTTTAAAATGTAAGCGAAGTAGTTGGGCAAAAATAATGCTTTATTATGACAATACAGCTAAATGTGATACAGCTAAGCAATCGCAGTCGCACAACAATTTCTGACCATCCTGTATTATTTAACTAGATGTTAATTTTATATAAAAGACATTTTAATATTTATTTTGTAATAAAATTTAGAAATAAAATTGCGCAACTGTTTCAATTCTGCATGCCAATTGTAATTAACAATATTTTTTTTACATTTTTATAAAAAATATTAAATATTTTTTTATTATTATTTTAGGTAACCAAGCTTTGAAGAAAAGAAAATTCTATATACTTTATTGAAAAGGAACAGTACTTCCTAATAATTTTATACGCGGAATAAAATCAAAATGCAAATAAAAATCATTAACTCCACTTCAAATTTTATATTTGAAAATCTTAGTATGTTAATATGCCAACATTTTATAAATATGTGTATATTTCTCATAAAATAATATTTAAAAATGGATCATTTGTGTTTATTCTTTCTAATCTACTAAACTATTATTCTTATATTCAATCATTTAACCCTTTGCATTCGTGGAACATGTCTGATATTTAAGTTCTTTTTATGGAACAGTTAAATCCTGGTCCTGTTCTTTTAAACTTAACTTTAGTTTGATATTTTGGTTTCATAGTAAAATCTTTTGTAAGTCGCCACTTTCCACTCCACAGAAATTTCACACAACTGATTTAAACTACCAACTAGTGAAATGGAGTTGTAGAACTCGTCATTCTCTTCAATTCTCACCGCGATTCGTCGATTAGAAATAAAGTGACAACGTTTGAACAGGCCAGCATATGCCCGAAATATGACAAATTTCCATCTCTTAACGCGGTACAAAGGACAGAAGGGGGAGATTATTAGTAGCCAACCGGGTAAAAGCGACCTATCTTCCTGTACATGATGGTAAGTATCCATAAGCTGATTCTTCCTGGAGTTATAGGGCTTTGAAATATCAATACTTTTTATGTCTCGCAAGTTTCTGCCAATGACCGCTCGCTGTACCCGAACCGATTTTAAAGACGTTCACGTAAAAAAAAAAAGAGTATCCATCACGCAGTCTTCAAAGACTTTCCCCAACACCCGCAATTACAAAGACAAATTGCAAACAACCCTCCTATCCGGAAACCACCATCCAGCATATCCCTTAACAATCCCGCCTTTCACCGAAACCTTCCAGGCAACGCATCACGTACGAGCAAACCCAATGACACCCCCCAAGAGCAAAAGGTAACAATGAAGAAACGCACCACAAAGACAATACTCTTTATACGATATACAACAATAACTAAACTTTCTTGCGGGTTTCTTTTGTCGTAAAAAGGGGAGACCCACTGATTTGCGGCCTCTAACCTGTTATTAGAGAAAGTTCTTGGATACAAAAAGGCCTGTTATTAGTTCCGTTGTCGCTGAATGGACTTGCAGATGGATGCGTGCACTCTGTTATGCATCGGACGATGGGGTTTTAATACAATGTAACAAAGTGAATTTTTTTTTTATAAATTGGAGCCACTACTGTGTCGCAGAATACAAAATAGGGTCAATAGAGGAAGTGTGCTCTTCGGGAAGTTGAAGAACTAAGTGGGTGATATGTAACTTTTAAATAATTTCAGGGGAGATATTTAGGCTTCATCTTGATTAAGCAGTATAATTTTGGTCAGCATATCTTAAATAAGATAATGTTTTTTTAAGCGGGTTCAACATAGGGCTACGAAATTGGTTCAGGGTACTTTAGGAAGGAGGGGTACTTAGGAATGTACTTAGGAATGAACTACAGAGATAGACTTAAGAATTATGAGCGTTTATACAATCAAAAGAGATTTAAATGAGATCTTATTCAGCTACTTAAATTTATCAAATTGGATTATGTTAAGAGCATGAAATGTAATACAGCCAACGGCACTGGAGATCAAGTTATACAAATCACAACTTAATCGGAATGGTAGAAAACATTATCAATATATGTATTTATAAAAACGATTCGTATATGTATTTATAAAAACGATTCGTGTATGTATTTATAAAAAGTATTCGTATATGTATTTATAAAAATTACTCCATTATTCGTATATGAATTTATAAGAATTTATAAATATTTTTAATTATATATAAATTTATAAAATTTTATTATGTTGACTAAACACACTGTTAAAAATATTAAATTTAATACATAATATTTTCTTTTTATTTTAATCGGAAAAACTGAGAATGAATTCCGCACATGAAGAGATACCGCCATTTTAATGGTTCCTTTTATAAGTTAGGCATAGCAATCAAGAAATTAAAAAATTCGCTTTACAAGTATATAAAGGCTAGTTCACAAGTGAGAATTTTTCACTATCTGACAGTTATTCGAAATTATTCTTATCGTGAAACAACTGTCCGATTCCTGTGATCTTAGAAAGGCGAAAGTCATCTAATGCTTCTCCATAACCAAATCGTATCTGTGGTAAACGTTCGACATGTTTCTTCAGATAATTTACAAACTCTGAGAGAGTAAATAATTCTCAAGTCTAAGCCGTGCTTAAGGCTATTTTTATCAGTGAAAATCCAAATAAAATCTGTTCAGAGTATCAAACAGATATTTGGACAACAAATACATAAAAAATATGTATAGTTTTAGCTACTAAATAGTTCAAGCTCATAGTTTAAACAATACCAAAGATATTTCATGTTCTATTGCAGGCAAACTACTGGTGATTCTTTAAAAATTAATTTACGTGTTCTAATTTCAAGTTCTAAAATCTTTTTTTAAAATCTGCAATCTTTTAGATCTTTTGAAAAATAACAAAGGGTTCATGAAATCATACATATTCAACAACCAACAGACAAGCAACCTCTCTCTTAAATTTACGTCCAATCGGGCACCCATTTCCATTCAATTTCTAAGCAATAATCATAAACCCGCAAACATCAAATCAGCCATTTTTTTTGGTCGCCGTCTATAACTGTCGCCAATTAGGAGCATCATCGGCGATCGTATCCGATCTAAACACACGGAGGATGCCCATTAACGTGGCTCTAATCCCGCATTAACGACTTGTAACCGATGATCAGATGTTTAAAAAAAGACGCCAAGAACAAAAGACCCTTTCAGTCATTAACTCAACAAAGAAACTTTCGAGTAATCATAATGAAATGAAGTCGCTTTTTTTAGAGCTTTGGTTAGGGCGGACGTCGTAATAAGTGTGTTAAGTGAAGATGAAGAGGATTGGTATTCATGTCGGACGACGCATTGTTAATCTATTTGCATAACCTTCGATTATGAAGCTTTACTTATTAAGGGTTAGTATACTTATTGATTAGCCTACTTTCTGAGGGTTAGTATACTTATTAGTTAGCCTACTTATTAGAGGGTTTTGATTAGGTCATCTAGTTATCAGAATTGGAGCCCCAGTTGCTCAGTTGGTAAGGCGTTCAGCTACTGATCAGAGGATTGGTGGTTCGAATCCGGGAAATGGACTTGACATAGAAAAGTAAAAAAGTAGTGATTTTGCGATCGGAGGGTTGCCAGCTTCGCTACAAAAATACTAGAAAGTCGTCCAGAATATCCAACAAATTATACTGGCGTGTATACGGGACTGGTGCACGATAAATCTGATCGGGGTCCAAAGTCCCGACGTCTATTGAAGGCGTTGGGTGCCAGTTCAGGTGTTTCCTCGTCATCTGACCATGGTTCTAAAATAACGAGGTGCATGTATGAATGTGTGTGTGAATGTGTTCCCGGGTCTTTCCTTCGAGATTGACCCCGAACCGTCGCCAATAGCCTACTGTGCAGCTCTAGTGCGACGTTAATTAATAAAACCAAACCAAACATAAATGGTAGCACTACCTACCAATAGCTCTTTTAAAAACTACTCGGAAACTAATTATTTTTAAATGCATTTTTAAAAAAACACGTTGATATTCATGATACAAAATTACGATTAGTCATTGCTCCGAGAAATTTCTTTGTTTATATATACCACACATATTAAGATCTGCTGGAACTACGTATCCCGAAGGAAAGACCCTGGAACACTGACTTGAAATTTTGAACCATATAGTTAGATAACTATGACAACACTTGAGGTGGTACCCCAAATAACCTCAGTTGGCGTGAGAACATTGGATATTCATTATACAAAAGTACGATTAGTCACTGCTCCAAGAAATTCTTTTTTATATATATACCACACATATTAAGATCTACTGGAACTACATATCCCGAAGGAAAGACCCTGGAACACTGACTTGAAATTTTGAACCATATAGTTAGATAACTATGACAACACTTGAGGTGGTACCCCAAATAACCTCAGTTGGCGTGAGAACATTGGACCACGATGAATTTAACGTACTTCATTTCCCTCTATAGGACAGTTAATTATTGGTAGGAGAAAGAAACGAATCTGACAATCCTCCGATTACCAGATAGCTACACACATGCAAGGAATCGTACCCGCTTGTACACGAGACCGGCTCTCCATGTATAAGTAGAGAAAAAAATACAGACCATTCAAATAAAAAATATATTGTTAAATTTGTATTTTCCAATAACAGTTTTAAAAAAATTCAGAAGTCTTCTAAAAAATGCACAATTCCACTGACGTGTATACGGGATTGGTGCACATTAAATCCTTTCGCGGTAAATGCCAATGTCCTGACGCCTATTGAGGTATAGTCGGGTGCCATCTCAAGTGTTATCCTCGCCATCTGACCATAGTTAAAAAATACGGGGCAGTATTATCTGGTCTTTCTTTCGAGATAGACTCCGAACCAGTATGCAGCTCTAGTGCGACGATAATTCAAACAATCAACCAAACTATAAAGGGTTAATTAATAAATTTAATCAAAGGAATACAACTTACAGCTCGTGACTTTTCCCGTCGCTTTTGTATGATAAACGCTTTTGTAAAGAAATAAAAGAGAATATTTGTTCATAAAAGGATTAAACGTGTGAACAGTTGAACAATTGAGATTATGTGAATTTGATTGAAGTTGTACTACAGCTTAACAATCATGATATTGGTGACGCAATGGTTCCAGGTTGGTTAATAAAATAACATCGCACTAGAATTATAAAAAGAGCTATTAGGAATAATTCCTTTGGACTTCGACAAATTTGGTGGCCAACCCATTGGTAGAGTATTCGACTCATGATAACTGGATTGTGGAATTATCCAATATTGTATCTGGTTCAAAAAATACGAGGCAATGTTCTTGGGTTTGGTTTTGTTAATTAACGTCGCACTAGAGCTGCACAGTGGACTATTGGCGGTGGTTCGGGGCCTATCTCGAAGGAAAGACCCCCGGGAACGATGCCTCGTATTTTTGAACCATGGTCAAATGACGAGGACAACACCTGAGCTGGCACCCAACGCCTTCAATAGACATCGGGACTTTGGACCCAAATCAGATTTATCGTGCACCAGTCCCGTATACACACCGTTAATTTTTGCGGATATTCTGGTCGCAACCCTCCGATCACAAGATCACTACTTTTTTTTGTCAAGTCCATCGCACGGGTTCGAACCACCAATCCTCGCATTAGTAGCTGAACGCCTTAACCGCTCGGCCACGGAAGCCTCCGATCCTGTGCGACGGACTTGACAAGAAAAAGTAAAAAAGTAGTGATATTGTGATCGGAGGGTTGTCAGCTTCGCTACAAAACACTAGAAAAGTCGTCCAGAACATCCACAAAAATTATCGGTTTGTATACGGGACTGGTGCACGATAAATCTGATCTGGGTCCAAAATTCCGACGTATATTGAAGGCGTTGGGTGCCAGCTCAGGTGTTGTCCTCGTCATATGACCATGGTTGAAAACTAAGAGGCATCGTTCCCGGGTCTTTCATTCGAGATAGGCACCAAACCGTCGCCTATAGCCCACTGTGCAGCTCTACTGAAACGTTAATCAAACAACTTCGAACCTAGTCGTACACAAAATAATTACATTGTGAGGGTTGGTTGATTAAATAACGTCGCAGTAGAGATGAACAATGGTTCATTGGAGATGGTTCGGGATATATCCCAAAGTTTAATTTCCTTTCGTTTGGTTAATTAACGGGGCACTAGAGCACAATGGCCCGGGAACAATGCCTCGTATTATTCAACCAAGTATTATTTTTTTACTCGTCAGATGACGTAGACAACACTAGAGCTGGCACCCGACGCAACCTCAATAGGAGTCACGACATTGGACCCCGATCAGATGTAACGTGCACCAATCGCAAATACACTCCTTAAAAGTTGGAGGTAAGTTCAAACGAAGTATTGTTACTTCGCAGCGAATCTGGCAATCTTCCTACCAAAACTTCACTGCATTTTAACATTTTTGTCAAGTCTTTTGTATCAGCCGTATTCGAACTCGCAACCCTATGGTTGATAACCGACGTCGGTACCTCGGGGATATGTTCACCACAGATATATCCCAAAGAAAAGACCCATTGAACACTTTTTCGTAAGTCTGGACTATGGTCAGTTAATGAAGATAATACCGACAGTTTTACAGTGCACAAGTCCCCTCTACACGGTGGATGTTTCTTAACGGACGAAGAGGAACAAGACTGCCCACTTGCCGATAAAGAATTCGCTGCACTCCCAAGTCGAAATTCGAACACAACCCTCCATCAGTTATGAGTCCGATACTTTTAATGCCTCAGCCACCCACGTTCCCCATAGGACCCTGATGGAGTTTAATCACGTCGTGGCTCTAAAATGTCTTCACCGATAGTGGTGTGGATATTTAAGGGGAGGGGTATCACCATATGTTGTTTTCTTTTTTAAATATTGTTTAAAATTGCAAGGTTCGAGATAGGCCCCGAACCGTCGCCAATAGCCCACTGTGCAGCTGTAGTGCGACGTTAATTAACCAAACCAAAATTGCAAGGCAGTGTTCCCGGGTCTGTACTTCAGAATATATACCGAATCGTTGCCAAGCCCACTGTGCAACTCTAGGGCGCCGTCAATTATAGTCAACAAGCCAACCTTCGGGATGCATCCCAAACCGTTGACAATAGCCCATTGTGTGGATTTACGTCGAGGTCAATTCGACCAACCAACCAATATCATCAACTTATTTACATAAATTAAAAAATTTAAGTATAATTGAAGAAACTGAATCGAATTAAATCTCAATCTTTTAAATAAACGTCCCTTCGAACACACGAATCAGTACACTGCTTTCACCGAAACTAACGGACGCCATTTCTATTAACAGCAACCCGCAGGATTACTATGCATTCTCTGAACATGAAAGTCCACACTACCTTTGCTGAAGACTTGATGGTCTACCTCACCAAAAAAACTAAAATCGATTGGAAGCCGATGCCGTCCAAGGAAGAGGGAAATTGTGAATTCAATGACAGGATCGGGAACGTTGTCTTCTGCTTCCTGAAGTTCCACTGCAGTTCTCCCGAAGTCCTTCCAGAGGGTATGAACGGGATTGAAGAGATCGAAATCCACCTCTTCTGCAAGTTCTTCAAGTTCGGTTTCGACTTGTTCAACCTTCTCGACTACTGCGGACAGCTCTTTAGCACTGCAGCCCTCTTCCAGGTGAACGGCCACCCTCGGGCTCTTGACTTTTGCGTTGCCGCCATTGCGAGAACCTCCGCTACCGCCATGGACAGTACAGGGGCCAACTTCTGGAATAAACTGCGAGAGATTGCTGAAAATGTTAACTTTAGAAAGAATCCAAATTACGGTTTTAACTGGAATAGACGTCCGATGAATGGTGGAATGAATTGAGGATTCCTGCATTGTTAAACTTTAGCGTCTATTGAGCGTTGTACATGTACAATCTTCTCGACTAGTGGATTGAGAAAAATAACTTTCTACTGTTGTTAAATTGAGGCTCATTGCAAGTCCTTTTAAATCATGTGTATATACTATTTGCAGTTTTGTCTGTTTGCTCTAGTCTATTTTAAAGCCATTTTTACTCCTCGCTGCAATTTATTGGTTTTATTGAAGATAACTGTATATGTACACATAGATCGGCTACTTCAAATTTAAATAAAAAAAATTACTTTGTTAACATTGTAGCATTATTTGTTTTTCTATATTTACTTCTTAATGTAAAATAAAGTAGAATCGACGCAAGTCCAAGAAGCATATGCGGTAATAATCTAATATTCAACTAGTGAATAAGGTTTTCAGATTATTGTTGGTCGCTTCATGAAAGTTATATAACCATACCGCTCGAAACATTATGTAATAACGTAAAGGTTGCACACTAATATTACTATTAACGTTATTATTAAGGATAAGGTGATCGTAAATAATCATTGCGATGTGCATTTAATAATACCAGGAATGAAGTTTCTGCTGTTGGGTTGTCAGCTTCAGCTAAATTTTAAGGAAGGTGCATAGGAACTCGTCAAGATACGAATTATATTTATTAACATTAATTTTGACGAGAGACTGGTTCAGATTCGACTTGCTAACCGCGGTACAATTTAAATTAAAGATGAGTTTATGTAGATTTCTTTTGGAATAAACTCTCATCAAAGTTATTCCTCGCAGCATCGTCGAGGTGAGTTTCTCGAAGCACTCGGTCTGAAAGTTTTCAAGGATCTCTCGGTGTTGTGTAGCGCAAAGTGTTTTGTGAGGGCGCAAAAGTTCGCCCTGTGGGCGAGGGCCCCTATCCATTGATGAGTTCAGCTAAGGGTACATCTTGTTGGCTTGACCCCCGATTCGAAAAATCGTCTCAAGTCATCGATTGGAAGCAGGTGAGACTAAAGTGCCATACATTAAATTTATAGCACAGTCACAGAAAAGTCTGGTTCTTTAGTTGAACCCTGCATTCAACTATTTTATGATGGGGCTCCAAATAGAAAAATCTTTGACTTCTTGGCTTCTTCTCGAGTAGGGGACTGGGAAGTGGAGTGGCAAATATTGCCTCAACACACACCATGTGCCACGGTACACAAAGTTAATAAGTATAAAATGATTATCATAAAATGATTATCATAAAATGATATAAAAAAAGGATTAAAAATCTATTTGCATAGATTTTAAATCCTTTTTTTTTAGCACAACCATACAGGTATACAGGTACCACCGACTAAAATAGTCAATTCATTCTATCTGACAATTTTTGTCCTATCCGACAAAAAATATTCGAAGTAAATTCAATGTTGTAATAATTTATTGCAAAGTTAATTCAATATAAGGAGCAACTGATTGGAATAGTTACGCTTAAATGACGCTAGCAATAAAGCTATCACTATTCACAAGACGTATTCTACAATTTTTTTATTGAGCATTGTGTATATGTACCAAGCTAGACAATTTGCGCTGAAGGAATAGCCTACTCAGGGATAACCTAACTAGATCCTAAGGCCAGAGCCCGATTAAGACATGAAGCAAGTGAAACTTAGCATTTACTCTCAAATACCTAGAAACATCAATTATTACTTGCTTGGCATTAAAATAAAACACATTATAAATAATATATTAAAACGTATTAATAAGTAATGAGTATTTCTAATATTTTTTTATATTTTCTAATATTCAAACCAATTTAACTCAACAAGTAGCAAATTTTTTTTATTAATATTTGTAATGAAATTATTTTAAGGAAAATTTAGTAGAAAACTATATTAGGGGCGTTAAATATTTATATATAATATGTGTGATTTGGGGCCTCAAAAAGTTGAAAGTGTAAGCCTGGGATTCACATGCCTATTCAGTAAGTGCCTAAGGTCTATTCTACACGAACGAGTAAAACGCGCGCGATCTTCTCGGTGATTCTAGACCACATTATATGAATTCTCGAATCACCCAGAAGCTCGTGCGCGTTTTACTCGTTCGTGTAGTATGGGTCTAAAACAAAGGCTGAGATAGGTAAAAAAGACAACTGCACAAATCTATGGCTCTTGATTATGGGTTTTTACACACTTTTTTAGTCAAATTACTGACGTCTGAATTTGGAGTCTGGTAAGTTACCAGTTTTTTCCCAACCCAATAAGATGGGAATAATTAGTTTTGGATGGGAAATTGCTAGTTTCTAAATTGTATTTGGTACTTAAATTTTATTTAATGTTTGCTCAAGGCTTAAATAATTAATGTTTTTAATAAACAAGGCTTTGAGGAAATAGAAAAGTCCTATACTTTAACATTGAGAATTCAAAATGTAGGTGGTATGTAGAAAATAGCCTTAACTCTTAACTGATAAATGAATTTAATAAGGGATGCTCATTTATTACTCTACACAGCCTTTGGAAGTGTGTGGGTCTATCAAGAATTACATGTGAGAGAGGGATCCCAGTGGTTGTGTGACATACCAAAATTTCTAATTATAAAAATGTTGAAACCTTTTTTACAAAATTTTATATGTCACTTTTTACAGAAATCACTAACTTTTCAATGAGATGTTTGGTAAAGTACACAAAATGAAAGTATTAATGACTGTTTTCAAATGAAAAAAATTGTGGTATGACATGGGAGAAAAGGGTGTACAAAAGAATGAAAAATAATGCACAATAAATAATTTATCCTTTATATAAAAGTTTGGGAAAAGTTTATTTTAGAATTAATTTAAATTATCATTTTTTAGATATAGGGTTTTGTCACAAATCCTTAACCACCTGATGGATGTGTACATCTAGTTTTCCTAGTAATTAAGGAGAAATCTAAATTTATCTAATGATCTAAGTGATTTTCAAATTTAAAGCATTGGAATGATTTTTAAAATCATTCTCTAATGAAATTATTATTTTTTTTAATTAAAGAAATGTGTTGGAAATATAAATTATACTCTTCTGCAGTAAAAACAAACCTACAAATTTGACATTTCGGTCATGTCCGTCAGAGGGTTAAAAATAATTTTTATTTTGGAATTTGTAATCTACAGTTAAATTACAAAATGATAAATAAAGACTGCATATGAATTTGTCAAATATACATTTTAATTCTTTATAAAGGAGTTCCTTACATACAAATAATTATTATCTTGCAAATAAACAAATGGGTTAAATTAAGTATAAAGCACGCACTGCAAATTTTGAATGTTGTTCGCTAAGGCTATCGAGGTAAAAAGTAACAATGGCATCTGTTTTACAACCTTATCATTGAAATGCAGTCCAAGAAACTGCTTTGTTTTGATAATGATTGTTGAAGGTGTATATTTAACACTTGGGTTAATCTGTCTTATTGGGTACCCCTTTGGCGACTTTTCTAAAAATCCTATATTCGCAATGCTAGCACGTTGCTTGGCGACAAAAACATGTGTGGTTGTAGTGTTCCTGTTATGCGTTTTTCAAAGGGCGCCGCGCCCTGCCCTTTTTTTGTAAGTGCCGATGCGCCCTGCCCTTTTCAGAAGTGAAAAATGGGGTCAGGTTTACTGTACGGTCACCCTTGGCGCGATTTTTCCGCATTTGGCGATAATTTTTTTTAAATGGCAACCCCCCCTCCGAAACGACAAGGAATTGCAGCAACCCTACTGGACAACAGTCGCCAAAATGGCGACTTTTGGCGAGATTTTGAAAAAGTCGCCAAGGGTGACCGTACAGTAAACCTTTACCGAAAAATGTGCCCTGCCTTTTTTCAATATTTTCTTTGTGCCCTGTAATTAAAAAAAAATATTTTTCCGCAAAAACGTAGGTCTGTAGGATTGCCTTGGCATCCCAATCGTACCCTTAGCCCTTTTACATAACAAAAAGTGCCCTTTTTGACAAATCCCCCCTGCCCTTTTTTAAAACTATGTGAACACTAGTGGTTGCCAATCAAAGAACTCCATTTTCCCCAGATTTGGTGAAAAATAAGGGTGACCCAGTGAGTCAGATTAACCTACACTTTTACTACATAACTTCAGATTGACCAACATTTAACATGAATTTGGACACTGGATACATAATGATGCAACAATAGCAGTAAAGAAACAGTCAGTTCTTCAAATTGTTTTTTTCAATAACGAAATATTTTGAAAAATAAATTCACACTGAACCAGTATTGAAAACAAGTTATAGAAATTATTTCTCGACTGGTCCATCATTTTTCACCCAATCCAAGAAGCTTCCAGTGTATACGGATACATTTTGATATCCAAGGCCACGCAAAGTGTAATAAGCATCGGTGGCTCTTTTACCAGATCTGCATGAAATAACGAAATCGGTTTCTGCCTCCGGTTTCGATACACCGTACTTCGTTTGAAAGGATGAGCTATGCATCTTGAAGGCCTCCTTTACTTCTCCCAGGGGAACGTTCACCGAATTCGGGATTTTTCCATCTTCTTTAAGTTCCGAAGGTTCCCGTACATCTACAAGAATCTTTTCGCCGCCTGCAGTGACACCTTTCACGAATTCAAACGAAACCACTTTCACCGGGGTGTCGCCCATGTTTCGAATAAATCTTTGATTGTACAACGAGGAAATCAAAGACACGAGCGGCCGCTTGGATGAGAAATAGTTGAGCAGATTCCGCAAGGCCATAATATCGATTACAATCTAAAAGCAAAGCTGAACATAAAATCGAAAAAGTAAAAGAAACAAGAAATAGGTTTGTTTATATCATAAGTTCACATCAGTTCATTTTTGGTTATCATGTTGCCATACAAATAGGAACATGGAAGCAAAATATATATAAATAAATAATATCAAATCATATTATTTTGATTTTTTAAAAAGCATCAAACAATTTTTATAAGGAACTTATTTAGTTTTACATATTTTCATGTGATTTTGCAACATAAATTTCGATATACTTGAATGGTTGCTATCTCAGAGGTTGCCATCCGAAAATAATTAATATTGCTTGATTCTTGCTTGTTTACAATTTTCATACTTTTGTTCGGGATTGGGATGCGACCGCGTGGAATTTACACAATTAGTATTAAATTCTAAAATAAAGTACTTCATTTTAATTATGACGGAATTTGGTGAAAAATTTACGTTAAATGTGTCGATTAAAACATTTTTTAGAATTCCCATTTCGCTTTGTGATGAAAACTATGTTCTTCTAAATGATGGAACTAAGTCTGTTGTAAAGGTAAGTTCATGTAATAGCAATTAGTAGTTGACCGTCAAATCGAGTTTCCTAATTAAAATTACATAATATTCTGAGATTTCAGTTTTTCTTGGTAAAAAGCATAGGGGGCCATTCAGCAAAAATATTTTTTGATCGCCAATTTTTGTTGACAGAACATCTAACGTTATAATATATAAATTCATAGGTTAATTCATATCATGCAAGTGATTTAAAAATAGAAGTTGAATAATTTTCTGTTTCCAATCAATACTATGAATAAATACCTATTCCCAAATTATTATGGTGAAGTTTTTGAAATGAAGTAACTGGAAAGTTTGTCAAATTAGTGAATTAGTTCAACCATTAAATTAATGTTTTATTTGCCTTTCATATTAATTTATTTTAATTAAAACGAGGGGACTCTTCCGCCAAATCAATTTACGTAAACAAACTTGGCGTTGAAGATCTGCGGTTACCAGTGCGGAAATATCAATAAATAAATAGGAGGAGCAACTAGTAAATTAAACCAATCAGAGACACACAATGAAATATTATATCAAATTATGAAACCAATTGCAAATTGCTCAAACTATTGTAATTAATATTTAATTTTATTGACAAATTAATTGAATTAGCGTATGCATGTTTAACTTATTATGCAAATATTTGATTATGCACTAAAACATTTTATACAAATTTACCATATGTATGTGATGTCGCAAGTAGGAGAGCTAATTGTTGTAGATGAAACGAATAACATGTGCATGTTGTAATAACACATTATTCAAATATCGGGCATGGTTTGGGGCGATATTGATCAAATATCGGGCATTTGATCAATTTGAACTGATCATATTTGTTGATGTATTTTTTGACACCTTGTCGAATTTGCCCACTTATCCTTTACTTTAACCAAAATAAGCGCCATCTCTTGCACAGTGTTACCTACATTTACTAGACAGGACATTATTAAACTATTTTAATTTATAAAATTGGGTGATGTTGGAGGCGTAAAATTTAATACAGCCAATGGAACTAGAGGTCATGAGTATACAAGTTATACAAATTGCTACTTTACTTAATCAGGAATGTAGAAAGTATTATTTTTTAAATTACATAATAGATTTATTGAATGGTTTGCCTGAAGAAGAGGTTAATTTGTCAGGAGTAGATAGTTTTAAAATATAACTAGATCGTCATTGGAGGATTGTTAGGATGTGTTAAACTGAACCCACCTTGCTGGAAGAGTTTAACACATCCTAACAATTAACATCCAAGAGCCTGTAGTTGATCATCATTATTTGTATTCTATAATATACACTTGTAGATTAGATATTCTCCATTTTAAAAAATTTCTCTTTTTGAAACTGTTTTGGTTATATTTTTCTTTTTTCAACTTATAGCTTTTTTTTTTCTGTGAAAATTTGTATTGTTTATCGTTTTAAGAATTGAAGTCCAAAAAAAATATATTCTGTCATATCCAATATATAGTACACTGCCATATTTTTTTTATTATTTTGTTTTTAATTGTTCTATTTCAGTTGCTTACTTGTCTTTGCAGTTATCTAACTGAACATTTATTTAAATTGTAATTATGTAACTGAAACTTCGTTTAAATTGCAGTTATCTAATAGAAAACTGTTGCACTCTTGGACCCTGACTTATCCTCACTCTCTGACCTGTCCTGCTATTGTTGATAAGACTGATGAGTCAATCTACTGTATCATGGACAATAAGGTAAGAAAGCATCCTACTAACATCAGTTTTAACTAAATATTAATTGAATATTAAGTAAAATTGCCTGTTACAAAAACTTGAAGTTTAATGCAGATTTATCCTTTACATATAGGTTTTATTAAAATGGTCACTGGAAGATGATGATCTAAAGTTGAAAACAGCTAAAAAGGCTAAAGTAAGTATATTTTTTTTATGTTTTAATATTTTTTTAGGAGATGTTGTAGGCCCGTGTGTCGTGCAAATTTAATTTCTAACAAAAACTTAAATTAAACTAAAAAATTTAATTATTCATTAATTAATGATAAATAAGGGACATTGACTAAATGCAATTTGAAGATAACATTAGTTGCTAATTAATTTCGTGCCTTACAGAAAAATCATTGTGTGTTTTATTTAATATAAACTTTATTAGTAGTAATTTTTTTACTTTCTATTATGTCATGTTTGACCTATTTTAAAATACTTTTTTATAAATTAATTATCTTTCTTACTAAGTACAAACTTATGCAAGCTAGGTCCCTTCAATCAATGTTACTCAAAGGCTTTTAAAATTTAGTTATATTTCTTTCTACAGCCTAATGTGAGTTCAGTACTCATGGGATTTTTTATGTTTGGTCGTAAATTGACCACAACTATCAAAAATCAGTACATTCACCATATTCGTAAGTTACTAGTTTTATTTTATTTTTTAATTAAAACAAAATGCATTATTATAATAGATTTGCAAAAGTAATCAGTAATTTTGTAAGTTGGAACATTTTGAATGTTTTTGTATTTTAAATCATATTCATAGTTCTTGAAAAAATAAGCCCTGACTATACTTAAATTATTTTTAGGTAGAAAATGGATAAATTGTTTTTGACTCATTTCAGTGTGTTGATTAAAGAAATATTTAGTTTCAGGAAACACTATTTGCAGTGCTCCCATTGCATAAACAGCCTCCAATCCTTCTGTTTTCCTCTGGAAAAGTTCTCAAGTGCGAAGATTTAGAGTCAAACAGTATACCAATAGGTGAAGGATTCATTGGTAAAGGCGAAGACATTATTTGGGCGGACACAATCACAATAAAATCTGCTGTTCGGGTGGTTTGTGTCGGATTTTCTAAAAAAGTAATTGTTTTTCAAATTATTTTTACACAACCCATTTTTTTTTAAATGTTTGAGAATCATCTTTTTCTAACACCTTTTCATTTATTTTTCAGAATAAGTCTCATACATTGTATAACTTTACAGTGCTAAATGACAGTGTTTCTGGATACCATGCACAGCCTCTTTTGAATGGGACTGAAAAGTTAACAGACTTTTGTTTAAATAGACAAGCAAGTTCTTTCTACACAGTTTGTAAGTTTTACAAAAAAAAAATATAGATATTGTGATAATTAGTTATTAAAAATGTTTCTTTTTTTTCTCAAGTGATATTTGAGCTTTTTACCAACTTTACTATTCTTGGATACAACAGTACAGTTTTTTTTTTTTCTGTATAAATTAAAATAAAACTTTGGGAAATCTTCTAAGTTAATATCCATTCCCTCTTCCTGTTTTTTTTTTTAAAACTTTTTTTAAACCATAAAATATATCAGCAGACTGAAAATCATGCCATTAGAAAAGAATAATACTTTTTCAAAAAAATATCTTAATCACTGTAATAATTGCAGCAAATATATTACTCAGTGTTCACTCTAGGCGGTTTTTTAAGGGAGGCCCGCCCTTTTTAAATCTTGATAGCGCCCTCATGCCTTTTTGGGGAAAATGCTGCCCTCTTTTGAAAAAATTCTTCCCTTTTCGGTCAAGTATAAGTGCTCTTGTTCCCTAGCTTTTTTAATCAAGCACAAACGTCTTTGCTCTCCTAACTATCTTTAAAAAGAGGCATTGATCTTAAGGTTTTAAGTGTAAATCAGAATTAAATTTAGACAGAAGAAAAAAAACTTCTTTTTAACTACGCTAGTTGCGCATTCTCGATGAATATGTGGTAATTTCAAGCAAAGGGCATCCCCATGTGTTAACGGGTGGATTCTTCCACCTCAAACTTTTTTGGAAGTGCCCTTTTCCTGCCAATAGTGCCCTGCCCCTTTTTATTTCTAGAGTGTACACTGTATTACTAGTGTAAAAGATTTCCAATGCATAATTTCTTCTTTAACCTTCTGAGGTGTCATGTATATGTGCCCATTTACCACCAATTTTTGTACCAATACACACATATTTTTTTAATTAAATTCATAAAATTACTCTTTATAGAGAACTTTTTAAATTCTGTAAAACATATATTGGCAATACAAATTAAACTCTTCTTGCAGTGAAAACAAATTTAATTAAAATCTCCTTTGTAATTGGAGCGTAGTTTCATGAACTAGTTTGGGTCCTCTCACAGACCATTGTTTGAAAATCACTGCATTAGTGTAAATTAATGTTAATAAAATAAATACAAAAAGTGAAAAAGAACCGGAGGATTATTTATATATATATATATATATCAGTTTTAAATACCTTTTGCTACATATGTTTTTTCATTTATTTACAGGGTCATCTGGGACGGTATTGGATCATCGATTAGAAAGTCAAACGCACTCCAATCTGCTATCAATACCTGATACAAAGAATGAACCTGTACTCTCCATTGACTGCATAGATTCGAATCACATTGTACTATTTAGATCAAATCCAGATTTAAAAGGTTTGTTGTAATTTTTACTTTTGATTTATAATCTAATCACTTTTTTAAAGTGCAATGCCTTTGTTTTCAGCTAAAAGATTGCATACAATATACATTACTTGGAATACAGGATTGTAGGGTCTCAAATTCGATCATTGATTTTATACAGTTTTTACGATTAGCTTATAAAATTGTTTGGATATCACAGAGTTTTTTACTTTTCATAAAAATAATATTTGAAAAAAATTACCAATGTTTTACAGCAAATTAATCAGCAAGATTCATAAAAAAGAACAAAACACTTTGAAAAATATATTTTATAAAAAATTCTTATTCTATTTTTTTTTCTCCAAATGTTTTACAGTTAATGCAGGTATGATATAGAGAATTCTACATAATTGATATTTGAAATGTACATGTATGCATTGAGTAGAAGGGGATGACATACATTAAATCTACCTTGATCGAAATGTCTTCATGTTGTTTGAAGTGTGAAAGTGAGGTGTCAGCTCAGGTGCTGTCTCCTCCTTTCCAAAATTATGATGCAGTAATCTCTCATTTTAAGGTAGATAGCAAAAGCCATTGTGATGCTCTAGTGCAATGGTTCCCAACTTTTAGGTGGCCATAGTTAAAAAGTTAGACATTGCTTGGTCTACCTCTTTGTATTAACAAAGAAAATAAAGATATCACATGTTCATGTAGTTCAGATACTAAATTTTAATTGAAATATTAAATCAAGCTATAAGTTTAATAGTTAAAAAATCTATTTAACTTTTTCTTATTAGATTAAGCAATTTATGAAACCATGTGGGTTTATTTGATTTCATATAAAAATGGTATTTCATCAATTTCAATATTCTTGGATAATACAGCATACTCTTAAAAATATGGGTAAACATTAAATCTATAATTTCAAAGCAACAAGTTGAAGGTTTTCGTTTAGAGTATTTCCCCAAAAATACATATTAAATCCATACAATATTTTAGAAATGATCCCTACTTCAACAAAATATGAGAAATAATTGATTTCTGGTTAAAATTCAAAATAGTTAAGACAAAGAGAAAGGTCTAAAAATGGATGCCAATCCACACAAATTTTATTTATTTTATAAGAAAAAGTTGTGATCCTCTCATTTTTTAGATTATTTTAACATTAAAAAAGGATATATTCTCAAACAATTTTTTTTAAAGCTAAATTATCTTAAATTTAAACTTACACACATCATTTCAGACCCTCTCGTACCACAGGAGTAGTCCACGGGTTGGGATCCAGTGCTCTAGTGTTTGATTTATTTAAACAACCACACAAATTTCGTTTTTTGGTCAGTTCTAAATTATATGTAGTTTTGGCAAATTTAATTAAGAAATATGTATATATCTTATACATACTCTCTTCTTTAATTTGAAATTTTTCCCATGGGCTTAATGTATTTAATGGCCCATCACACAACCCCATTGTGTAGTATGATAACCAATAAGATAAAAACTCGTCTTATAGAACATTGCATTATAGAATTTTAAAATACGCAATAAAAATCCAAAAACTTTCAATTTCTGGGTTTATTTATATTTTATTGCACAGACTTTTTCATTCTCTGCTGATGAAGGGAGACGTATCTCCCGAAACATGTCCAGATTTGATGGATTTTTATTGCATATTTTAACGTTGTATTTGTATTTTAAGTTGATAACCAATGTTATTATTTTAATAAATTATAAAAAAATATATAATTACTAGGGATGAACCGGATAGTGGTTTTGTCAGATATCCGGCGCACATTACAAACCGGATATCGGATATCCGAACTGGATTTTGCCGGATATCCGATCGGATTTCCGGCAGTTTATTTTTTATGAAATTAACTTCTCATACACACTAGAAAAAACGGAAATCGGTCAAAAATTGAATTTTTTTTATTCTGTAATATTTCCCAATTCCTTATCTTTAAAGTGATACCAAAATTGAATAAACATTCAAAAATCTTTTTTATTTACAAAGGGTTATTCTAGGGTACTGCTATAAATGGTCGTATGTTTTGTACATTTTACACTTAATTTCTGAATAATTGTAATTTTACCATATGCCTTTTCATTCCAAACATGAAAACTCAAGTTTGCTTAAACTTTTGAGAAATTTATTTTTTAATTCAACTTTATATTAGTTGTGAGATGTGATGACCCTCCACCATAACTATTCGTTAAAATATAATTTTAAAGTTAAAAATTTGAAAAAAGTGGGTTTTTTAAAGTCTCTATTGGTTAAAGGGAGAATCTGCACACTGTGGTAGAATTTTCAGGAAAATACTTAAAGCAAGAACAAAGAAAATTAATCGCCGCAAAAAAAGTCTTCGATGTTTTATTCATCCGGATATCCGGCATGGAAAATCGGATATCCGGCACTTTACTTCCGGATATCGGATAGTTACTGGATAGTTAAAAAGCAGCCGGATACCGGATATCCGTTTCATCCCTAATAATTACATATTTCATTATATTTCTGTTTGTCATCTGATTTGATAGTAAACTATAATAGTATGTCCCATTCTTCCTTTCAGAGACTTATTTAGAGATGTGGGACATTAAATTTTCAGCTGTCAAAGCAAAGAAACAACTGAAATTGTGGCCACCGAGTTCTCCTCAGGTTATAATTCATAATTATTTTTTTATAAGTTATCGAAATTAATCTGTAGCTTTGATTTGTTAATAAAATTGTCTCTTGAATTTAACACCCTCAGAATTCATATTGGCTGGTGTTTTGAAGTTGAATTTATACTGGATATAAAAATGTTTTTAGTAACTTGTAAGTGTTATGTTATGTCTTGATATATGTTGTTTTTGAATAAGTAGATAAATATGTTTAAATAGAGCTAAGGAGTTTGAGGTAAAGGGTTATATTGCTTGTAACACTCTTTTGAAAAAAATTCGTTACAAATATTCTTTCGTTAACATTTGTATAATTCGTTGAAAATATACAAATTTAATTATTGAAAAATTATTATGCTTTAGTGTTTTTTATGTGCCTGCTTATATAACCAGCACAAAATATTAAATATTTTTTATTAGCATACCTTCTATATTTGACATTACTAAATTATCAAAAAATCAAAAACAATTTTTCTAAAAAATTTTATTGTTTTAAGCTGGACTAGCAAGAACCTGATGCTTTGCATCAATAATATCTATTTTGTCAAAATTGTAATAAATTCTATTGCTAATGACGATGCAGATCAGGGTGCGAAGAAACTCGGTGTATAACTATTTATGTTTATTTACATATGTCTTTGACGTCCTTGATTTCGACAGTTGATAACTTATACTTTAAAAAAAAATTACATTGGGCTTATCATATAAAGTACAACATAGAGTTTAGAGTGAATAAGAATTGTTTCTGGCTGGTCACAGTCCAGAAGCACATACAGCAGCGAAGGCCGACATCCCTCATCCCTTGGTATACAAAAATCTCAGGAACAAAAGGGTTAACAATAGTTTATACGACAAATCCTATTTTCCTCTGCACGGTAGTGGGTTGTTTATCGCCATAAACTGATTCCCTGCGAAGTTATGGGGCTAAAGTGTATTATCCCCATAGGCAGTTCCCCCCTGAATTTTTCAGTTTTTATGTTATGACTCCTTGCGGCAATGTACACGTTCTGACTTTAAAGATTCATTCGCTTAAAAATATTGCATAAAATTTGTGAAAATGTGAATTCTGTAAAAGTATTTGGAAAACATGTGTATGCCTAATGAGGTTTATTACTGAAAAATTCAGTTTTGAAATTTTTGAAGGAAAAATACAATTTTAAAGCAACATTAATAATAATGAGTTCAAGAATTGCCAAACCTTTTTTAAAGAAGAGTTTCAATTCATCGCCAATAGCTCTTTTTCTCGCTCAAGTCAGTTTCTTATAATTAAATAAAAATCAATAAAAAATTTAATTTTCGAGAAAAATAACAAAATGTTTAGAATTTAAAAAATTAGTCTGATTTTTAAGATCAATGTTAACATTGTCAAATATTTTTAGCATTAGAAAATGTAACATTAAAATCAAATGAATTGTAAAAAAAACTGGTATTACTGGAATGAAAAACATAAATGAAAAGATTTGAATTTTCCTCAATGATTTTTTGGTGTTTGCCAATGCAAATTGTGAAACTTTATTTAAAAACGTTTTTTTTTTTCAACTTTGTTGCAACTGTCAGAACTTTTAATTTTCTAAAAAATTGCAAGCTTATGTTCTGCATTATGTGCTGTACAATTGTAAAGTTTTATAGTATTTTGTTCCGTCATTTTAGAGTTATTTCGGAGCAATATATTTTTCATAGTATAAGAGGTTGTCATATTTTAATGGCAACAATTTCTGAAAGGACAGTATTGCCTTCCACTAATATGGTTAATTGAAATATTTGCTACTTGTTTTATTTTGATTGTTTACTCTTTAAGAAAAACATTATTTTCACTTCAGGTTTTTTTCACTCTGCAGAATATTATATTAAAGCTTTAATCTGATTTTATACATGAAGTGTTTATTATATGTTATAGTTATATGTTATTTTTTTTCTATTCATGCAGATGTTTGTATTAGGTTCCTCTGTATTCCTTTCCCAAGATGAGGAATTGATGGAAATCGCATTTCATGTTGAGAAGTCTACTCTAGCTAATGCAGTAGGCAAATCCATAGCAACTACACCCAAAACACAAGAATTTAATTGGAGTAAAGGAAAGGTGGGTATAAAAAATATACAATATTTGATTTTCCAAAGCTTGTACAAGTTGTTTCGATTTGTATGAAACCTTGTGAAAATTTTCGTTTCTTGAATGTTCATGCCACTTAAATGAATCTTCAAAATAATGTTAGAGAATATGTTTTCAAATGTAAAAAATGCCCTTTAAGATTAATTTAGTTTTAAAATCTCTGTAGGGTTGCATAATATTTTTTTAATTACACAAGAATATTTGTGAATGTCTACCACAATGTACATATTTTAATCTGTTTGTGTGGTTGTATGATTAGCTGTGCAGATTTCAATGGATTGTTTAAACAGTTTGCTGTTTTAACTATCAAAGGAGGAGCTTCAAGAACCTTAAAAAACAAATTCCTTCAAAAAATATGTTACTTAGTTGTTGATTTGTTTTATTTTGCTAAAAATTTGTTGCAGAAAATGCTTTTTTGCTGCTAAAATTATTAATATATTTTAATTCATGTTTTTTTATATGTTTTGATCTTTTCAAATGCCTGGCCAGCAAAAAAAAGTCAGCATAAAAACTTCATCAAAATTCAGAAATTGAAATTTTTTTCAGGTTGTATAAAAAATATCAAAACAAAAAAATTCTGAATTTTATTTTTTCCCTGGATACAACCTTTTAAAAATCTGTATTTTCTTTTGAATAGTTTCAGTGCTTCAAATTTGAAAGTTTTTTTTTTGCAGGCTTAAATGAAGTATATTGAAACAAAAACCTTTAATTTATTAGATATTCAACAAAAAAAAAGCATTTTCCTGTATACGAATTTGTTGTGTGTGGATTATTTAAAGTATTCAGGATGTATATTAGATAAAATCTTTACCTCTCTCAACTTATATTTTAAGACACAGAAAGTTTTTTAAAAATTATTAACATTCTATTTGAAAGTAAAAAATAATTTTCAAATACCACCGAACAGTAATATAAATGCTACTTCATTCACATTAGTTCTACCCACATTTGTCCTTAAGTCTTTTTCATTGGCTATTATTAAACTTTTTTTGTAATGTTGATATGTTAACAGATAGATTATTTCCATATTGACATCTGAAAAATAGTTCCACATTGTGATACTGCAGATACCTTGCATATAAGGTTCCCATGATATTGCGACCTCTTACTTTTAAGGATCGCCACATATATTCGAATTGGTTGATCAGTTTCTAATGAAATAAGCTTTTTTTCTTGTTACAACAACCTTTCATTAAAATAACAACTGGAAAAGGCCTGGTGGGGGTCATTATATCAAGGTGTATTATAATTGTATTCTTCAATTTCCTTTTATTGGCTGTTTCATTTAACATAAAATACTTCTTTTCTAGTTGACTAAATTATTAGATCATGAAACCACGGAAAATATGGACACTTCTGAAATTGAAATTATTCCCACTGACCCGGCTGAACGGAATGCCCACAGGTTAGTATACTTATTACATTCTATTGCTCTACATAAAATCTGAATCTTGGTGTCTGTATCAAAATTTAAAAGCTTAAATTTATTTTAATATTTCACACCATTTTACATTAAGATCTCTGAGCCTGTATACGACTTATTTTCCTGTGGTCTGAGTCGTGAACACCATTTACTTAATATAATCCACACTTCACAAATAATTAACTCAATGGGTTTTTCTTTTAAATCTTCAAAATTTTTATCAGCATCTCTATGAAGCCTAAAAAGGCGAAATATTGTTCAAAGTATTAATCTTGTCAATGTTAGTTTTTTTATTATGTCATGCTATTTTTCATCCTTGTGTTCACCCCAGACCCCCATCCTCCGATATCATGCACTGTTGAGTTAACTTGACCACTTTTATCTTTCCCCCTGTCATTTCACATTAACATTTCCCAGTGAAAAAACAGTCATTAATACTTTCATTCTGTGTATTTTGCCAAACATCCCATTGGAATGGTAGGAATTTCTATAAAAAGGGACTTATATCAAAATGTGTAAAGGAAATTTCAGAATTGTTTTTCCTTAAAGTTTTGATAGGTCACACAACCACTAAGACCACTCCCAAAAGTGAGCGTAACACAATAAATGAAAAATTCGCTTACAAATGGTATGGAACAGTAGTAAAATAGTGTCTTAAATTTAATCACAATCCTTAGGTGATTTTTCTTATAAATCACATTTAGTAAAATTAGTTTTGAAATTTTATACTCTTTTATTTCACTTGCTCCATCTGTAGTTAACTTAGTTATTGTATTATCAAATTTTGTAGCTAATTTTAACCCACCTTCTAATGTTCACACAACTTCATATTTCTGTAATTCTTATTATACTACCACATTCAATCCTAAATTTAAACACAATAATGAAAATGATCCTTGCAATGGAAAGAATGCTAAAATAAATATAATTTATTGTCAAAATATTAATTTTTAATTAAGCTAAAAAAGGCAAAAATAAAATTAAAGAAATATTACTTAATAACAAATTAATAGTTGGAATTTTTTATTTCTATATACTGGAGGCTCTTGAACATACATTTTTTTAGTTTTCCCTTGACGTATGATCATAAAAAACACATGCATAATTTTGTATAAATTAAAATAACTTTTTTAAATGCTAAAAAAAAAGTTAAAGAACAAGTTTTTTTACTTAAGTTAAATTGTTAAAACTTCACACATACAGTAGAATCTTTTTGCAACGACCACTTGAAATAGTGACTCCATCCTTATAACGACCAACACCAGAAATCCAAAGCATGTTATTAGTTTCTCAGTGCAGCAATTTATTCTACTCATTACAACAACTTTTTTCGCAAAAACTTGTGATGGATTATTATATCAAGGATCTACTGTTTTAAGATACAAATAGGGCGAATGCCCCAGTTACTGACCACATACTAGTTACTGAACCACCAAAACTCTTATGCTTTTAAAAGTCCCTTCAATCGCCATGTTACTCAAAGGCTTCTAAATTTAGGTAACTTTCATTTTACAATTCAATGCGAGTTCAGTAGTCGCAGGGATTTTTATGTTTGACTTTTGTCGTAAATCCGCAAAGTAGCAAAACTGCAATAAAGGTGGTTTTTAGTGCATTAATTGGATCATTTAATATATGTATTTCTTATGTTCAGGTACATTATTTGTTTTAGGTTGCTGGAGGAGGGTACTGACTTCCTAAATTACATACCTGAATATGACTTAGTGGAGTTACTGCGCTTAGCTCTTAGGTAGGGTAATAATTTTATTATGAAATGCAAATTTTAACTGTAAATCATTTAAACTTGCTTGCGATTTCTATATCAATAAAAGATTTCCATACACCAAATAGCAATTTCCCCCCCAAAAAATTAGAAAATCGTATCAATAAAAGATTTCCATACACCAAATAGCAATTTCCCCCCAAAAAAATTAGAAAATCGTTTTCAAAAACATAAAATGGTTTTCAAGCAAACATTAATTTCCCTTTCTCTTCTAAAAGCAAAATGTTCTGTTATTTATTAAACTGTATTATGTACTAAAAGTATAAAATTGCATCATAAACGACAGTATTATTTTTATATTCAATTTTTCATGTTTGGTCAGGGAAATTTTTTATATTTTTTACTAATAGGGATAATCAAGGAATTGCTTGCATTTTGAGTATAAACCCTGCAATAAATGTGTAGTTTTCAATAGAAATAAATAAGATTAATTGAAATGAGCTAATTTAAATACAAAATTGTTGTGTCCATGTACTACATTTTTTTTTAATTCAAGTGTGGGCAAAACCTGTATTTTGAATGTTAAAAATTGGGAATAGTAATTTAAACTTTAATGAAAAATTGCTTATTTTTTGCTATTGGATCTGGTTCATTAGAATATCCACCAAAATTGTTTGTGACTTTTGTTAAGAATGTTACTTAAATAATTCACTAATAGTTCATTTTCAAGTATTTATTCATAACTTTTTGGCATGGGCTGCAAATTTAGATTGCATATTTACTTCAAAAGTATTAAATATGGTTTAAAGCACAAAGATAATTCAATGGCTGATTCCCTTCTCAATGGCCAAAAATGCTATTGATCCTTTGTTTTTAAATTATGCAATATTAATGAATACATTCTAGATGTGGCAGATGTTGATAGTCCATCATAAAAAAACAAAATGCTTAGTTATTTTTGTAATATATTTTCATTAGTACATTTTTTGCTTTTCAGTTGTAAGTTTAAAGAAACTGGGAAAATTACAGAAATTGATCCAGATGTTATATTGTATCCTTTATTGAATGTGTTGATGATTTATTTATTTGTTAATGTACTCTCTATAACTTTCAAAATTATAATTTGTCCCTAAAAGTGTACTTATGTAAATATTGGAGGTTTTCAGTTCCAAATCAGCTCAATCCATTTTCATAAATTTTACAAGAAAAAACAAAAACTTTTTACAGTCCTGCATTATAGTATACTAAATCCATGTGCTTGAGTGGAATGCGTTGTTAGATTATATTAAGACACTTTTGGTCAATACTGCTTTGCTAGGTGATGTATTGCATTTAGTACTTGTGAAAAATAAGAAATAAGATTTTGCAAAAAATTTTAATTGAGTTGAGTTTGAAACTAATTGCCTCAAATTATTGCATATTTGATTTCACTATTTTTAATGTCATTGGCTTTGCAGTAATTGACTTTTAAAGTCAATTATTGTATCATTCTTTACCTTAATCAAAACAACACACTACTAAAATGAATAAGCCTTTGCCCTAATTAATTTTAAAAAAATAGACAATTAGCGGTTTTTCCTTGAAACACTGATATTTGTTATTTAAATCTATGGAATGGTACCCTTTTTTTTGGCATTAAAAATATGTGCACACAGTAAAGAGTTATTTTCAAAGAAATTATAAAAATAGGTGGGCCAAAGAATGGGAAAGATGAGTTAAGTTGTTATAACTTTGTTCTTTTTTTAATATATCACCCCAAAATGAAATGGAAAACCTTCTTCTAATATAATACATTGAGCTTGTTAAACTTCAGTAAAAAATGACCTTACTGATTCTGAGATTAGCTCAAACAAAGTTTGATGAAAGTTGGTTGATACATGTCAATTGAAAAAATGCACAAGGAACGCATTTTTATAGTTATAATTCAAGTTATAATTAAGATCTTAAAAAGAATTCTAGGTTAAAACCTTTTCTTATAAGTGAAAACTGTGATTTTACCAAGTCTCATAAAAACTTGGAATATATATATTAGACACACAATATTATTATATATTCAGATACGAGTAATCAATCAAAGACTCTCAAGTAATATTGTTTGTAGTATAGATGAAAACTAGTCTATGCATACCTTAAATAATATACACATGTTTTTACCTAAAATGTTTTTTTACTTAATGACCTAGAAGGAAAGGCAGTCACTTTATCTGCATTCACCACTGAGCTAAAATAATATAAACAACACTGGAGTAAGGATTCTTGTTGTGTGACAATGTACTGATCGTGCCGCGCGGATGGGTACTTTTCAGAAGAAAAGGTTAAGATAACATTCTACCTTGGCTGTTGCACAGTTAATCGTGTTGCGTCAGTCTTGAGTATTTAATTAATTAATATATTTTCTTTTTCTAGTAATTAAGAAACGAGTATGGCAAAACCTTAAATGTATAACATAATATGTATTTTTTAAAGCAAAACGCCATGCGAAAGGAGTATATTTCTACCTTGGCTCGAAAAAGGTGTAAAGTGGTGCTTATTATTCCCTCCAGTGATTATTATAGATCAGTGACATCTACTAAATTCTATATCCAGGATTTGTTAGAATGTTATTATCTGGATTTCACATTTGTTTTATGGTATGAAGTTGAATTGAAGCAATCATTTAAATTAAGTTTATGTTGTATTAGAGAATGCTAAAAGATTATATTTTGTTAAATATGACTTTTTTATTTATTTCAAAGTAAATATTTCTTAATGCTTTCTTAGAAGTGCCATTTTCTCCACATCTTTTACTGACGCATTTTTAGTGCAGTTCATGAAAAAATTAAGCTTAGAGCAATCAATGGTATGCTACTTTTATTATTCTCATTGTTATCAATTTTAGTTCATTATTTCCAATTATTTATTTTTTAAAAAGTCAGTTTTTAATTATTTGTATTTGAAAGCAGATATTTGAGCATAGACACATATTATTCTATATTTTAAATACCAGGCATGAAAACTTCTGTGTTTTAGGGTATTTTTTTTGCTTGTTTTTCCTAAATTTTGTTCTCTCTGTAGAATTCTTTGTTATGATCTAGTTTTCAAACAATAACAAATTTCTCTAATATTGTTTGTTTGAATTCAGTGTTTATTTATATACCTTAATTATGATGGAGTTTTCAAACATTTCAGATTTTTCTCAGGTTATTCAGTTTTTGACAGTCCATTTAAAAATAAAGGATTAAACTTTTAAAGCTGATTCATCAAGTTTACTCAGAATTTTCCATATACAAAAATTATAAATTGGTTTCTACACAGGTTTTTAAAGTAAAGTTCTTAAATTTAAGGATTCAACATGAGATGTATATATGTATGTGTTATATTAAATATATCAATGTTGTTTGAAAAAAGTTTATCATATTTTGATTTTCCTTTTTATCAAATTTTGCATTCTCATTCATGAAATACTTAAGGTTTGTAATTAAAAAAAGTATATTTTATCTTCTATTTAATATCAATACCATTTTAATTATTTAATTTTTTTTTCAGGTTGCACTAGAAGTTCTTTTATCTTTTCTAAATCATAAAGTTTACAACGCAAATACCTGCAATAAAAATCCGTCTGATTTTCAGGTAATTATACTTCATTGACGTGGATTTTACAATATTCCTGTCTGTTGTGTGGTAAAAACTCGAAACATAATTTGGACCATGATCTATAAACTGGCAGATGGTTTTTAATGATAAATATAAACAGACATGTAAAAAATCTACATAATATGGTCTTACCTTTTAACTACACTAAATATCAGACTTGGTAAAAATTAGGGATGAAACGGATATCCGGTAACTATCCGGTATCCGGCTGATTTTTAACTATCCGATGTCCGGAAGTAAAATGCCGGATATCCGATTTACCAAGCCGGATATCCGGATGAATAAAACATCGAAGATTTTTTTTGTGGCGGTCAATTATCTTTGCTTTAAGTATTTTCCTGAAAATTTTACCAATGTATTAACAGTGTGCAGATTCTCCCTTGAATTTTTCTCGTTTTTAACTTTTTTTTAACAAATCGTTATGGTGGAGGGTCATAACATCTCACAACTAATATAAAGTTGAAATAAAAATAAATTTCCCAAAAGTTTAAGCAAACTTGAGTTTTTATGTTTGGAATGAAAGGGCATATGGTAAAATTACAATAATTCAGAAATTGAGTTTAAAGTGTACAAAACATACGCCCATTGCTAGCAGCACCGTAGACTAACCCTTTGTAAATAAAAAAGTGTTGTGAGTGTTTATTCAATCTTGGTATCACCTTAAAGGTAAGGAATTGGGGAATATAATAGAATAAAAAAATATTTTGTAATTTTTGACCGATTTCCGTTTTTTCTAGTGTGTATAAGAAGATATTTTCATAAAAAAGAAACTGCCGGATATCCGGCAAAATCTAGTTCGGATATCCGGTTTGTAATGTGCGCCGGATATCCGGTATCCGGCAAAACCACTATCCGGTTCATCCCTAGTAAAAATTATACTTAGTAATCTGAGTTTGTTATCAAGACTTTGATGATATAATTAAATTGGAGAAGAGCATTTGCTGCCTATTGCCAACCAACCTAGAACCCTATTAATGGACAGTTTGGTTAGTTAACTTAAAGTTGCACAACTGTACATATCTAATGGGCAATTGCTGGCAGTTTTGGATCCATTTGTTGATTATTCTAGATCCATTCGGAAGAAAACCCCTGTTAACACATGGTTCGCACAGTCCTTAAGAACTACTTAATTTCAGTAGGTCCTTAATTAAGGGTCCTTAATTTTCGACTAAGGTCCTTAATTTTTGTCAAACATGTTTTTTTTTACTAATTCACATGGGTGATATTTTTCCGTGTCTAACCCGAAATTCTGAGTTTTTTTAATTTTCGAACTCGGAATTCCGGGTGCATTAAAATTATTGAAATGTAGAATTCCAGATTTTACGTTGATCGTGTCCACACTTTTGACCGTTTTACGTAAGAAAACGGCAAGGAGAGAAAGGCATGAATGGACGTATTTAGTGTCAGAAAAAAAGTTAACTTTTGATCTCTTTTGTTCGATTTTTTAGTCAGTGGTATTTCATTATAGTACACTACACTTCCTCATTGGAAAATCTTAGTTCGTTTTGTGAAGAATCGATACTCATTCTAGAAAAACGAGGAAATTCAGAAAAATGTAGCATCTTTAAGAGATGGGAATTCTGCGTCAGAGTTTTCCGGAAGTGGTATCCTGTGCCAACTTGCTACAAAACCCCACTGACATGTGATTATGTGCCAATTTTGCACCAAACAACGTGCGATTCTTCGCTAACGGCGCCAAAAAATTTAAGAGGTCCTTATAAATTATCGAGAGGTCCTTAAAAAGTCCTTAAGGACTACTTAATTTTTACTTTTGAAAATCTGTATGAACCATGTAACACTACACCAGCATGCAGTGAGGGAGCTAAGGCACATTAAAACTACAGTTGTCTAAATGTCCGACGACGTACGTGGAAATTTCGGGAGTCGGGTACCAGCGCAGGTGCTGCCTTCATCATCTAACTATGGTTCAAAATTATAAAGCAGTATTCTCAATTCTATCCCTTAGGATAGGTACAGAATCATCACCAATAGCTCATTGTGTAGTTCCAGTGTGACATTAATTCAAAAACAACCAAACAGGACCATTGAAGTTGAATGAAAACCAGGTTTTACTGTGAATCCTGACATACAATGCAGCAGTAGTACTCTATTGTTCTAAGTTTGACAGCAAATAACTACGCTGCATATTTTGTAATCGAACTGTCCTTTTTCAATTGATTAAAAAAATATAGTTGATTTTTGGCTGTTCAACTAGCCCCGTATATGTAGGTAATAAAAAATAAATATCAGTCTAAGTTTAATACTTGAGGTGTGTATAGGATGACCCTTTTTTTTTTTATCTTTACAATTTATAAAACTCAAAGCACAACTTACAATATTTAAAAAAATTAAAAACATTTTAGTATGGAGTGTTTTAATGTTGTTTTCTTTATTATTTCAAGCTTTTCAATTGGATTTTCTTGGTCTACCAAGCTCACATGGAGGCATTACTACTTTCAAAAGATAAGAAATGCATGAGGTTAACAAGAAAGCTAGACAGCTGCATATCAGAAAAGGTAAAATCTGTTCTTTGTGAAAGCGTGATTTCAAATATAACTTAGTACGCTTTTTTGTATAATTCCTTTTAATTTTTGTCTATATTTATCATTGAATATTATTTTGTTTATAACAATAGCTTAAGGTTCATACCCAAATGATCAAAATGTGTAAACCGTAACCAACATTAGTAGCCTAAACCTTTCACTTTACACAAGGCAGGTTGAGGCTAGAACTCCTACCCTAGGTCTCTTGAAACACTATATATATACTAGGAGGCTCCGCCAACCCCCAGAGGATAGGCAATCTTCATAGGTTTGCTTCGCTCGCTAAAAAGTAGGACACAATAATAATGTGTCCTAGTAACAATACTTTTTTAATAAAACTTTAAAAGTTGAAATTGTAAATTTAAATTAATATTCAACTTGGCATCAATACATTTTTTCACCGTGTAAATCAATATACTACAAATGAAAACAATGGTACCACTGGCAGGCCTACCATTATTTATTATTTTCCACGTTATTTTCACACCTTTCCCGAGTGTTAAATTTCTAACATTATTGGTAGTTTGTTTTGGTCATAATTGACGTTAAACCATAATCTTGTCTACCAAAAGTGTATAATTTTTGTCATAAAAATGAAGCTCATAGAAAAAGGCTTATGTTCTTCCTAATTTAAGCTGACATCATCAAAATAATTATTTACCAATGAATTGACAGGGTTAATCGTCAAAATGGAAAAATAAAAATGCAAGCACAACAGAATTTTGTAAACAATCTAACTGTTGTCATTTCGCATAGAGAAAAACAGCATTTTGCCATAACTGCATAAGAGAATTATATATAAAAATATATATATATAGTGGCAACAAAATCCTGGAGAGAAAAAAAGTTCCCTGATGGTGTCACAAAAATTTCCCTGATTTTTCAATTACATTCAGGAATTTGCAATACATGCTTTGTATAGAAACAAAGTATCCACACTACATAATATAATAAATATATTGCATTATAAATAAAAAATTATGAGCAATACAAGTGTGACATGCGTATTAGTAATTAAACATGTTCTCTGGAAGCAGATAATGCAAAAAAGCAGTGAAATATTTATAGAATTATCTCTTCTGTATTGTGCACATTATTATGTATAGCTCAAAGAGCATTTGTTTCTTCATCTGAAATTGGGATTTAAGCAAGTTTTTTCAGATTTCTTTTGTATATAATTATAATGTTTCCTATTCCAATCTTCAATAAATCATGTATTCATTAGCTGTGCACATTATTATTCTTTTTCAGAACTAAAAGGAAATATGTATCAACAACTAAACTATGCAGAATAGATAATAATTGCAGTTTTAGTGATCCAAATTTGAAATTTTCCCTGGCATTTCACTGATATTTCCAGAATTAAAAATTCCATAACAATTGCTCAACTTCTCAGTGTATGTTGCCGCTCTGTATATGTATATAAGCTAATAAGAAAAGGATAATGACATGCCATAACCCCTCCCATACATATCTTTATGCGACTTGAACTTTTTTAGATTGATGTTTCAATAATTGTACTCCTTTTATACTGTAATAATGAATCAAAAACGTTTTGGGGAACGATCTTTGCTAGTAGAATTGACTTTCTGGGTGAGCTTAAACTGAATTTACCCAATATAAAGTTGAAATACTTTTTTATATTTTGTGATAAAAGAACATCTTTTGGTTTCAGGTTAAAGAGTATGAAGAATATGACGTCATACAGAACTTGTGTCTTGTTATACAGAAGAAAACAAATATATTGCCTGAACACTATATGGTTGGAAAATATTGTATAGAGTCTTTAGATACATAAAATATTTTTTTATGCACTTTTGTTTCCAACCTCATATAAATTAGATTATTATTCAAATGTACTTTACTTATTAACACTCAACAAGGGTGTTGCAACTTTAAAAGAGAAACTACATGCTTCTATTTATGCCTATTTTTTTTGGGGGGGGGGGGAGGGGGGGGGGGTATCATTTTAATGTAAAACAACATCACAGTTTTTATTTATATTCAGCAAAGTAATTTTTATTTCTGAATTTTTTTTTAAAATCTTCTATATCTAGCATTTATTCCCAATTGTGAGGGTAAGAGATCCGTCCTCTCGTGCTACTACCTACATCCAGCTCTATAAATGGTATAGTTGATTGCGATTCAAGCTGTAGATGTTGATTCAATGTGCTTTAATAGCAAATTTTATATATTCGAAAATGTTTTAAATATTATTGCTGATTATATAAATAGTTTGTTTACCAGAAGATACACAAGCTGTTTATATCTGACAACCTATGCTCTATACATGATTTGCTTTATTTCAAGATTTTGCATGCATCAGTACCTAGTTTCCTATCAAACGCTACCCAATCAACAACTTCACTTGAGGGTCAGCACCAAACCCTAAAATGAAAAATCTTAACAGATAAATTAAAAGTAACAAATCAGCATCATGAGCTTTATTTGCAATACAGAAATTACAAAGCCCTGTGGCCATCAATATTTACAAAATGCAATGCATCACCTGAGCTTTAACAGATAAATCAACATGGCATTACACTGGCAGAACAGAAATGATTTTTGCTATACAAAAACAAGAACACTGTGCAAATATACAAGTGGACTAAAAATAAGGTACAATGTTTTGCACTAGGTTTAAGCCAATTTGGTGTAATCTTCAGTATGTTCAAATCAATGTAAAGAACTGCATTAACTTGACAAATAAGGCCAATATAGTCGTTTCTGTTTTTAAAAAATACAATTAAATAATAATATACTCATGATTATTGCATCATAACTTTAATTTGTATATACAAATCAATACATTCTCACATTTGTTATTTTGGCAGAAGTCCATGGGGCAGTAAAAATAAATAGCAAGTAAACACAAATTTATTTAATCTATAATTCTTTAATAAGTGTACTGCAAAACAATGATAACTTTTATATCATCACGATTGTACAGGGGTGGTCATAGATCCGGACTAAAACAGAAATTGTAGGTATTAACAGATTTCAACTTTTAATATACATTAAAATTCTGAAATCTCTTTCAATTATTGGTCCAAGTAGAAGGGGGAAATGTGAAAGAAACACGTTTTGTTTTATTACGCCAATACTTATCTTGAACTTAAAGCTCAACTTATTTTAAAATTAGTGGCTAAATCAAACAGATTAAGAAAATTATATTAATGTATAAAAAAAAGATATGCACATGGGGGTAAGCTGGAGAATAGTCTTGAGCAGAATAAAAAAATTAAAGCTATTCACAATCACTATTGATAAATATTTTATGTGCTGCTTTAAGCATTTCCCTACAGGATGTATAAAACCAGATATTTGACAATAGTCAAACTTTGTTAAAAATTAATACTTTCAGTACAAATCTTGCAATAAAGTAGGATTTCCGTCAAATTAGAAAAATACAGAAATTTGCCAAAAAGGAGAAAAATACCACTCGTGATGCAAATGCCATGAAGTTTTTTTTTATGACGATAATGATCATTTTTAAGAAGATACATATAATAATTTATTACAATAAAAATAGGCTTTTGCTTCAAAATAATTAAGTATAAACATGAAATATAATTTACCAGACCGAGATTTATTACTTAAAAGTAGACTTTGGTCCACCCCTGACCTGCGCATGGCAAAGAAAACAGAAAATCAAACAGGTTTAAGGAGAAAATGGTGTTACAAAGAAAAACATTTTCTTTACAAATGAATTTCATCTATACAATACCCTGTTTCTTTCCTTAGAAAGGAAGACTAATTAGTCATAAGGAACACTTTGTAGCAAATATGTATGCACTTTTGTCTGATAATTTAATTGCCTAAAAATGTTTATTATTTTTTATATTGAAAAAATTTTAAAGAGTGCAGCCATTTGATATGGTACTAATTATACTTATTTTTATATATATATTTTTTATTTATATTTTTGGTTCATTTCAGATACAAATCACACAAGTAGAAATATAATGCAAAACATCATTGGATAGAAAATTTTGATACAAACATTTAAAAGCTGTGTAATGATTAATAAAAAAAATTAATTTAGTAACAATTTATCAAAAAAATGCAACTTTTAATACTTGTTAATGTTTGATTGAAATTAGAGTATACATTTTTATTATATACACTCTAAAAGATACTCAAAGGTAAGAAAGTAAATTTTCATTTTAAAATAAAATTATAGTATAAATAATTAAGAACATTTTCAAATTATTTCTTTAAATTAAAAAGCTATCAAGATTTTTGCATTCAGAATAAAGTTGTTTTTTAATCCAAAATAAATATATCATGCATACTACAAACAAAATAATTTTAATAAAAATTTCAATGCTTTAAAGTTTAATTATACTTCCATATAAATTATTCATTAAAATGTCTAAATAAATTACTTAAAAAAGTTAACCAAAATTTAGTAAATTGCTGACTAAACAATAATCTTAAGCTCAAAATTTTTATAACAAAGCTTTTGAAATTTTACTTTTAAAATCTTTAAGCTGCCAGGTTGTCATGAAATAAAGCCTAGAGCAAAACTTTGATGTCCTTAACTTTAACCTCCTTGTTTATTTGAAATGACACTGTTCTTCATTCAAATTTTTTTGGGGCAGAGTCAAAAAAAAAATTAATCCTGTATTATTTAAGTTCTCATGAAGCCTTAAAAAACTCGTAGTATTTTTAAAAGCTGAACTCTCATATAACATCTCTTCTTTAATTTAAGTCTTTGTCTTCCAGGTACTTGTATTCAAATGTAAAGCCCTCCTTCTTTCTTTGCATCCACTTCTCGTAATCGAAATAAACGTAAGTTCCCTAAAACATAACAAGATTTTAATATAAGAATGTTATGGAAACATTGAAACTATAACATGATTAGCATAGTATTTTTAGAATTGGGGTTGCAGGGTTGAGAGTTCAAGATGTGCAAGAACAATCTAAGGTTTACGATGCAGAAAAAACTGGTACACATTAATCTCCGATGTTTCAATGTCCTTGCATGGATCCTGGTGCAGAAGTTTCGAGAGAAAGGTACCATATCAGAATTCACTACTTGATTCAAAATTGCGAGGCATATATTGACCGAGTTAAAACTAAATCCAAAATGTCCCACAAACTGAACATGTTAAAGATTTGCTCAATTAATGCTTGGAGGATATATCCAAACTCAAAGGGTCAAGAAAAATTTTTAAGACTAATTTTTTTTTTTAATATATTCAATTGATACTTTAAAAAAAATTGCTTGTTTAATTGCCGTTATCTTTTTTTGATACCACAACTTTATTACATGTCTAGTAATGAATATTTTTTTTAACTTGAAATATTGCATCAAAATCAATATTTAGGATCTGAATGCCTCAGAATCATGATTTCATCTTATTGTGAACATGCAAAATCAAAGAGTAATATTACAATTTATTATGAAATCTATATATAAACTACAAAGTATTTGAAATTTGTTACGCAAAACTGACTATTTTAAATAAAAACTCTTAATTGCAAAGTATATCATTTTGAAAAAACTGCATAAATGTATAGTGTTTTAATTATTTATTCTTACCTGTTCGTAATCATCAGTGATGGTCTTCGGTTCTTCGTGCCTCTGAAACCACATCATGTACATTGTATGAAACCTCCATGACTTTGTTTTTAATGCTCTCGCTGCTAGATACTGCGCTTTTGTACCCTGAAAAACACCAAAGAAGAAAGTTAATTAAAATAAAATGGTATATCACTTAAAAAAAATCAAGAATATATTATTAAACTTATTATGGACAAAATTATGCACATTAGATCCACTTTACACTCAAAGTAAAGTTTTTAAATGATTTTATGAGGATCCGACTGTAGAAATTGAAATTAGAAACTGTGATGGTTACATATCTATCAACATTGATCAAAACATTGTCTGCAGTAGATGTTAGAGATGAAAAGAACGTAACAGAAAAGTGGCATAACAGTAGGCTTTTAGGGCAATAGTTCATAAAGCAATGACATAGCACAATAAGAGGATAGTCTCTGTATAAAATCTTTTATCAAAAAAGGAGTTGCAGAGTCTCATTAGTTATGTCTTAAAAATATCATACCATTACATAGAGATGTTCTGTGTAAATTAAAAACCCAATCAAACCCGATAGACATTTGCAATAAAAGGGTCTGATCAAAACTGATGATAGGTCGAGAAGGAGCTAACAACATACAAAAAATTTCTAAATAAATATTAGTTAAACATTTTTTAATATATTTGAACTCAAATGTGTCATTTTTAAAAAATGAATCCTTCATAACTTTTGCCAAATAAATCTTATGCAGAAAGTTACCAAGTCTTATAGTTAAGCAAATGAATTAAAAATTATTTAGACAAATCAATTACATTAGAAATACCGAACAGCGTATGAATTCAGATATAAACTGATGAAGTCAATTTTTTTCATCAAATATTAGGGGCTGATTGCAAAGAATATAAAAATTAAGCAACAGGAAAATAGATTTTTTTTTTTTTAAATCAAGAAAAGTTTTGGAAGGTCTTTATTTAAGAAACTACTGCAATTTATTTGACTAAGTTGGTTTTTAAAAATCAGCACTCAATTTAAAATCATCAATTGCATAATAGAAAACGACAAATAATCTAATAACAGACAACAATCGAATTATAACTGGAGGTCAAAACGTACTCTACAGAACTGGTTTCAGCAGTCAGTATCAGTAGCCAGAGTATATTCCTTAAAAAATATTAAATAGGCAAATGGGTTAAATATCTTACACTTTTCCTAATTGATAAATATAATATTCCAAAGCTTAACGTTTTTAAGGTTCATAAACGTAACATGAATAGCAGACGAATCAAGATTTGGAATGATGTATGTGCAATAAAATAGCTATCAGGCTTTAGTTTTGTATTTTTAAAACAGACCAATCGCATATTTTTGTAATTATGCATGTTTTTTCAAGTTATATTTTGTTACTTAACCACTATATCAATGGAAAATATCATACAAAATTTTAAAAACAACCATTGGAATGACTGAAATAGTATAAAAATGACCACCAACCTGGAGAAAGTAGAAAATGAAGAATAAAGTTTCTGTGGACAGACGTTGGAAAAATTCCATGGAGTTGCTGTTTGGAACATTTGATGGATAATAATCTGGAGTGTTGGCTGGAGCACCAGGATTGTTGTACCTATTAGGAATTATTGTAATTTAGCACAAACAGGACAGTAACAAAATACAACAGGGACTTATGATTGTTTCATTACATATTATCAAATACAAAACAATGAGATCTCATAATTACAAAAATTTTCCTTAAAAATTAGCGAGGCAGAAACCTACCTATGCCTCTGTGAATCCATAGGCATGGGCAGATGCTTGTAAGCTACTTCCAAAACACTTAAACACTGCTTTTGATCTTCACTGAAACAATTTTCTGGGAATTCACCGAATATCTGAGAAATGTTGATTTCCGTGGAAACTGTGGAGGGTGAAGGTTTGGAAGTCATTGACAGAGAGGCTTCTATGAACATGTCATTGGAATTATTTCCAAGAATATTGTGCGTTAGTTGAGAACCTGTAAGAAACAGCACCACAATCAATTTAATTTCTTACAAAATTATAATCAATTACAATCCTTACTTCAATACAAAAAAGTATGTACTTGAATAATGCATAATTTTTGTGTAACAGTTTGCTCTTTCCCATAACTAAAAAAAATAAAGAGATCATACAGGTTTCGTACACATTTACCGAAAATAAAAATGAGGTGTTTCTATGGACTTTTTAAGTACCTTAAATAAGCAATTTATAAGGATATTTTTAATGCAATTTTTTAAATATAGGGTCAGATGGAGTAAAGTGGTCATACTGTAATAAATTTCGTAGTTTTTCATCCCTAATTTTTATTATTATCGTAAAGGTTTCACATATTTTTGTTTTAGTTTTCAGTAAAGAGCAATGTTTTTCACACAAAATTATAATTTTAGTAACACATTGAATGTCAATAAATAGCCATTTTGTTTTTGTACGTTTCAGTACAATCTTTTGACTTTCTTATAAACTTCTCTCCTACATTTTGTTTAATCAAAATCTTAATAGATTAGCTGTGCAGGAGGCTTCAAACATATCTCAAGAACACATTTTCATTGATAGGTAAGTTGCGTTTATTATTGTTTTTATTTTATAGTGTTTTTAGTAACATGGGGTAAAGTGGTCATATGACTACGCTTAACGTATTCATGGTAATAATGAGTTTATTTAGGCCTAATATTTAATGATTGATTATTAAATATTAATTTAGAATATTAAAGCATACATTAATTTATCATAGTTTATAACATGATATAAAGTAAACAGCATTAGGCTTAACTTTTACATTGCTTGGAATGACTTTATTAAGACCTAGTATTCAGTGATTAAAATTTGTATAAACAGAATAAACATGCCAAGAAAATATGTTAGGAAGATTGTACCAAATTACTCTGATGCCAGTCTACAATTAGTTATGCTGGCATGGCTAATTAGCTATGCTGGCAAGGCCAGTTAGCTATGCTAGCTAGCAAGGCCAGTTAGCTATGCTGATTAAAAAGGGCAAATCCATTTATGCTGTAGCTCGGGAATTACCAGACTTTAAGAAGATGGGTCATTACCAAGCTCAGGCATAAAGGTCCTAATGAGAATCATGACTAACATTCGAAGAATTTTGCATCGTTAAAAGCTTCAGATTCATTGCCCATATTGGACATCCATTTGATCGTTCTGACATATTAAATTTAATCCAAATGTATCTTAAGTATCCTGAGAAAGTCCATTGGGTGATAAGACCACCAAGACCTGACCACTTTACCCCACACAATGGGGTAAAGTGGTCATAAAAACATGACAAAAAAAAGATTTCATTAAAAGGTGTTACTCTCAAAAAATATTTTAAAGTTTATTCTAATGTACTCTAGAACAATGTAATGTAAAATAAAATATAAAACAATAATATTTTTTAGAAAATTTCTTATATTTTTATTCCTGCAAACTTAAAAATGCCTGTTTTTATGACCACTGTCCCCCACCTGACCCTACATTTGTAATGAAAAGTTAACTTTTAATCCCAAATAAGCTTTTAGTAATTTTTTTTAATCAAACAAATATTTTAACATTTGGCTAAAAGCTATTGGGTACAAGGAAGTTATGAGTTTCCTATTGAGATACTAAGTTGAATTCAATTCACATTAATATCAAACATTTCTTTGTACCTTTGGTAACTTGAAAGCTTTTAAGGACCCTTTCTACCAAAATAAGAAGTTTCCAATATTTTATAAGGGTCCTTATAAAAATTAAATAAAAATAAGGAGGTCTAAAGGACTTCCAAGGATGGTACGAACCCTGCCATAAAGACTAAAAAAAAAATTATAAAGAGCAATATAACATAATACACAATTTATGCTAACTAGGATAAAAATTAAGACAATTAGTGGTAAAATCAAGACAAAAAAGAGTTTTTAAGAAATTTACATCAAAGCTTAGGACTGATAAGGAAAATAAGAAATTAATATTGACACTCTAACAAGGGCGGATCCAGAGATTATTGTTAGGGGGGGTAATACAGTATATTGTTATCATGAACACCAAATTTGGCCCCCTTAGTTTGAAATTTTTCATTGTCTAAGGCGACTTGAAAATATAATCTTAGATGTTAGGGGGGGGTAATTTCCCCTTTACCCCCCACCTGGATCCGCGCTTGCACTCTAAAGACTGAAATTTTCTACTCACCCTTATTTTGTAATGCAGAAAATTGAAGATTATGAATATGATTACTCATTCCACTGTTTAACACAGCTCTTTCAGCGAGATTTTTTAAGGAGGATTGTGCATCATCCGACATCTGGAAAATAAATAAGGAAGATTTTAGAACTATTAAAAAATGTGAAAGGAAACAGAAAATATAAAATTCCAATATCTTGCAAAATTAATCAATTAAAATATATACAGTCCGGACATTATTCGAGAGACGCCATTTCCCTTCCTCATCAGAAGTAAGAAACTGCGTACAAACCAAAATGAAAATAAATCCATAAATGAAAGTGTTGTCAGAGAACAAACAAATTATTGAATATTTGTTTCTACTTTGGCAACACTTAAATCATGAACACACTTGATATTATGAACATTTGACATTATCACATGAAATCTTAACTGATCTTGTGGTGGTTATTTTTGTAAGAGTTATATCAGGCATGAAAGTATTCAACTAAAAAAATATCTGCTTTGCTGCAAGTAAGAATAAAGGAAGGGAAGTACGAAATTAAAGTTTTTGCTCTACTTTTTTTAGAATTACGTATCAAAACAAAAATTTTCGTTTACATTTGTACAAAAGAAATAGACATTTTTACTTATAGATTTATTTAAATTTTAGCATGGGACTCAACTAGCAGAGCTACAGTTCTAGATAACCAATGAACTAACTTCAAAATGTCATAATTAGAAATACAATCATTTTAAGACATTTTCTATGAAAATTAGGATCTGTGTAAACAAAATTTAAGAAACCCATACTGCACTTCTAATGTACAAAAAAAAAAATTCAATAGAATATAGGAAATGAAGCTAACTTTTAGCCAAACTACAAGCATTCATGTTTCTGATAACCAAAACCCAATGAAACCTAAAAAAAGGACACCAAATTTATGAAAGCAGAATCTATAAAGGAATTCATGACATACTCATCTTTGAAGTTAATGAAATACATACTTCAAAATACTGATTTTTAGTCAGATTTGAAAGCAATGATTGGCTGTAGATAATTGAATACTTTCCAAATTTATCAAAACTATGAACATCAGTAAAACACATTAAATGAAAATGTCTAAAGTATGATAGAAAATGTAACTCCTGTTAACTCATTTGTATTAATAATTAAATAACTAAAAATGGACACTGCCAACTATACAATTTGCAGTAAATCCACATGGAAACCTACATTTTTTTATGAGTTGTAGAAATCATTGCATAAAGTTGAGGTAACCCCCTTTTTTGCAAATAAAGTTGTCTTTAAACGTGTCAAAAAACTTCAGTGTCAAAACATATTCACAGTAATTTTCATTGAGGCAGATAAATGTTGTGTTGAGCATTTTCATACTCCAATAAGAACTCGTACAAAACTAATCCAATAATGGATAGTACCACATTTCAGTTTTAGATTTCTACTTAAAAGAATCAACTCAATTCAAGTATAGCAAATTCGTAGTACCTAAATGTGTATTAAACAAAAAATACTGCTTCATTATTTGGTAGTTAAAACAATTATAATTCAGAAATTATAAATCATGTATTAGTGCATCAACAGTATGAAAAATTTCTTAATATGTTTCTGGAAATTATTAAAAGTGCAAAAAAAAAATTCACATGCTAGTAATCACATATCAAAGGTCTATTATACTAAACCCAAGAAATCTCTGATCTCTTAAGAGCTGAGGCAACGTTCAGCAGTGACCAATTTGGAATGTTTTGGGAGCTTCAAGACATTCCAATTAGGTTATTGCTTGCCTCAGCTACAGGTATCTTCTCTTAAGGGGTAAGGAATTTCTTGGAGTGTTAGTACAACAGACCTCTACTCGCAATGATAGGCTCCTTTATTAGTAAAAAATGATTTTTGCGCTTTTATTATATTTTTAAATCGAAGCCTATATGATAAAGTACCTATTGATACCAAAATCTTATTTTTTGCATGCAACATCTTTCGCAGTTGAGCTACTCATCGTCGCCTCAGAGCAACAGTAGGATATGAGCAAAAACAGAGTTGCCTATAAAATTGATTTTAAAATTTGCTGTTTTTTCAATACTGAATAACTAAGGCTGTAGTTCAGGGATTTCAAAGAAGACATAAAAATGTCCGAGTGTTACACTAAATAAAGGCACATGTGGTAATATTAGCAAGACTGAAAACCAATTTTCGTTTTTTTTTTTTTAGATGTCTTACTGTTGCTCCGAGGCGACAATATGCAGTATATATATAGAGAGAGAGAGTAAAACTTTAAATGCATGGAGCTACCTTTAAATATATTTCAATTAAGCTGAATTTTTTTTATACAAACATGTTTTAGAGATAGTACAAACATTTGGGGTTAGCACTTAGATATACAAAAGGTCTGTTTTAGACCACCCTTTCTCTCACCAAAAGTCAACTTATCGGGAAATACTTAAACAACTATGTACACAAACAAAAAGAAATTACCACAGAGTTTGAGGAATCGCCGATGGGAACAGAAGACCCATACGACCTCAAAGTGTCGTTTTGGCAATTCACAGAAGACGGCACAACAATTGAATCTGACTCGCCCACAACCAGGCTCTCACTATTGTTGAAGACGAGCTGCTCGTTCTGCTCACTCTCCACTTCTCGGAAACGATATGCGCTGCTGTTCCACGAATTGCTGGTCTCCGTCCAGGAGTTGTTGCTAATGGGCGCTGTGCTGGTGGGTGCGACATCCGATGAGTTGGGGCAGTGAAAGGGCTTCGTATTTACATCGTTTGAGAGCTCTTCGTCGAGAGAGTTGGAGGGCGACCACGTGTTCTCATGATTGTTGGACACTTGAAAAGATAAGGAATTGGAAGTTAACCGCCTAAACTGTAGAAACATTTTTGACATTTATGTTCTTTTTATGGAACACATCCTGATCTTCTCAAAGAGGTATTCTTTAACAACATGTTTTTTTTTTATATTTAGACTGGGTAATTAGAAAAAATAAAAAGTTGTGCAGGAAGTTGAAAGTTAATCTCAGTATACCAAACATATATTTAGTGATTTAGGACGCATTTGTCAAATTTAAAAAAAAAACAGGTGTTATGAGGAATCACAATCTGAAGAAAGTTAGATCACCAGTATACTTGGTGCTTCTAGACGAGAAAAGTAATTTCTATTACAGTTTGTGAGAGAAAAACTTTTTAAACTCAAGAATATGTTGTCCTTTGTCATTTTGTAGAACGGGGGAAATAACAGGTCATTATTTTGGTGATTTAAAGGCGACACTCAAGTGTAAAACCATCTGATCTATAGCAATATATATATGGAGCACTGAGAATACAAGTAAATCAATAAATATTGTTTGAAAATATGGTTGTGTGTATTGGTTTCAGGTTTGATAACCACAAAGTCTATTTGTATTTGGATAAAACTGTATCTCATAATATCTCATATCTGAATAACTCAAAAAATAAAAATTGGACCCGGTTTCTTCATATTCTCTGTCCTCACATATATGTTTGTGTGTATCACATAATTTTTAAATTAAATAAATACTTTTTAGGAAAAAAAAATCTAATTTAAAGCATAAGGGAACTTTTGTAAGCCACTTGTACTAAAAAAAATAATATTTTAAAACTATTTCGGTGGAAACGAACTTACAAGTCTTGCTATCAGTTCCTTATGCTGAAAGATCATTAAAACAAAATGAACAAAAGCTTTCTTAAGTTTAATTTTTTAAAGAAATGTATCAAAATGTAATGGATATAAGGTTGAACACAATATTTGGTTGTAATTTGAAGTACTATCTATTTAGCAATTAAATAACATTTTATGCTCTGCTGAATAATTTAATATTAGAAAAACAAACCATAAAGACTGAGATTTCAAATACTATTAGAGAAAATTTTATCTGTAATAATAAAAGAGACACACTTCCTCTACATATAAAAAGCTAAAAATTTACATGTAGATACTATTTATCCTCAATGGTATTTCTAATAGTATATCATAAGCTAAAAATAGTTATAGTAATTAGTAGTTATTAAAAGTTTTACATTCTACTTGCATAATTAAGTAGTTTATTTTAAGTGAGGCAAATTATATTTATTTCTGAAAATTAGTTGGGTGCATCGGACAATTTATTTTACAAGTCAGATAATAAATTCAAATTTTATTTATAAAGAGTTTAGATGAAATTATTAATTAAAAAATACTTCTAAGCCAAGCATTACTTTGTATTTAAGTTTGTCAGCAATACATGTAATTATATTTGTATTTTTTTTACTCTGTAATTTATTTTTATAGTTTGATAATTTTTTTAATGATTGACCAATTTATTAAATTAACATTAAAAAAAAACTTTCATGTTTGGTTTTGAGTTTTTTTTACACTAAAAGTCTCATATGTTATAACTTGTACAATAAGTTTCCAAATTATTAAAAGTTTCGTTTTTAAATTTGCACATTGTGCATTGATATTACATTTATGCATTGATATTACATTTGCAGTTCATTCTCCACTATGGTGCAGAATTCTAAAATGTATAAAAGGTAAAGGGAGTTACTTTTATAATGATTGTTTGGCAACCCAGCGGCAGCTGTAGCATATGGAGTGGAAGATGTTTGCGAGTTTATCACAGGCTGACTGTTGTGAAAGTTCACATGAGAAAAAGCTGGACTGCTGCATTCAGAAGAGATGCTGCTGCAATTTAAAACATTCATCAACCCTTGATAATGAAATCCGTACAAATACCATTAATTTATTTCTTGTGACGTTATTGAAGATCATCAAACGGTAAATATTTTTTCAAGTGAAAATAAATCGTGTGAGATTAAAGATAAATACAGTAGAAAGTCCAAAATTCAGAACTTGTGCAATTCCAGATTTTAGAAAATTCCCTATTTTTTTATCATGACGATATCCATTAATATTATATACTGTCTGTGTGAAAGCAAGTCCGAATTACGATCCGAATTAAAGGGGTGGGGGGAAGAGTTGATAGCAGTTATTTTATTGGAGCAAGAATGCATAGAAAATCGTTAAGTCAGTAATGTTTGGTTAGATAATATTATTGTGTGACAATTAACATTTCTCAACATTCCACACACGGGTTTGTCCATTTTGTGTGCCAATAACCTAGGACAATGGTGGCAAACCTGTGGCATGTACGAAAAATTTTCTGGTATGCGAGAGACACAACATCAGGAGATAAAACTTAATTTGAACATTTATGGGTGGCTGAATTTGGAAGATATCGAAAAGAATTTTTTTAATCCAGTTTAATATAGAAACAAAATTCAATTTAAGAAATTACTTAAAAATAATTAAAAATAATCGATTATTAGGCGTTTTTCAAAGAATGCAAAATTGGAAATATTAAAAACTATGGAATGGCCATCCCCGAAACCTTTAGTTGTTTAAAAAAATCAACTAGCAATGATTATTTTGTAAATATTCTCTTTTACATATGCTTGTGCGTCATTATTTTCAGAAATGGATTTTTATAAAAGACAGTTTTGAAAATAGAAAGATTGATGAATTTACTTTGGTGTGTGTTTCACTAAAAGTAATGAAATATGAATCTGATATAAAGTACTTGTCATCCAATTTACAACAACAAAAATCTCTTTAATTGATATCGATTTTTATACGACAAACTTTTTATGACTTACGTTTGTAAGTTTATCTTTATAGAATTACTAATCATTTTTAAAAATTTCTGAAAGAATTCTAAAAAAAGTAATTTTTTATTAATTTTTCACCTGTTAAAAAGTGTTTGGCATGACAGCAACTCAATAATACTATTTGTAAATTTTGGCACGCACTGGGAAAAAGGTTCGAGACCACTGAGCTATGATAACTTCGCAAGGTTTAATGGATGCAAGTTCACATGGCAAACCTAACATCTCTCTTGGTCCAAGTCAATTTGTAACGGTTTGGTTAATTAATGTTGCACTAGAATTACACGGTGGGCTATTGGTGACAGTTCGATGCCCATCTTGAAGGAAACTTGGGAACGATGGCTTATATTTTTTCATCATGATCAAATGACAAGGGCAAAACCTGAAATGGCACACGACGCAACCGCAATAGACATCAGGACAGTGGACCCCGATCAGATTTATCGTGCACCAGTCCTGTATACACACCAGTATAATTTGTTGGATGTTCTGGACGACTTTCTAGTATTTTTGTAGCGAAGCTGGCAACCCTCCGATTGCAAGATCACTAATTTTTTACTTTTCTTTGTCAAGTCCATTGCATGGGTTCGAAATAGCAATCCTCTAATTGCCAGCTGAACGCCTTTATCCACTGGGCAACTGGAAGCTCCCGATTTGTCATGAAAAGTTACTGAAAACGTTCGGAATTTCTTAATTTTTATCGCATTCAAGGTTTGTCCATTTTGTATACGTAGAAACTTGGATAACTTAGCGCGCAAGTCCATGTGATAAACCTAACCTTTCCCTCATCCCACTATTCCTACATGCCAATTCATTAAGAAAATTGCTGAAAATGTCCGGGAAATTTTTAACTTTCAACCCATTCTGGGTTTGATCAGTTTGTGTGCCAAGGAGTGATATAAATTTGCAGGACATAAATGGATGCATACCAACTGCCCAATTGGTAATCTGTATCTTCCTTCACTCTCCCAGCCAGCGATTCGTTATGGAAAATTACTGGTAATGTTAGTGTAGAAACGGAATTGTCATCACATTCTGAGTTTGTCTATTTTTAGTGCCAGAATGAGAAGTAACTTTGCAAGGTTTAAATTAAACCCTGAGAATTTCATCCCCACCGCCTTGCATGTTCTTATGTCCAATTTGTTGGTTTGTGTGCAACAAAATGCAAGTTAGGAATTTGTTCCAATTTTTTTTAAAGAAATTTAAAAATTTCAGGATACCAGATCATTCTGGATGTTAGACGTCCAGATTTCAGACTTTCTACTGTAACAGCTTTTGATTTTATATTAGAAGCCTACTATTTAATGAACCTATCATTAAAATTATGGTAAAAAAAATTTAATACAAGTGCAAAGTGTATTTTACTTTGGAATAAAGTCTGTAATTACCTTTTATATACAACTCAATACATTTAAAAATTCAATAGAAGAATAAAAATATTTTGTAGAACAAATAAAGAATACACAGAGCATAAAATTGTGAAATTTTAGATTTTTCTGCACATATACATATCTAGATATCTCATTTAACACATTCGCTGCCACCAAAATTTATATATCCATCCTCAGAAGCCGAATATAAAAAAAGTGTTTTAATGATTAAAAACGTTCCTTATATTTTAATAGTAAAACCAGAAAAAAGGAAAAACCTTTTATTTTCGTGTTTAGTGTAAAAAAATTTCGGACGCTCTAGAGCGTCAGTGGCACCTCACATTCAACTTATCATCTGTATGCCACTGACGCTCTAGCGCTTCTCATCATTTTTCTGCGAAATTATTCACACATTACATAACGATATTGATAAAGTCACAGTTTAAAAGAAATAAGCACTAAAAATATAAAAATAATGCTTCACTAACGTGCCTCAAAAACCTCATCGTTCAACCTCCAAATCCGAACTAAAAATCAAGCAGTTTACTTATCATACTCGATCGTCGTCCCAGAGCGTCGCCGGCATGGGAGGTAGCGCCATGCTGACACGCCAGCGGCAGCGATCGTGTTAAAATAAAAAATACAGCAAGTGCGCAATAACAAAGCCAATATTTATTTATCAAATTAAATGTATCAGGAAAATTTTACTTACTTGTTTACATTTGTGGGAGAAGATGGTTGAATGGGATTAACTTCAGGACTTGGTTCTGGTAATTTATTCTCCTAAAAGTTAACAATACCATTAATATATTTATTGTACCATTATTGTACGCATTCAACTGGGACAAATTTTATTAAGCAGAAATAAATCATAAGATTAATGATGTATAACAGCTTTTGATTTTATATTAGAAGCCTACTATTTAATGCATTTATCATGAAAATTATCAGAATCTCTTAATAAAAATGCATAAAGTATTTTACTTTAGATTAATGTTGGCTATTACATGTTAGATACAACTCAGAATATTTAATAATAGAGCTCTGCAATGAAAAAATTGTCTTAAAAATAATTATTTTTATATAGATTTTTGGATGCTGATTACTAGAAAAAAAATTGGAAATTCCATCACGTACAGTTTTATCACAAACCATGAGTCTAATATGAATAAATGTTGTATATAAAACAGTAAAGAAATATTATTTGTTTGAACTTCTTGTTAAACATATTTATAGGTATTAACTAATAATTTGCTTTAAATGAACGAATTACAGCAAAATAACAACAAAGAAACATTTAAGATTTTGTGAAAAAGTGTACTTTGCTTATTTTGGAATGAAATTGAGGTATCAATACAAGTCTTGGATCCCTCGCAAAGATTCTATTTGTGTAGAAGAGTTAACACAATGGTTCACGGTAAAACAAACTAATGTTTTGGGTTTGATACATCCATGGTTTTGTACCTGTTGAGCATTCAGTTCATTTAAAAATGTGCTGTGAAAATTTTGAATTAACACTTAATAAATTTTGGATACAGAACACAAATGGGCAATTTGCAGTGATATCTATGGTGCTTGGTCAAAAGACTGGTTACACAAAATTCCTGTGTTTTCTTTTCAAATGTGACAGCCATAACAAAAAAGAACATTATATAAAAAAAGAATGGCCAAAACGAAAAACATAGTAATCTCAAGTCAAAAATATTCAAAAAGAAAGTTTGATCAATCCAAAAAAGGTTTTACTTTCATCGATTCATATAAAATAATATAAAAATCATTTAATAAAACTAAAACAATTTTCAGAAAGTATCTTTTCACAGACCTGTGTAATTGAAAAGGTATTCAATTTTAAGAGCACTGTGTTAATTTCTTTACTATTATAGGGTATAAAATTTTAGCATTATCAATACAAGGAAAGTAAAACTTTAGATGCGAGGCTTCAAACAATTTTCTAGTCCAATCTGCATCTTCTGCAGTTGGCAGTTTTAATCTGTAAAACATCCATGGAGTTCAAAACTTGAATATTCACTTTAAAATAAGCTGCAGTATTCCTGTCACTTAAAAAAAACACCAGAAGTTCTCTTCTGCATTGAGTGGAATGGAAGACCCACTTAAGAAACACATGTGCTTGTTTTTACATGCTTGGTATGGATTGTCACTGAAAAAATATCCAGTTAAAATTTGAAAACATTTCAACTGCCTTTTTAAAAGGCAAATACATCGCAAATAATTAAACAAAGAAAAATGCCTCCAAAGTTTTAAACATGATAAGTAATTTTAACATGATTAGTTAAGTCGAAAATGAAAGTAATTTTTTCACTAATTCTCAAAATACCAAAATTTACCACTCTATCATGCAATATTTACTTAATTTCATTGGATACAATCCAATAGTACTTATATACTGCTTTGTAAGTAACAGAACTGGAAGCTTTTTTCCCCCTAAAGTAATAGTGTTTTCTGGACTTATCAAGAAATGTAACAAACTCCTTTATGAATTTCAGGCATGTATTTTCTAATTGAAATACTAGAATAACTTACTTCTGAGGAATGGTTTTCTAAGCATGGACTGTGACTACGCGAATTGGAACTAGTTGATGTAGGGGAGTTGGTGAGAACAGTCGAGTTTTCTTCTTCTAGTGCTGCATTCTTAAGATCAAGCTGTGATTGCTGATCTGTAAAAGAA